>JAPEIP010000006.1:223293248-223310601 GCA_026120095.1 Capsicum chinense | reverse complement strand
TCACTACGAGAAGAACAACACAAGATAATAAATAACATTGAAAATCTAGAATTAGATATACATTATAGCACAAATAGGATAAATTATTATACAGAAATTTGTAACTCTGCAATTACTACAGGATAAAATAATTAATGAATATATCTTACGGAAAAAGTAAATCATTAAAAGATACTAAAAAAAATTTAAAAAATATCCACGCAAAAATAAAAATAGATCTATTAACCTAATAAATCTAATAAATCTATTTATCCACACATTATCCGCACACCCCCCTACAAACCTGTTCTCGTTCTCTTATTCCCCCTCTCCTTTTCTTTATTCTTAGCCTCCTCTATCTGTTGAGCATGGACCATGATCCTAGATATGTCCATCTTCTTAATCAACATTGCGGTCCTACATTCCTTGACTACACTATTAGACACGCCAGACACAAACTTATGCATCTTAGACCTGCTATCTGCTACCACATGAGGAGTGTATTTGGCTAATTGAGTAAACTTAAGAGAATACTCTTGTACCATAATGTTGCCCTGCTTCAAATTTATAAACTCTAAAACCTTCGCTTCCCTCAACTCTAGTGGGAAGAACCTATCCAAAAAAGTAACAACAAACTTCTCCCATTCTATGGGCCCTGCATCTGCGTTCCTTTCTGCCTTCCACTATTTAAACCATGAGTGTGCCATATCCTGTAACTAATATACGACCAACTCAGTTCTTTTAACAGCCGTCACTCCCATAATGTCTGTAACTTTCTACACCTGATCAAGAAACTCTAGAGGGTCCTCATCTGACTTAGACCCAGTAAAAGATGGAGGGTTCATTCAGGTGAAATTTTGAACCCTGGCAGCAACAGTATTGGCCACTGGGTTGTTTGGAACAGCAACTGGGCGTTCATTGTGGGGTGCTACAGAATAAGCTAGGGTGGTGAAAGCTACTTTGAACTCTGCGTAGGAGACGTGTTCATCTAGAGGATCTGGCTGGACGGGATGTGGATCTGGATGGTCTCCCGTTCCTCTTTTCTTAGTCCTTTTTGGAGGCATATTCTGTAAACGAAAGAGAAATTTAGAATCGACAGGGATTTTAACTGGAGCTCATGCTCACTCGCACGACATGAATAATGAAAGAAGGGAAACTTTTCCTAAAACACCTTATAGCCTCCTGTCCATATGTGTGGCGCGCTACACACCCATACACAAGATTCTACTAGATGTGGCTTTCAGACTTCATAGGACTCTATTGAACCTTAGGCGTTGATACAAAGTTTGTAACACCCCTAGTCTGTACTCCGAATGCTACACGGTGCTCATAATCTTGAAGGACCACAAGCTAACCCATGACTGGTACTTGCTGTAATAACTGAATAATAATACTATAGTATGCGTAAATTAGGCGGAAACCATGCCATAAGGTTCAATACTGTAATAAAACTAAATACGATATAACAAATACCAAATCTAATACATATGTCTGAAAATAATCTAGTCTGAAAAAGCCTCTAAACTGTCTGAAATATGGAGTTAATGGGACAAGCCCCTAACTATCTCTAACTATTGAAACTGTACTGCTAAACTGAAATACTGAAGTAAATAATCATATCCTCAAACTATGAGGACTCACCACTAACTCTGACTGCTGAAAATCTAAACTGCTAAGGGTACTTGGGAGTCTGTGCATCTGAACCTATGATATAAGACATCATAGTGCAAGAGAAAAATATACGTTAGTACTTTGAATATACTGGTATGCTAAGTGAGATAGGCTGAAATAAATGGGTTCACATGCATGAAAAATACTGTCTGAATGACATGAATAAAACTGAATGAGAGTATATACATGAATACATTACTGTAACTAAGATCGTGACAACACTGGATACTGAATCTGAATACTGATAATTAATATCTGAGTTTACTGATACTGTTCTATTGATAACTAAATGACTGTATCTGGCAGTCCTGATTCTATGGAACTATACTGAGTTTCGTACTGAGCTGAGTGACTGTATCCGACACTCCTAAATCTGTAACTGAATTGAGTTTTATTCTGAGACTGGAACTAAAACTGAGACTGTGGGAGGTAATCATATAACTGACATGCCCCTTTTTGAATAGATTGGGGTCCAACCTGTAACCCCAGTTAGAAGGGTGTCAGTACCGTGTCACGGGTAAAGACAAGCTGTGAGTTAACCCTCTCTGATAGAAATCTCTTTCGTTAACCCTCGCTGGTAGGAAAACTCATACGAGATATATCAACCCTAGTCTAGTAGGAAGATATCTCAACCTATGCTGGCTACGTAGTTATGTAACTTAGGGATTGCTACTAAGGGTCAAGCCCTCTGCTGGCAGGAATGCCCCCATCCCTGGGTTCGCTCGGTGCTAAATCCTACTCCCAGCTAAATGGACATTAAACTAATTTACTAGTTCATACTAGGCCTGATTGAACTGTTACTGAGTTTACTGAGTTTCCATTGACTGACGAAATACTACTGAATTCTGTTGGCTGACACTAGCTCTAGGTAAACAACTAAATTATTGGGTATTAAATACCCCCTGGACTCGATAATATGAAAATAAAGCATCACATGACCTTACTTAGCATAAAAATGTGTACTTGATTCATAATGCATCTATAGAGGCATTTTATCAAACACTTGAATGACATGAACTAGTATACATGCTAACATGATATAATCTCACTATTACATTCACATGAACAACTCATCAAACCCCTTGGAAGGCACTGTATATGCACATAGTACTAATCAACACAGGAGCATCACAATTTTAATACCAAGTTCACAATTTCAAGACTTCAACATGAATCCATATGATACTACGTACATAATGACTTTTTTGCACATAAATCTTGCACTTAGTAATGGATTAGAAACCCAATCAATATTATAAACAAGGGTGAAAGGAACCCTTAGATAAACACTTCATATACCTTGGTTGCTAAATTCCTGAAGAAAATGGTAAAAATCTTGAGACTTGGCCTTGAAATTAAATCATCTAGGGTTCTTGTTCTTGAGAAATTTGAGAGAAAGTAAGTAAATTTTGCTCAATGTAGGATGAATCTCATGTTTTAGGGCTGAATAGGGGTGGGAAAAAAATACCCTAATACCCCTGAGAATGAGGCTTTTTAATTACTGAAAATCGAACTGTAGATGTGCAGACCGACGCACAGCATCGTTGACATCGACACAATGGCCAATGCGCCATATTGAGTCTGCGTTGATTCATTGGAAATTGTCACTGGGAGCCAAGAAATATATTGATCGATGTGATGGCCGCTGCGCCACGCCAAGATCACATCGATGCACTGTTTTGGATTCCCAAACGTGGTTCAAATAAGGTCCAAAAAATGCGAAACTCATCTAGGAACACCTACTGACATTCCTAATCATGAATAAATCTAAATATCGATACTTTAAGGTCATAAGAGTCGTGAAATAGAGTTGCCAGCTTACGAAGGAAAAAATAATACTAAGTCTGAATACTTAGCTAGAATTTTTTAAGTCTGGGACCCCTTACCAAGCTTAAAATACTGAGTTTAGCTTAAAATTTTTTAGGGCCTTACACTGGCATCTTCACAGAGGCTTTATATCAAAACCAGAGTGAGAAGAATAGTCTCAAACTTGGTCTAATCAAAATGAACTAAATCTCTATACTATTATTTTTATTTTAATATTAGAAGGCACTTATCCAGGTTATGAGTTGTGGCCAAGTCTAATTAAGTCTCATACCTACTGTAGGTATACATTTATGGTGGATTAGTCAAACTGAAAGAGTAGTAGGGAAAAATAAGTGGATTAGCCTAACTAAAGGAGTAGTAGGGAAAACCAAATAAAAGAAGGAACTTAAAAAATGGGGAACAGGTCCTTACTACAAGGTCAATACCTATGAGTTGTATGTTTTTAAAATGCTAAAATAATTGCTTAGCGTCATGTGCTCTTCCATGGTTTTATTTCTAACCGTGTTCATATTACCCCTACAAGTAAAGCGGCGTGCCCAACAGGGACCAGGCACGTCCCTTCACTTTAAGCTCAAGAGTCACCACTTTTAAACCCCATTAAATACTCTCTCCGACCAGTCCAACTTATCTATTGTTACAAAAATATTAAGTGCTTCCCTTAAACTCCATTTTTGTGTCGATAATTATCTTTTTACGTTACCTCATCTTCTTATTCTGGAATCTTCTATCTTAAAACAAAAAAATATCTCTTTCTTCCTCTCTGACCAAAACACCTTCAGAATAAAATGTTCCTATCATCAAACCCTCTTCAACAAATCCTTCTCCCTTTTTAGAAACCTCCTTTTTTGAGAAACCTCTTATACCAAAATCCATTACTGAGTGCCTCTTAGGATCACCAATCAGTGATTTTGGCTATTTCTCCACAACAGGTTTACTGTAAAATTGTCTAAACAACTTCTCCAACATCAAAACCTCTATCTTCTTATCTTTTGATCGTCCACCCTTAAGCCTAATCATCTAGTCCTTCTCCTGAGTCTAGAACCCAACCTGATATTTCTAAGAGACCAGTTTCTCTTACAGTGATTAAACCTTTTGAGGTGGAAGAATATTTGTTTGAAGGAAATTTACTTGAAGAGCGTGGAAACCCTCCTAACAGTGTTGAGTGTGGGACTGATTGGGTAGCTGATAATCTAACAATATTGGCTTCAGATCCTCTAACATTTTTCTCCTTTTTCTATAAATTTTCTTTCTAAGTCCCCTAGTCCTAAATATAATGGCACTCTTATGTCTGTAAGGGTGGCCAAAGAGATAGTTCATCCTTCTATCTAAGATAATGTGGAAGAGCATGAATTTATGAATCTTTCTTCGAATAGAATAGGAAAAGGGGGTATTAAGGAAAGGACTAAGTTTTTGAGAAGCCAGTTCATAAGTCCTACAGTACTCGAGGGTTTGAGAGAAAATTACTGACTGATGCCTTAAAATCAAGCAAAAGAGCCACTACTAGAAAAAGAAATGCAAGGAAACGGGGCGAGCATGATAAAAGAGTTTCTCCTCCTGAGAAGGTAGTTAAGGTTGTGGCTTAATATGAGAAGGAGGAAATTGATAATGACATTGTTTTTACCATTGGTAAAAAGTGCAAAGAAATAGGAGTCTCAAAGCCTAAAAATTTTGTAGTACACAAATCAAAGGGTGTAAGTAAGAAAAAATGCACATCTGAGAAAACTGGTTAGTTGGTTGAGGGACCAGGTACCTTATCTAAGAGAAGAAAAGTTCAAAAACCTTTTCAGTGTCTCAATAGAGAGGAGAGGAATCTAATTCTTAAATCCCAAAAGTGTTGACTGGGAGAGTCTTTGATTCCAAAATTTGTGAAGAATAAGGAATGTGTGAGCTAATTTAGTTTGTGCAACATCAGGACTAGTTGCATCTGTTCAAAACTTGTATGCCCACAGTCTATGAAGATAAAGTCAAGGACTTCTTCTTAATAAAAGAGTTTGTTGAGGATGCTTTAAATCTTACTGGCATGGTGCATGGGGTAGAGATATTCCTAGATGAAGTGTCACTTTGAGAAATTCTAGATGTCCCTATAGATGTGATCAGGTCAATTAACAACCTCTCTCCCATTTGTTCAGTTTTCTTTTAAGGTTGGTGGAAACCCTAGAGCTGGAGTGCAAAAAAGTTATTAAAAGAAGAGTTCTAGTTACTCTTTGAATTCGTTAACAAAGTCTTAAATCCCTGTCCTGAGAAAGAAATAATTACTTCTACAGCAGACCACTTTCTCATGAAAGCTCTAAGCAAATTTGAATTGATCAATCTACCTACCTTGATAATTGAATATATGTATATGGTGTTGTACATTAAGGATGGTAAACATTGGCTCCCCTATGATTATCTTCTCACTAAAGTGTTCAGACATTTAAAGGATGAGTGTGTAAGAGGAGTGGTAGGCACAACCAAGCTAATGTTCACCATGTTAACCCTATTTGAAATCGAATGTGTGAAAGGGAAGTTAGGGACCAAGTCTTAGGTGTCTAGATTATTGGATGTTCAAGAATGCTTGACTGGTGAATTAAAAGAAATAAGGGTGGCAGCGGCTACTCGTGATGCTGCGATCACATAACTAAAGGCAAGGGTGCAGCAGCTAGCTACTAAGGGACCTGGTACCTCAGATTATTTGAAGGCGAAGAATGCTGAATTTAAAGCCCAAGTTACTTGATTAATTAAGTTTAGGGTCTTTAAGATGACGTCAAGGACCTTATTAAGAAAATCTTAAATGCCCATACTGCAGAGAGTGCTCGTATGGATATTCTTCTTAGGTCCCTAAACCACTTTCTACTTAAGTTTAATTCCTCTTAAGCCCTGTTTGTTTCCTGTTATCTTAAGTCTCTCTCCCTGTGGTCCTTTTTTTATGTGGAACTTTTTGGTTATTCTAGTATTTCATTTTCTGTGATGTATATGACACTGTCTTTCTATTAATGAAGATACAGTTATTTTTGTCTACTATATGCCTTCTTTCTCTCTTTTTCATTCATGTCAGTATTGCCTCAATGGCCACGAATTAACTTGTGTCACCCCTTATTTAATTTGGTTTACTGATTTTCTTTTTTTATGATGCTAAAAATGATACCTGATTAGGTGCTCATTTATAGTCTTTTCCTCTCCATAGCATTCATCATCTCTTGAATGCAGCCCATACATCATCAAGGGACCTGATCAAGTGCTCATTTATAGTCTTGTTATGTCTTGAGTCTTTGTGTTCTTTCTCTTATATTGTAAACCTACTTCTGATTTTGAAGGATAGTAGATGTGTAGCTTGTCCAAGTCTTAGCTTAAGTCAAAATAACTAAAGTTAGTTGTTTGAGTCATTTGTAAGTTGGTCAAGTAAGTGTTATAATCATGGGTGGTGTTGAGTCCTGGGTAAAGTTATCTCAGATCAATGACTAGAGTTTGTTAGTTGATAGTGTAGTATAGTTACTACGCTAGTCTTGTAATAGAGTTATTATGAGATTCAGTGATTATTAGAGTTTGTAATCACGTGGTTGCTTGAAGATTAGTGATGCTTTGAAAATATTGATGGAAGGTCGTGGTTTTTACTTTCCTTGAGCAAGAAAGTTTCTGCGTAAACTTGAGTATTCTTTACATTACTGTATTGCTCTTTGTTCTTTATCTGTTACTTAGATATGTCGATTAGAGACAAGGTCCTTTAGGCACCTAACATGATTATGTATGTTACATGTTAGTTTTAGTGAAAATAAAAGTATTAGGCACAACTATTTACAAATGAACAAAAATTATTAATGGATAAAACTTCTTCATTTGCTTAAAGCATGATTTACTAAATCAACTTCGATGGTGTCAAATAAATTGAGAAAAAGGGAGTAATATTTTGTAAGTACAAAGATAAGTTTTTTTTTGTAATACACACACATATATAAAGTTTCCTTATATGTTGTAGTAAACCTATTGAACCCAATGGAGTTAGCTGAGAAAATTGAAGGAAAGGTTTCATTTAAGTCTGTAATGAAGGATTGGTGACATTGACCATCTTAAAGGGTAAAACATAATTAAGAAACTTGATTAGGTAAATTGTGAACTTGATTAATATTTTCAAAACTTCCTAATCTTTTCAAAAATACAAATCAAACCACACCTCTCTACTCTCTCTCTCTCGATAGTTTCTCCCAACCAACAATTTTGCAAATTTTTCCTTTTAATCCTCGGTGACTTCAACCTCCAGTGATGAATAGTTGGGCTTCATAATAAATATCGACTTTCAACCATCAATCGATGTGAGAGCTTTTCTCTCCATCCACAACAACTTCGAGTTCTTCATCGTCCTTTTTATTCTTTTACATGTAAAAATTTATGGCCTTGTTAGTTTTGAAGAAAAAGAGGAACTCGAGTCAATTTCTCTTCTATTATTGGTTAATAATTTCAATATTTATTTCTTTAATTTGAAGTGCGATCTGAATAAAATCCTAATTTCTAGTATTTCTTCTATACCCTTTACGGAGTGAAATATGATTTTTTATTGTTTGTTGCATTTTTTAAAGTTTAATTTTTGTTGTTTGGTTTGTACAAACCAAACAACGATGTTGGTGTTTTTGGTGTTACACCCATTGCTTAGTTGATTTTTTCTTATTCTTGGTAAAAATATTGATAATATGGTGTTTCATTGAACAAAATCATGCTGCTATTTTTTCCTGCAATTGATTAACCTTCTGATGCACTAGATTAACCTTCTGATGCAATAGATTAACTATTTGATGCAACAAATTAACCATATGATGTAACAAATTTACTATCTGATGCAACAGATTAACCATCTGATGCAATAGATTTACCAGATGATGTAATAGATTGACTATCTGATACAACAGAGGAACCCTCGGATTAAAAATCTAATAAAATAGATTAAGAATATGATGTAATAGATTAACCATCTGATATAACAGATTTATGATTGGATGCAATAAAGGAACCATCTTATTAAAAATCAAATGCAACAGATTCATCATCTGATACAATAGATTTACCATTGGATTAAAAGTTTAATATAATAGATAACTATATGATACAACAGATTGACCATCTAATGCAATAGATTTATCATCGGATGCAACATAAGAATCATCTGATTAAAAATTTTATTTATTAGATTTACCATCTGATGGAACAGATTTACCATCTGATGCAATAGAAGAACCATCAAATTAAAAATCTAATTCAACAGATTAATCATTGGATTCAATAGATGAACCATCTGTTGGATAAAATCCTATCTATTATTCCAACAAGACATGTCCAAGACTTGATTTTTCCAACTGATCATTCATCTGTCATGATAGATGACCCTTTTGTTGGAACAAATCTAAATAATATTAATCGTTGATAGCAGTTCCAACAGATCACTTATATGTTACAATAGATATGTGATTTGTTGAAAAAATGAGTCATCTCTTATGACAAATGAGTGATCTATTTTTATTGTTGCAACAGATTACTCATCTATTGCAATAAGTTAGCTATATGTTCTAATAAATCACTTATATATTGCAATAGATATATGATTTGTTGCATAGACTAGTCATCTATTTCAATAGATAAGTGATCTATTTTTATTATTATAACAGATTACTTATCTGTTGCAACAGGTTAGTTATATGTTGCAACAGATAACCTACCTGGTGTAACAGATGTATGATCTGTTGGAACTACTATTTTACTATTTTACATGTTAGATATACTGTTATCCCTTTTTAACAATGCAATAATTTATTATATTCTATATTATGTTCCTGTTATTTTTAGATTATATGGATTTCAAAAGAAAAGAAACCAAATCAAGTCCAAGTAAAGGAATAAGTGAAGTAGCTAGGCTACATCCACCACTCTATAAGCTTGCTTTACAAGCGTTATCTCAATCAAAAGCAGAAGATAATGAACATGGAGAGGAGGAATGTTTCAAAACCGTTGATCTAAATGCTAATATCCCTTCCACCAAATAGTTCGTCAAACCTCCAGTATTTATAGTTATCATGTGAGAATGCAGTGCGATCGTGCCATAGATCAACTCAGATTGATCAATTGATAACTTAGGTCGGGAGGAATGCAATACCAACATCACATAATTGCAAAGACTCAATTGAAATTATAGTTGACCCTATGTACTCATCCCTAGTTCTAGCTAAATCAATTTAGGTATTAGCATAATAATAAGTTAATATGAACCATTTCAACTCAGGTCAGGAGGAACGCAATAGCAACATCATGCAATTGCAAAGACTCAATTGAAATTATAGTTGAACCTATGAATTCATCCCTAGTTCTATATAAATTAATTTAGGTATTAGCTTAATAATATGTTAATATGAATCGTTTTAACTCAGGTTGGGAGGAACAAAATACCAATATCACGCAATTGAAAAGACTCAATTGAAATTATAGTTGACCCTATGTACTCATCACAGTTCTAGCTAAATAAAATTAGGTATTAGCTTGCTAACAAGTTAATATAAATTGTTTCAACTCAGATTGATTGATTGATGACTCAGGTCGGGAGGAACGCAATAGTAACATCATACAATTGTAATGACTCAATTAAAATTGTAGTTGACTCTATGTACTCATCCTTAGTTCTAGCTAAATCAATTTAATTATTAGCTTGATAATAATTTAATATGAATCATTTCAACTCAGGTAGGGAGGAACACAATTCCAACATCATGCAATTGCACGACTCAATTGATATTGTAGTTGACCCTATGAAGTCATCCCTAGTTCTAGATATTAATATCTGTTGCAATAGATTACCTATTTGTTGTAAATTATTAAATAGATATTTGCATCTGTTGCGACAGATGATTATACTGTTGAAAATTTTCAATCATATACTTATATCTGTTGCAACAGCTAACATAGCTATTTGAAATTTATTTTTTTATTTTAAAGAAGTTTTCTATCTGAAATAAAAAAGATAAAATACTAAGGAGGTAAAAAAAATTCTTGGATAACTCAAAAATCTCCTCCTTGAGTTTTCATATCTTGTCTTTTCATTGTCATCCGTCTCCTCGTGCTCCTCAAAGTTATTAATAAATATTTAAACCTATCTCTAGAATTATCTCTCCTTCAGCCATACATTAATTCGTCTCTCTTCTTTTTATTTATTTCCACTTTAGGTTATCACAAACGTCTCCTTTTTTTCTCTCTTTTCTCTCCTCTTTCTCATAAAGATCCTTTCGAATCTCAACCGATCAATATCTTTTCTTGACTGAAATTACTATTTTGATCCCCTTGCTTTTGACATTGCCGGTATGGGTTACTATTGCTCTTTCATTCTCGTTTTCTTCTTTGAAAGTTATTTATACTTTTTCATTTAATTAACCATTAACCATATCCTATTTATTGAGAAAATTGAACGAAAGGTGACTTTTATGCTTTGAGTGAATGAACCATTATTTTTTTTAAATATGCAAAAAAGTCATCTATTGGGAGAACATTAAAAGCCTTGTTGGCAGTATTAATTTTTTGTATGTATTTTGTTTATTTTTTTATTTTTGATGCTGTTATTGATGTGCTAGTGAGGTTGGTGTTGTTGGAATGTATGGTGTTGGTGTTGATGATGGTGTTGGAACAAATGGTGTTGTTTCTTTGTTGTTAATGCTACTGTTGATGTTGCAAAAAATGAAGCAACTGATGGAACAAGTAACACCACTAGTAAGGCTGATTTGATATATTCTAATAGATGATCCATATGTTGTAGCATGTTATCCATCTGTTGCAACAGATGCATAGCCTGTTGCAATAGATTTCCCATCTGTTGAATAGATAGGGAATCTTTTGCAAAAAATATTGAGTTTGTTGCAACAGATGTAGAATTTGATACAACAAATAGGTAATAGGTTACAACAAATGGATAATCTATTGTAACAGGCGATACATCTGTTGTAACAGTTGGGGAATCTCTTGCTGATGGAGAAGCTATTGAACTTTAATGCCCTAAAAATGGGTCCCAGGATGCCATATGGTGCTTCAAACTATAAGTAGTCCCAAGCTAACCATGAAAGCCTGCTACTTATTCTGATTACCCAAGTAAAGATAATATAAGCATGTAGTAAGCTAAAATACTGAAATACTATCTGAACAGGACTGATTTTAACTGAACATAATGTTTGGAAATACTTAACTAGAAAATCTAAAACAACCAACACTAAAAAACTAAAATGTATCTAATAGTCGGACAAACCTCTAATACTGCTACTATATAGTCGCTGGGACAGACCCCCAGCTGGCTCAAACTGTCTGACATAACTAAATAAACTAATCTAAAAATCTGAATCACTGGGTCCTCAAACTATGAGGACTCACTAACTGTCGGGATGTAGATAGAGATGCTCGCGGTCAATCACGCTACTGGAACTAAGCATCTAAACCTACATTATGAGAAAATGTAGCAAATAGACATATATGTGGATCAATACTTTTGGAATGTATTGAGAATGTGGGGGTGAATGCATAAGTAAAACAATATATCAAAATTTACATATACTCATAAAATAATGCATGCTAAATGTAAATGACTCACGTAAGCTTGAATAACTGAAAGCTGAAAATCATGAATCATGAACCATAAAACATAATGTATAAATCTTGTGAGCCATAACACTTAGTTATAAAAGTTGTACTTGTAATCTCTTTTTAATTTATGCAAGCTAAGAGTAAAAGGACTCACCTTTGTATCTGTAACTGAAAGTTGAAATCTCATGGCTAATGACTTATGTAAAACTATATCTAAATAAAATCATAAGCCTTTACACTTTGTTTCTAAAAGTTTTTTTGTTATTCTTTTCTATTAGGATTACTCTGTTCTGTAGGCTATAGGGAAGTACTTTTAAAAACTATTCTGCAAGGGAGGCTCTTCTAACCGACATACACTATATGAGCTATCATAGTGTACAACATCTAGTTCCCTTATGGGAAAACGTCCCATTAGGGAGAAGGGTCATACTCTTGCCAAGGATTATAACCTAATCTAAGTGATCACAATATGTATTTGTCATCCACATAGAAATGGGAATAATCTGGTAATCTAAAACTACGTTGGCTCATAGTTTTGGGGAAGTAGGATGCACTAAACCAAACACTTCTTGGTCGATGCTAAATTGTAATACCCCAAACATTCCTTAAGCCTAAATCTATCCTTTTGAATAGATATGTATGACTTTCAAAGTGATTGATGTTTAAAATATGTTGTATTTCTCTAATTTCCACTTTTTGTCATGTAGAGCATTGAATAAAATTTCCATTGATACCAATTTCATCGAAATACAACATCAGATGAGTGAGTTATGGCCGTTTAACTGAATGCTATCGAATAGCCCAGGTTTGACGGTCGACCTGGTGGACCATCAGGTCCTTGGTGAACTGTCAAGTGTCCCGTCAAGCCAAGGAAGTAGCTTTCTTTTTGGGATGTAGTGTGACGGTCAAAGCGGTGGACCGTCACAAAGTTAACGGACCATCAAGGTGTCCATCAGACCGAGACAGAATGTCTCATTTCTATCCCTCAAGTGAAGGACGACTTGGTGGACCGTCACTTTTCTGATGGAACGTCAGGTCAATCGTCACGTCTAGGCAGAATGTTCCAGTTTTGGTGTTCGAGTGACGGACGACTTGGTGGACCGTCAGTCCCCCTGACGGACCGTCACAGGCCCCGATCAGTAAATTTCAGCATTTTCAAAAGGGCATCTTAGTCATTTCCGCTCCTTGTGGCCTTATATATATATTTATGTAGAGAAAAAAAGATCATTTTCTCTCCATTTCTCTTCAAAATTCATTCAAGAATTCTTTAGAAACCTAGGGTTTCTTCCAAACCCAAAAATCAAATCATCTCCAAGAAATTCAAGAAATATCCCATAAATTTCTTCAAGTTGTTCAAGAACTAAGCTCCTCAAGTCAAAGGCAGCAAGGTCTTGGTCTAAAAGTGTGAGAAAAAAGTTTCAAGCAAGTTTCTATATCTTCAAAATCAAAATCTAAGGTATGTGGGGTTTGAACAAGAACACTCCTTTCGTTCTTATGCCTAAAGGTTTAATTTCTACTACTGATTTACATGATTTTGCAAGTGGGTTTACACCCAAATTTTTTTAATTATGATTTATGAGATTTGAGTTGAATAAGTTTTATATTTATGATTATTTCACCATCATGTTTCCTAAATTGAGGGTTTATTCCATGAGCTGTATATTATCATTATGTATTGATGATTTCTAATCAATTTAACTCAAGTGCCATGAGTTGAATATTCTTAATAAGAATTTATGATTTTTGAATGATTTGAGACAAGTGTTATGAGTTATGCCTTTCCATGAGAAATTTAACTATTGAATTTATATTGATATGTGAACTTGAGAGTCAAGAATGAGTCTTGTGTTGTTTCCATGAAGCTTTTGATATTTGAAATAACTTGATAAACAAATGTATTTGATGCCGAGAAAGATTGTGTTGAGTTGAGTTGAGTCGATTTAGGAATCCACAAGATGTTTATGATTTACAAATGAGATATATTTATGTTTTGGTCTTTATGATAGACCCATGAGTTGATATTGATTGAGGTGGATTTTCTAACGCATTCTGAGCTGAGTCTGGGAGGAGTATTTAGCACCAAGTGGGAAATATGGTATTTTCCCGGAACAACATGCCATCGTAGGATTGATGTTAATGATTATGGGCCAAAGGCTGAGTATGAGACTGTGAAGATGAGATTAAGGTTGTACTCCCTGGCAAGAGTACAACACCCCTGCCAATGTGGGGTTCTCTCCTTTGGAGGGCAAATTATTGGACTCCATGTGGTTCATGTAGTGTAGTCCTATCTGTTATAAGAAACTCCCATGTCTATAATGATATAAGTCTCTTGAGTTACTGAGTCACTCTGAGTCACGAGTTAAACAGTTTGAGTTGAGTTAAATGATTTATGAGATTTATGAAACATGTGTCATTACTGATGATTTATGGAAATAATGTTTCAAATAATTCAAGCGAAGATAGTTATTATTGTCAGCATGCATGATTTCTCATACATTTATGATATTATTTAAAATGTTGCATCCACCCCCACATACTCAGTACATTCCCAAGTACTAACCCCCATACTCTTTTGTATTCTATATTTTCTCATCATATAGGTTTAGGTGCTCAGTCTTAGCAGCGACAGTGATCTTTGAGTACCTTTCTCTACATTTCTACAGTTAGTGAGTCCTCATGGTTCGAGGACCTGTGTATCTAATTTTCTCTTGTTAATAGATGGTTGTTTACTTTTAGTTCAATACGAGTCAATTGGGGATCTTTCTCAATGGCTCCTCAATCCTATGTAGTAGAGGCTTTGTCAGACTAGTGTACCAGCGTGTACAGAGATTTTAGTATTTTGTTTGTACAAGGAAATATTATTTCATGTTTTAGTATGTTCATGACATGTTTATTCCTCTTTATCTTAGCATGATTTGTGCTATAATGAGTTCTAAAAGTGATGACAAGTTTAAAGGGTTAGCTTGAGGCCACGTGTGGACTTGAGCACCATGTGACATCTCAGGATAGGTTCTTAGGGCGTTACAAGCTTGGTATCATAGCCTAAGGTTCAAGGAGTCCTAGGGAGTCTGACAAGCCATGTTATCTAGAGTCTTGATCATCGATGTGTATCGCGCCACATCTATGAGCAAGAGGCTATGGGACATTTTAGGAAAAGTTATTTCTTTCTTTCAAGAGTTTATCGTGCCTATGAATGTTTCTTTTTGCGGTTAATTCATGCTCTCTTATGACAGAAAATGCCTCCTCATAGAGCTCGCAGAAACAACGAACAACCTCAACCCGTTGATCCTTTAGGTGAGACAGTGTCCCATGTTGAGTTCTGGGCAGCTTTCCAAGTGCTAGCCCAGGCGGTCACTGCCAACGCCCAAGCCAACACCCAGGCTACTGTTCCACCTCTGCAAGGGAATAATTCTGCTGTAGCCCAAGTTCGTGACTTTATGCGAATGAATCCACCTAATTTCTATGGGTTGAAAGTAGGTGAAGACCCACAAATGTATTTAGATGAAGTGAGAAAGATCACTCAAATTATGCACGTGACTGAGGAGGAGAGTGTTGAATTGGTTGCTTATCGAAAAAAGATATTGCTTATGATTGGGTAGAGATATGGAGGAAAAGTAGAAGAGAGAATGATGCTCTTGTGACTTGGTAATTATTTCAGGATGCCTTCTTAGATAGATTCTTTCCCCCGGAGTTGAGAGAAGCAAAACTAGAAGAATTTATGAACTTGAGACAGGGCCCTATGACTATTTAAGAGTATTTCCATAAGTTTAACCAGTTGTCTATATATGCTCCCGGTATGATGGCTGATTCTAAAACTAGTATAAGTAAGTTCTTGGCCGGTGTATCTGTTTATGTCATGAAAGAGTGTAGATTCTCTATGCTTAATAGGGATATGGACCTTTCAAGAATAATGATCCATGCTCAGCAGATTGAAGTGGACAAAGTGAAGGAGAGAAAGAAAGAGTGAGATGGAATAAGAGAGTTAGATCTGAGCAGCAGGGGTATAGTCGGGCTAGATTTTCTAGAGGGATCCGCCCTCAGTTCCAGAGCTGTTCTCTTATGCCAGCGCCTTCATCAGCCAGTACTCCTGTATTTAGAATTAGGCCGGAGCAGGGTAATAGGCCTACTATGTCTATATCCCAGGATAGTGTGAGTAACAGACCTCATCCTCCCCCATGTCCAAATCACGGTAGAGACCATATTGAGGAGTGCTTAATCGGTCAGAGGGGTTGCTTTGGTTGCGGTAAGTTGGGCCACAAATTTAGGGATTACCCATATGCTAGATAGGGGAGTCGCGATGTTCGTCCCCAGAATCAGACTATTAGCGCTCCAGCCCCTGTAGTTCGTCCTACTCATCTTCAAGGTGCCTCATCTAGTACTGCAGGTGGTCAGTTCTAGAATTGCTTTTATGCTATACCACCCCGCCAGGAGTAGGAGGATTCACTAGATGTTGTTACTGGTATGCTCCGTGTATTTCATTTTGATGTGTATGTGTTGATGGACCCTGAGTCAAGTCTTTCTTATGTGACTCCGTTGGTGGCTGTGAATTTTGAAATCAGTGCTGACAAGATTTCCGAGCCTTTTCTAGTCTCTACACCAGTGGGTGAATCTGTTGTTGCTAAGCAAGTATATAAGAAGTGTCCTATCACTGTTCTTAACAGAGTCATGTTTGCAGATTTGATTGAGCTAAACATGGTTGATTTTGACATTATTTTAGGTATGGATTGGCTTCACTCTTGCTATGCATCTATAGACTATTATACCCGTGTAGTCAAATTTTAGTTTCCTAATGAGCCAGCTTTTGAGTGGTCTAGAAATTCTGTGTCTCCTAAAAGTCATTTCATATCCTATCTTAAAGATAGGAAGTTGATTTCCAAAGGTTGTATCTATCATTTATTTCGAGTTAAGGACACTAAGTCTAAGACTCCAACTATTCAGTCTCTTAGTGTTGTCAATGAGTTTCATGATATTTTCCTGGAAGATCTCCCAGGGGTACCTCCTGATAGAGAGATAGAATTTGGAATTGATCTTCTCCTTGATACACAGCCAATTTCTATTCCTCCTTATCGTATAGCCCCTACAGAACTTAGGGAGTTGAAAGAGCAACTCAAAGATCTTCTTGATAAGGATTCTATAAGGCCCAGTATGTCTTTCTGGGGTGTACTCGTTCTATTTATGCGAAATAAAGATGGTTTATTTCATATGTGCATTGACTATCGTCAGCTTAAAAAGGTCACAGTCAAGAACAAGTACCCTCTTCCTAGAATTAATGACCTATTTGATCAACTGCTAGGTGCCAGTT
>JAPEIP010000006.1:223274952-223293148 GCA_026120095.1 Capsicum chinense | reverse complement strand
AATTTGGAATTGATCTTCTCCTTGATACACAGCCAATTTCTATTCCTCCTTATCGTATAGCCCCTACAGAACTTAGGGAGTTGAAAGAGCAACTCAAAGATCTTCTTGATAAGGATTCTATAAGGCCCAGTATGTCTTTCTGGGGTGTACTCGTTCTATTTATGCGAAATAAAGATGGTTTATTTCATATGTGCATTGACTATCGTCAGCTTAAAAAGGTCACAGTCAAGAACAAGTACCCTCTTCCTAGAATTAATGACCTATTTGATCAACTGCTAGGTGCCAGTTATTTTTCAAAAATAGATTTGAGATTCGATTATCACCAACTTAAAGTTAGAGAGTGTGATATTCCAAAGATGGCTTTTCACACTCGTTATGGTCATTTTGAATTCTTGGTCATGTCCTTCAGATTAACTAATGCCCCAACAGCTTTTATGGACCTCATGAATTGGGTGTTCAGACCATACCTAGATATGTTCGTTATTGTGTTCATAGATGATATTCTTGTGTACTCTCAAAGTGAGAACGACCATGCAGATTATCTTCAAATTGTCTTACAGACCCTTAGGGATCAATAGTTGTTTGCCAAATTTAACAAGTGTGAATTTTGGCTAAGGTCAGTTGCTTTTCTGGGTCATATTGTTTCTTTTGAAGGTATTCGAGTTGATCCTCAAAAGGTAAAAGCTGTGAAAAGTTGGCCTAGACCTATTTCCCCATCTGATAGTAGGAGTTTCCTGGGTCTAGCTGGCTACTATCGTCATTTCATCAAAGATTTCTCTTCCATTGCTGCTCCTTTGAACCGGTTAACCCAAAAGAAGGTTAAAATCTAGTGGTCAGATTCTTGCAAGAAGAGTTTTCAGGAATTGAAGACTCGACTCACTTCAGCCCCTGTGATAAGCCTGCCTAATGGTTTCGATGATTTTATGGTATATTTTGATGCTTCCAGAGTTAGTTTGGGTTATGTGTTGATGCGAAAGGGTAAAGTTATAGCTTATTCCTCCCGACAGTTGAAACCTTATGAGAAGAATTATCTGACCCATGACCTCGAGTTAGCTGCAGTAGTTTTTGCTTTGAAAATTTAGAGACACTACCTATACAACGTTTATGTTGATGTCTTTACGAATCACAAGAGTTTACGGTATGTGTTCACTTAGAGAGGGTTGAATCTTCGGCAGAGGCGATGGTTAGAATTACTGAAGGACTATGATTTGAGTGTGTTGTATCACCCAAGCAAGGCTAATGTAGTGGTGGATGCCCTTAGCAGATCGTCCATGGGTAGTGTAGCACATGTAGAGGAAGATAAGAAAGAGTTAGCTCATGAAGTGCATCATTTGTCTAGGTTTGGTATTAGATTTCTCGATTCAGTTGAGGGTAATGGTTGGGTCCAAAGTAGTTTTGAATCTTCCCTAGTTTCTGAAGTGAAGGAAAAACAGGATACAGATTCTTGTTTGGTCGAACTAAAAGAATCAGTTAAAGACCAAAATATGGAGGTTTTCTCCCAAGGGGGAGATGGTGTATTGAGATTTCAGAATAGATTGTGTATGCCTGATGTTGATGATCTGAGGCAGAGAATTATGGCTGAAGCACATAGAGCGCGGTATTCTATTCATCCCGGTGCTACCAAAATATTCTACGATTTGCGGGAAATTTATTGGTGGAATGGTATGAAAAAGGATATAGCAAAGTTCGTAGAAAAGTGTGCAACTTGCTAGCAGGTAAAGATAGAGCACCAGAGACCACCCAGTGGTATGATGCAAGAATTTAGCATTCCTACCTGGAAGTGGGAAGTAGTGAATATGGACTTTGTGACCGGTTTACCTCTCTCTCATCGTCATCATGATTCTATTTGGGTCGTTATAGATAGGTTTACTAAGTTAGCACATTTTCTGCCAGTACATACATTTTTCACCGTGGAGGACTATGCTAAGCTGTATATTTGAGAGTTAGTCAGGTTGCATGGAGTTCCGTTGTCTATAATCTCCGATAGAGGTACTCAATTTACTTCTTAGTTTTGGAGAGCCTTCCAGAAGGGTCTTGGCACCCAAGTTCATCTTAGCTCCACTTTTCATCCGTAAATAGACGGTTAGGATAAGAGAACTATTCAAACTTTGGAGAACATTTGGGGCACTACAATATCTCTCCCTTAAGATATTCATTCTCGAATGAGACTAGTTAAACTTAGGATACTGAGGAGCTAAGACTATTTACTGGTATGAACAACTGAAACAAAACTGCATGATTGAATCTAAACATAATGAGTGATTGAACTAATCTGTGAGTGCATGAATTGACATAAAGATAACTATATGGCTTAAACTGAGGCTTGAAAAAGAACAGAGTTAAGGAAAACTGTTACCTTAGGCTGGATCTGAGTTTATGGATAAGAGGTGAGGGTACTTGGTTCGCATGTATTCTTCTGCTTCCCAAGTGGCACCCTCGACAGACTAATTTCACCATAGAACTTTGACCAAAGGAACTTCTTTGTTCCTTAGTCTATGAATTTGGTGATCAAGAATATCTACTGGGAGCTTTT
This sequence comes from Capsicum chinense, assembly GCA_026120095.1. Lineage (NCBI taxonomy): Eukaryota > Viridiplantae > Streptophyta > Magnoliopsida > Solanales > Solanaceae > Capsicum > Capsicum chinense. The sequence goes on along the minus strand of JAPEIP010000006.1, from coordinate 223,290,615 downwards.
CCTATGAAAGGCTATTCTGAATATCTGTGCTTTCTATAGGGACGACAATAGCTGAATTTTCCATACACTTCTTCAATAAGGACACATGAAACACTGGGTGAACTGATGACAAGTCTGCAGGTAGCTCTAGCTCATACAATACCTTCCCCACAAGACTTAATATCCTATACAGACCCATATATCAGGGACTAAGCTTCCATTTTTTACCAAATATCTCCACCCCCTTATGGGTGAAACCTTCAAATAAATAAGATCATTAACCTTAAACTTAATATCTCTCATTGTTACGTCTGTATAAGATTTTTGATGACTCTAGTATTCTTTCAATCTCTCTTGAATCAACTAAACTTTCTCCATGACTTCAAACACCATATCTGGCCCAATCAAAGTGGCTTTACCCACTTTGAACCAACCGATGGGAGAACTATATCTTTGCCTATAAAGATCCTCGAACGTGGCCATCTTTATACTAGAATGGTAACTATTATTGTAGGAAAACTTAATCAATGACAAATGGTCTTCCTAATTTCCTTTAAAGTCTAAAACATATGCCCTCAACATACCCTCTAAGGTTTTAATGGTCCTTTCTACCTGACCATATATCTACGAGTGAAAAGATGAACTAAGATAAACTTAGGTACCAAGACCCTTCTGAAAGGCTTTCCAAAATTGGGAGGTAAACTGAGTACCCCTATTTGAAATGATGGAAAAGGGAACTCTATGCAATCTAAGCAACTCTCCAATATATAGCTTAGCATAATCCTTAGCTATGTAAGACGTGTGAACTGGAAAAAAGTGGGGTGATTTGGTCAATCTGTCTTCAATAACCCAAATCAAATCATACTGCCGAAGTGAATAGGGTAATCTTATCACAAAATCAATGTTCACCTTTTCCCATTTCCAAATGGGAATACTAAACTCCTGCAATGTCCCACTAGGTCTTTGGTGCTCTAACTTAAACTGTTGGCAAGTTTCACACTAGTCTAAAAATTCTGCTATATTATTCCATTCATCCAGGAGCCACTAAGATGTAACACAATTTACAGGAAGTCTATATCTCTCTTTATACCACTCCTTGAATAGACTTCCCATAAATTGCGTTACATCTTAGTGGCTCCTAGATGAATGAAATAATGCGCATCATGATCCTCTGCCATAATCTACCGCCTCAAATTGTCAACACACAACACACATAATCTACTCCGATACCTCATTTAAGACCCCGCAAAATCCTAAGCTTAAGTCAGTAATTTAGAGCCTAAAGAGAGGTCCCATACTTAGAAATTTCAGCTAAGTGTTTATACTTAAAATTATTGTATCCTTCATAATTTGGCGATCTTATTTTACGATCCTTAAGACCTTAAAATGACGATCCTTGCAGTGAATCATGATTAGGTGAGTCAATAGGTTACTTTGACTGAGTTTTGGATTTTTTTTGGACCTTGGTTGAATCATATTTAGGTGACCAAAATAGTGGATAGCTGCGATCTCAACGCGTCGCATCGCCCATCGCGTTGATGGATATTTTTTCCAATTTTTGGTGTAAATTCCAATGAACCAATGCGAACTTGACGTGGTGTGTTGGTCATTGCGTTGATCCCTTTGATATGGCGCGTCGGTCTGCATATCACAAGGCACAATTTTTGCTCTTTTAATTCTGCATCCAGAGGGGTATTTACGTTAATTTCCCCACCTTATTTCAGCCCCAAAATATGAGATTAAGCCTTTCTAAAGTAAAAATCCACTTATTATTCAAAAATCCTCTCAAGAACAAACCCTAAGCCATCAAATTCAAGATCCAAGTCCCAAGAAATTTACCACAACTTTCAAAGAATTAACAATCAAGGTATGTTAGGTGTTCATCCAAGGGTTTCCTTCCACCCTTGGAGTTTAAGAACCCTTTATAAATTACAAGATGATTGCTTTCATGAATTTTATGTTGAATTGATTGTATTTATGATTATGATATTATTTAGGTTTTAAATCTATAATTTATTACAAATTTTCATGTGAAGTAATTTACATGTGCATAGGTTTATGTGGATTTATGTTAAAAGCCCCTTGAATTTGTAAGTTGAAGTTGTGATCATGATGTTTGCATGTTGATTATTATTATGTGCACAAATTATGTCCCCGAGTGTTTGATAAAATGTTCATGTGAGTTGAGTAGTGCAATCATATCATGTTTGCATGTATACAAGTTTATACCATATAAGTGTTTGATAAAATGCCTCAATGAATAAATTGTGACAAAGTGACTAGTTATCATGTTTTTTTCAAGATTGTGCTATGTTTTTACTATCTATACTATCGAGTCCTGGGGGTATATAATACCCAATAATCTAGCCGTTTACCTTGATTTTCATTAGTTTCCGAATAGTCTCAGTGATTTCATGAACATTAGTATTTAGTCGGTTAACAGAACTCAGTATGTTTAGTCAGTAACATAACTAAATATGTTCAGCAATTAACAAAACTCAGTGTATTCAGCCAGTTAAGAGAACTCAGTAAACCCAGTCAAGTTCATTCAGCTAGCATGATCAGTAACAGTGTAGTCAAGACTAGTACAGTCTAGAAATTAGTATAGTTTTTATTTAGCTGGGAGTAGGAATAAGCACTGATCAAACCCAGGGATGGGGGCATTCATTTTAGTAAAGGGTTTGACCCTTAGTAGCAATCTCTGCGTTACAGAACTACGTAGCTAGCGTAGGTTGAGATATTCTTCTGCCAGTCTAGGATTGATACATCTCGTATGAGTTTTCATGATATTGAGGATTGACATAATGTCTTCCTTCCAGAGAGGGTTAACTCATAGCCATTTTTAGTATCTCTTGACACGGTGCTAACACCCTTTTAATTGGGTCACAGGTTAGATCTCAACTCAGTTCATAATTGGGGTATGTCGGTTAGATGAACACTTCCACAGTTTTAGTTTCAGTTTCAGACTTAGTATAAAACCTCAGTTCAGTTTTAGAATTAGGACTATCAGATATAGTCACCCAGCTCAGCACAGAACTCAGTTCAATTCCACTGAATTAGGACTGTAAAAAACAATCAATCAGTTAATAGTAATACAATATCAATAAACTCAAATATCGGTCATTCAATTTTCAAAACTCATTATCTAGTGCTAATGTGATCTTAGTTATGGTTTACGTAGTTATGTGCATAGTATTTCCTAATCAGTATTTACAGCAGCTTTAGATATACATGTACTCTTATTTAGTTATACTCATATCATTCAATCAAATACTATTCATGCATATGAATCCATGCATTCAGCCTTACCTCATCTAGCATACCAGTACATTTAAAATACTGACGTAGACTTTTCTTTTGTGCTATGATATCTTATATCAAAGGTTTAGCTGCCAGGCTTCCGACCATACTTTCCAACCCAGATTATCAGCAATAGATTTAATGGTGAGTCCTCATATTTCAAGGACATAGTACTTTTTTTAGTATTTCAGTTTATTTTTCAGTAGTCGGAGTTAGTTGGGGACTTGTCCCATTAACTCCACCTTTAGAAAGTTAGAGGCTTTCGAACTAGATTATTTCAGACAGATTTTTGGTTTTTAGTATTTATTTATCAATAATTAGTATCTGATTTTAGTTATGAACCTTATTGAAGATTCAACCTAATTTTCACACTTATTTTGTTATTATTATTCAGTGATCACAGTAGGTACCTGTCATGGGTTAGCTTGTGGTCCTTTGTGGTCGTAAGCACTCTGTGACGTCCAAGGTGCAGACGTAGGGTGTTATAAACTTGGTATCAAAGACTAAGGTTCAACAGAGTCCTAGGGATTCTGAAAGCCATGTCTAGTAGAGTCTTGTGCATAGGTGCGTAGCGCGCCACACTTATAGACAAGAGGCAATGAGGCATTTTAGGAAAAGTTTCCCTTCTTTCAGTATTCATATCGTGCGAGTGAGCATGAGCTCAGCTTAAACTATCTATATAATTCAAGTTTCCCTTCCACTTACAGAATATGCCTCTAAAAAGGACTGACAGAAGAAGAACAGGAAACCAGCCAGTACCTCCGCCCGTCCATCCAGATCCCCTAGATGAGCATGTTTTCCACATAGAATTCAAAGCGGCTTTCACTACTTTGGATCATTCTGTGGCAGCCCAAAATGAATTCCCAGCTGCTGCCCAAGCCAACCCAGTGGCCAATACTGTTGCAGCTAGAATTTGGGACTTCACTCAAATGAATCCTCCATCATTTATCAGGTCTTAGTCAGATGAGGACCTACATGAATTCCTTGATAAGGTGTAGAAAGTCATAGATATTATGGGGGTAGCTGCTAGTGAAAGTGCTGAGTTAGCCGTATATCAGTTGTAGGATGTGGCTCAGTCACAGTTTAAGCAGTGAAAGGCAAAGAGGATCGTAGATTCAGGGCCCATACAATGGGAGGATTTTGCCACTATTTTCTTGGATAGGTTCTTCATACTCGAGTTGAGGGAAGCGAAGGTTTTGGAGTTTATTAATCTAAAACAGTGTAATATGACAATGAATGAGTATTGTCTTAGGTTTACTCAGTTAGCCAGATATTCCCTTCATGTGGTAGCAGATAGAAGATCTAAGATTTGTATGTTTGTGCCGGGTATGTCTAGCAATGTGGTCAAGAAGTGCAGGACCACATTGCTAATTAAAGAGATGGACATATCCAGGCTCATGGTCCATACTTAGCAAATAGAAGAGGCTAAGAATAAGAAGAAAGAAAGGGATATTAAGAGAGCTATAATAGGTAGATTCAACTTTGCTCAGCCCAAGTCAGAGGGTGGTTATCGTTCTTAGTTCTATCCAAAATCCTCAGTTCCAGCTCTGTCCGGAGCCAGTGCTCCAGTGCCAAAATTGAGAGACGGCAATAAAAATAGGGCACTAGGTCCTAAACCTCAGGGTAGTGTTAGTAGTGCTCGAACAAATTCCCTTTGCTAGAAGTGTGGCAGAAACCACCAGGGTGTCTCCAGATCTGGCAGTGATGTATGTTTCGGATGTCGCAAGCCAGGCCAGAGGGTAAGAGAGTGTCCTCAGGTGGGGTTTTAGAGTCAGCACAATTGTCCCCCAACTCAATCTGGTCACCCAAATCAGCAGGGTACCACTTTCAGTGCCACCAGTGGGCAACACCCAAATAGGCTCTACGCACTCCAGACCCGACAAGATAAGGAAATTTCTCCTGATGTGGTCATTGGTACGTTACAAGTTTATCATTTACATATTTATAATTCGCTAGATCTGGGATCTTTTTTATCCTCTATAACTTCATATATAGCTGTTGACTTCAGAGTCAATCCCAAAATCCTATTAGAGCCCTTTTCAGTCTCTACCCCAGTGGGTAAATCTATCATAGCCCGACGGGTATACAGGAATTTTCCGATTATGGTATCTCAGAAAGTTACTTTAGCAGACTTAGTAGAATTAGAGATGACAGATTTTGATGTCATTCTTGAAATGGACTGGATTCATTCATCCTATGCTTCAGTTGATTGTAGAAACAGAATCATCCATTTTTAGTTTTCAAATAAACCTATCCTTGAGTGGAGGGGTAGTACTTCAGCATTTAGGGGTCATCTTGTTTCCTACCTTAGGGCGAGGAAAATAATATCTAAGGGATGTATTTATCATCTTGTTCGAGTTAAGGATTCTAGTTCTGATACTCCCAATCTTGAGTCAGTTCCAGTAGCATGTGAATTTCCAGATGTGTTACCCGAAGATCTTCCTGGAGTCCCTTCAGAGTAGAAAATCAACTTTGGAATAGACCTTCTTCCAGATACTCAGCCTATCTCTATTCTGCCATACAGAATAGCACCAGTAGAACTCAAAGAGTTAAAATAATAGTTGAATGATCTCTTAGATAAGGGATTCATCAGACCTAGTGTATCCCCTTGGGGTGCACCAGTTTTATTCGTGCATAAGAAAGATAGTTATCTCAGAATATGTATAGACTACCAACAGCTAAATAAAGTCATAGTCAAGAACAAGTATCCACTTCCCAGAATCAATGACTTATTTGACCAACTTCAGGGTACCAGTTAATTTTCTAAGATAGATCTCAAGCCAGTCTATCATTAGCTCAAAGTTAGAGAATGTGACATTCTGAAAACAACTTTCAAAACTCGGTATGGTCACTTCGAATTCCTAGTTATGTCATTTGGCCTTACCAATTCTCCAACAGCCTTCATGGACTTGATGAACCGCGTGTTCAAGCAGTAATTGGACATGTTCATCATAGTCTTCGTTGATGACATTCTTGTCTACTCCCATAGTGCATGATCATGCAGACAATCTTAGAATAGTGTTACAAACTCTCATAACCCATCAGCTGTTTGCCAAATTTAGTAAGTGCAAATTTTGGCTAAGGTCAGTAGTTTTCCTTGGTCATATAGTTTTTAGTGATGGCATTAGAGTTGATCCTTAAAAGACCAAAGCAGTAAGAAATTGACCTAGGCCCATCTCTCCATTAGATATTAGGAGTTTTTTAGATTTGGCATGCTATTATCGATGTTTTGTTGAAGAATTTTGGTCCATTGCATCCCCCATGTCCAGATTGACTCAAAAGAAAGTCAAGTTCTAGTGGTCAGATTTTTAAGAGAAGAGTTTTCAGGAGTTGAAGACTCGACTCACTACAACCCCAGTTTTGACCTTACCATATGGTTCAATGGATTTATCATATATTGTGATGCTTCCAGAGTTGGTTTGGGGTGTGTTTTGATGCAGAAAGGTAAGTTCATAGCCTACGCCTCGAGGAAGCTTAAGACCTATGAAAAGAACTACCCCACTCATAATTTGAGTTAGCAGCTGTAGTGTGTGGCTTAAAGATTTGGAGGCACTATTTGTATGGGGTTCATGTTGATGTTTTCACAGACCATAAAAGCCTGAAGTATGTATTTTCTTAGAATGATTTGAACCTATGTAATAGAGGGTGGTTAGAGTTATTGAAAGACTATGACATGAGTGTTTTGTATCATCCGAGAAAGGCCAATATAGTAGTTAATGCTCTCAGTAGGATATTTATGGGTAGTGTTGATCACATGGAGGATGGTAAAAAAAGTTAGTTCAGGAAGTTAATAAGCTTTCCTGACTAGGTGTCCTCTTAGTCGATTTAGTAGAAGGTAGTGTATGGGTACAGAATGGTTTGTAATCCTCTTTGGTTTCTGAGGCAAAAGAAAAGCAGAACAGAGATCCTAGTTTAGTTAAACTAAAAGAGTCAGTTAGAGATCAGAAAGTAGAGGTTTTCTCCCAAGGGAGAGATGGTGTATTGCGTTGCTAGGGAAGACTATATGTGCCATATGTGGATAGCATGAGGCAGAGGATTCTTGCAGAAGCACATGGTGCGCACTACTTGATTCACCCAGGGGCCACTAAGATGTACCACGATTTGTAGGAGGTCTATTGGTGGAGCGGGATGAAGAGAGACATTACAAAGTTTTTATCTAAGTGCTCGACATATCAGCAAGTTATGATCAACCATTAGAAGCCTAGTGGAACTATGCAGGAATTCAGTATTCCCACTTGGAAGTAGGAGGAGGTGAACATGGATTTTGTGATGGGCTTGTCCCGTACTCTCCGCCAGCATAATTTGATTTGTGTCATTGTGGATAGGATGACCAAATGAGCTCACTTTGTACCTGTTCATACCTCTTATTTAGTCGATGATTATACCAAGCTCTATGTTAGTGAGTTAGTCAGATTGTATGGAGTTCCGCTGTCTATTATTTCAGATAGAGGTACACAGTTCACCTCTCACTTTTGGAAAGCCTTCCAAAAGGGTCTTGGTACCAAAGTTCACCTCAGTATAGCCTTTCATCCTAAAATAGATGGTCAAGAAGAAAGGACCATTCAGACTTTAGAAGATATGTTAAGAGCGTGTGCCATTGAACTTAAGGGTAGTTTGGACAATCACTTACCCTTGATTGAGTTCACGTATAATAATAGTTATCATTCCAGTATTCAGATGGCTCCATTTGAGGTGCTCTATGGGAGGGGATGTAGGTATCCCATTGGTTGGTTTGAAGTGGGTGAGTCCACAGTAGTAGGGCTTGATTTGGTAGTTGATACTTTAGAAAAGTTTAGTTGATCAGGGAAAGGTTTAAGACAGATCAAAGCCGACAGAAACCGTATGCAGATGTGCAAAGAAAAGATCTCGAGTTTGAGATTGGTGATTATGTGTGTTTTAAAATCTCTCATTTGAAGGAAGTAAAGAGATTTGGCATGAAAGGGAAGCTCAGTCCCTGATATGTTGGTCCTTATCGAATCCTTAGCCATTTTGGAAAGGTTGCTTACGAGCTTGAGTTACCTTCAGACTTAGCATTAGTGCCCTAGTGTTTCATGTCTCCTTGCTAAATAAGTTCATAGGTTACCTAGCAGTTGTAGTCCCGATAGAGGGCATTAATGTCCAGAACAGCCTCTCTTATGAGAAAATCCCAATCAACTTTATTGATTATCAGGTTCACAGACTGAGGAACAAAGAAGTTCATCTAGTCAAAGTTCTTTGGTGGAATCAGTCCGTTGAGGGAGTTACTTAGGAAGAAGAAGTATATATCCGGACCAAGTATCCTCACCTCTTCTCCGCAAACTCAGACTTAGCTCAAGGTAATGGTTTTCCTTGAAATGACTCAGTTCCATCCTTAGTTTACCTTTACAAACTCTATATCAATTCAGTTACATAGCATTCTCATATCATGCATACCTTTATGAAACAACTCAGTCATGTGTCATGCTTTTAAAATTCAGTAATGCTTTAGTTATGCATGTTTAGTATGAAAACTTAGTATATCAGTAGTTTCAGTCATAAAATCATGCTTCAGTTGTGTATGTCTAGTATGTAAACTCAGTCTATCAGTATCCTCAGCTTAGCCAGTCTCATTCGAGGACAAATGTTCCCAAGGGAGAGATATTGTAAGACCTTACAAAATCCTAAGCTTAACTCAGTCCTTTAGAGCATAAAGAGAGGTCCTATACATAGAAATTTCAGCTAAGTGCTTATACTTAGAATTATTTTAGCCTTCATAATTTGGAGATCTTATTTTATGACCCTTAGGACCTTAAAATGTCGATCCTTGGATTGAATCATGATCAGGTGTGTCAATAGGTCAATTCGTTTGAGTTTTGGATTTTTTTGGACCTTGTTTGAATCATATTTAGGTGACCAAAATAGTGGATTGACGTGATCTCGATGCCTCGCGTCACCCATCGCTTCAATGGATATTTTTCCCAGCTCCAGTGTAAATTCTAATGAACCAACACAAACTTTACGTGGCACGTTGGTCATCGTGTCGACCCTTTCGACGCAGTGCATCGGTCTACGCATCACTTGGCATAGTTTTTTCTCTTTTAGTTCCGCGTCTAAAGGAATATTTAGGTCAATTTCCCCACCTTATTTCAGCCCCAAAACATGAGATTAAGCCTTTCTAAAGGCAAAATCCACTTATTATTCAAAAATTCTCCTAATAACAAACCCTTAGCCCTCAAATTCAAGATCCAAGTCCCAAGAAATTCACCACAACTTTCAGAGAATTAACACTAAAGGTATGTTAGGTGTTCATCCAAGGGTTGCCTTCCTCCCTTGGAGTTCAAGAACGTTTTTTAAATTACAAGATGATTGCTTTTATGAATTTCATGTTGAATTGATTATATTCATGATTATGATATTATTTGGGTTTTAAATCCATAATTTATTGCAAGTTTTCATGTGAAGTAATTTACATATGTATAGGGCTATGTAGATTTATGTTAAAAGCCCCTTGAATTTGTGAGTTTAAATTGTGATCATGATGCTTGCATGTTTATTATTATTACATGCACAGATTATGTCCCCAAGTGTTTGAATAAATGTTCATCTGAGTTGGGTAGTGCAATCATTTCATGTTAGCATGTATTCAAGTTTATACCATGCAAGTGTTTGATAAAATGCCTTAATGAATGAATTGTGACAAAGTAACTAGTTATCATTTTTTTTCAAGATTGTGCTATGGTTTTACTATCTATGCTATCAAGTCCTGGGGGTATCTAATACCTGACAATCTAGCTATTTACCTAGATTTACAGTACTTTCCGAATAGTCTCAATGATGTCATGAATAGTAGTATTTAGTCAGTTAACAGAACTCAGTATGTTCAGTCAGTAACAAAACTCAATATGTTTAGCCAGTTTACAGAGCTCAGTGTATTCAGTCAGTTAATAGAATTCAGTGAACTCAGTCTAATTCAGTCAGTTAGCACGATCAATAACAGTGCAGTCAAGCCCAGCACAGTATAGAAATCAGTTCAGTGTTTATTCAGTTTGGAGTAGGAATCAACACTGAGTGAACCCAGGGATGGGGTATTCCTGTCAGTAAAGGGTTTGTCCCTTAGTAGCAATCCCTACGTTATAGAACTATATAGCCAGCGTAGGTTGAGATATCCTTTTGCCTGTCTAGGGTTGATACATCTCGTATGTGTTTTCCATCCAGCAAGGGTAGATGAAATTTCTTTCTTCCAGAGAGGGTTAACTCATAGCCATTGTTAGTATCCTTTGGCAAGGTGCTAACACCCTTCCAACGGGGGTCACAGGTTGGACCCCAACTTATTTCATAATCAGAGTATGTCAGTTAGATGAACACTCCCACAGTTTTAGTTTCAGTTTTAGACTCATTATAAAACCTTAGTTTAGTTTCAGAATCAGGACAGCCTGGTACAGTCAGCCAGCTTAGCACAAAACTCAGTTTAATTCCACAAAATTAGGAGTGTCATAAACAGTCACTCAGTTAGAAGTAATATAGTATCAATAAACTCAGATATCAGTCATTCAGTTTTTAGAACTCATTATCAGTGTTAATGTAATCTCAGTTATAGTGTACGTAGTTATGTGCATAGCATTGCATAATTAATATTTATAGCAGCTTTGCCACATGAGCAACACTACCCTTCGATAGTCTACTAAGGGCGTCTGCCACAACATTGGCCTTGCCCGAATGATACAAAACACTCATGTCATAATCCTTCAACAATTCTAGCTACCTTCTCCGATGAAGATTTAACTCTTTTTGTATAAACATATATTGAAAACTTTTGTAGTCCGTAAACACATTAACATGTACACCATAAAGATAGTTCCTCCATATTTTCAAAGCAAACACAACAGCAGCTCATTCAAGATCATGAGTCAGATAGTTCTTTTCGTGAGTCTTATGCTATCTAGAGGCATAGGATATGACTCTACCTCTCTGCATTAAAACACAACCCAAAACAACTCTAGAAGAATCACAATAGTCAATGTATCCATTTGTACCATCAGGTAACGCTAAGACTAAGGCTGAAGTGAGTTGAGCCTTTAACTCCTAAAAACTCTTCTCATAAGAATCTAATCACTGAAACTTAACTCTCTTCTGAGTCAATCTAGACAAAGGGGATGCAATTGACAAAAACCCCTTAACAAACTATCTGTAATAGCCAGCTAAACAGCTAAAAGGTATTGATGAAGAAGTAATGGAAGATCTGATATAGATTGAAAATATGGAAAGCTAAGCTAGATAATAAAGGGGTTGGGATTCAAAAAACTCCTGATGTTTGATGGACAGATGGATCTAGGCCGGTTTCTCACTGCTTTGGTCTTTTGAGGATCAACTTTAATGCTATCACCAAAAATGATATGACCGAGAAAAGTTACTAACCTTAGAAAAAATTCACACTTGCTGAATTTGGCGAACAATTAGTGGTCTCTAAGAGTTTGCAACACAATTCTAAGAATGTTCTGCATGGTCATCCTCACTATAAGAATAGACAAAAATATCATCGACAAAGACTATTCCAAATATGTTTAGGTATTATTTGAACACACGGTTTATCAAATCCATGAAGGCTTCTGGGGCATTTGTCAGCCTGAAAGACATGACTAGGAATTCAAAATGACCATAGCGGGTTCTAAAGGCTGTCTTTGGAATGTCATATTCGCTAACTCTAAGCTAGTGATAACCGAATCTAAGGTCTTCTTGGAAAAGTAACTTGCACCTTGGAGTTGGTCAAATAAGTCATCAATTCTAGGGAGAGGATATCTATTTTTGACTGTGACTTTATTCAGTTGACAATAGTCAATTCACATTGGCAATGAACCATCTTTCTTTCATACGAATAGGATGAGAGCACCCCATAGATCAACACTAGACCTTATGAAACCTTTATCTAAGAGGTATTTTAGATGCTCTTTTAACTCCTTAAGCTCATCTAGAGACATACAATATGGAGCAATGGAGATGGGCTGGGTGTTTGAAAGAAGGTCAATACCGAATTATATTTCCCTAGCGGGAGGTACCCCTAGAAAATCATCGGGAAAAGCTTTAGAAAACTCATTGACTACTCAGACTGATTGAACTATTGGAGCCTTAGACTGAGTGTCTTTGACTCGAACTATATGATAGATACATCCTTTTGATATCAAATTTCTATCTTTGAGATAGGATATAAAATGACTCTTGGGAGACACTAAATTACCCTCCCATTCAAAGACTGGCTCATTAGGAAACTGAAACTTCACTATCGAGTGTGACAATCTATAGATGCATGACAGGTATGAAGATAATCCATACCAAGAATAATGTTGAAATTGACCATGTCTAACTCTATTAAATCTGCTAATATGATCTTATGAAGGACAGTGATAAGACACTTTCTATAAAATTGTTTAGCAACAACTGACTCACTCACTGGGGTAGAAACTAAGAAGGGCTTAGGGTGTTTTTTAGGACCTACTTCAAAATTTACTACAACTAATGGGGTCACATAAGAGAGATTCTACCTGGGGTGTAACAACACATAAACATTAAGATGAAAGACACAGAGCATACCAGTAACAACATATGGTGATCTCTCCTGCTCTTGACGGGATGGTAAAGCATAAAACCAATTCTAGCTCAGACCATTACCGATGTTGAATATTGCGATCTGAGGAGGGACTGGGCGACCCAAAGGAGCTGGTGCGCTAATAGACTAAGTCTGTGGACAAATATCCTTGTATTTCTTCTTAGTATACAGACACTCTTTGATACCATTACCCAACTTACCACAACCATAATAACCTTTCTGTCCCAACAAACACTCACCAGGATGATTCTTGCCATACTTAACACAGGAAGGATCATTGGGATTTCCACTTACACTATTCTAATATCTAGACATAGAAGTCTTACCCCACTGCTCTTGCCTAGCTATGGGGGCAAGAGCACTGGCTGAAGATGGTGCTGGCATAGATGAATGACTCTAAAACTGTGAATGATTTTCCCCTCCAAACTTTGTCTGGACATATTCAAACTACCCAGTTCTAGCCTTCTTATTTTTTCCCTCTCTCCCTTTTAATTTTTCTGCCTCAATCTGTTGGGCATGAATCATTAGTCAAGCAAGATCCATATCCCCAATAAGCATGGTAGTCTTACACTTCTTGACTACCAAACCAGATACTCCAGTAATAAACTTACTCATATTCGACCTAGGGCGAGCCATCGTGTCAGGGTCATAACTAGACAACTGATTGAACTTAAGGCAGTACTCTTTCAATGTCATCGAGCCCTACCTCAGGTTCATAAACTCCTCTAAATTATCTTTTCTTATTTCACAAAGAAAGAACCTGTCTAGAAGTATATCTCAAAATTCCTGCCAACTCATAGGAGCTGCATTCTCACCTCTACCATTCTTCCACATAACCACCCAATCAAATACCACATCCTTCAGCCTATAGAATGCCAAATCTACACTCTACTCTTTAGAAACATGCATAATCTGGGTGATCTTCCTCACCTTATCTATGTAAAGCTGTAGGTCCTCGCTTGCCTTTAACCCAAAGATGTAACGCCCCGAGTCTACACCCCAAATGTCAGATGGTGCTTATAATATCGAAGGGCCATAAGCTAACCCATAAATGGTACCTGTTGAAATAACTGAATAATAATAATACTGTAATACTGCAGAAATTTGGCTAAAACTGCCATATGGTTCAAAACTGAATCAAATACTAATATGTAAATACTGAATACTTAACATCTGTCTAAAATAGTCTAGTCTAAAAGCCTTTATCTAAACTATCTAAAAGTAGAGTTGATGGGACAAGCCCCCAACTAACTTTAACTACTGAAGTATTGATAACTAAAAATAATACTTTGTCCTCGAACTATGAGGACTCATAACTAAATCTGCTACTAATAATTTAGGCTGCTAGGTATGGTCAGGAGCCCGTGTATCTGAACTTATGATATAAGATATCATAGAGTAAAAGAAAGGTATGCATCAGTACTTTGAATGTACTGGTATGCTAGGTGAGGTAAGGTTGAATGCATGAGTTCATATACATGAACAATAATACGCTGAATGGCATGAACATAACTGAACAAGGGTACATGTATATATGAAACTGCTGTAAATACTAATTATGCAATGCTATGTACATAACTATATATACAATAATTGAGATTTCATTAACACTGGATAATGAGTTCTAAAAACTGAATGACTGATATCTGAGTTTACTGATACTGTATTATTGTTAACTGAGTGACTGTTTCTGATAGTCCTGATTCTGTAAAACTAAATAATTTCTATACTGAGTTGGGTGACTGTATCTGACAGTCCTGATTCTAAATCTGATATGAGATTTTATACTGAGTCTAAAACTAAAATTGAAACTATAGGAGTGTTCATCTAACCAACATACCCCAATTATAAACTGAGTTGGGGTCAAACCTGTGACCCCAGTTAGAAGGGTGTTAGTACTTTTCCAAGGGATACTAACAATGGATACGAGTTAACCCTCTCTAACAGAAAGCCATTTCATCAACCCTCATTGCCAGGAAAACTCGTACGAGATATAAAACCCTAAACTAGCAGGATGACATCTCAACCTACATTGGCTATGTAGTTCTGTAATACAGGGATTGCTACTAAGGTTCAAACCCTTTACTAACAGCAATTCCCCCACCCCTGGGTTCACTCGGTGCTATGTTCTACTCCCAACTAAATAAACACTGAACCGATTTCTAAACTATACTAGGCTTGACTGAACTATTACTGATTGCGCTATCTATCTAAATTGGACTGAGTTCACTGAGTTCTAATAACTGATTGAGTATTACTATACGTGACATCACTGAGACTATTCTGAAACTACTGTAAATATAGGTCAACAACTAGATTTTTGGGTATTAGATACCCCTGGGACTCGATTGCGTAATTTGTAAAACATAGCATAATCTTTAAAGCATGATAGCTAGACACTTTGTCATAATTCATTCATTGAGGCATTTTAACAAAAACTTGCATGGCATAAACTTGTATACATGCTAAAATGATATGTTTTCATTACTCAACTCACATGAAACCATATAACGACACACACATTCTATTTTCTTTCTCAAGAAACTTGCAGTAAATCATGGGTTATAAATCTAACTACATCATAATCATGAATACAATCAAATTCAACATGAAATTTGTGAAAAAAATCAACTTATAAATTGGAAAAAGGTTCTTGAACTCCAAGGGTGGAAGGTAACCCTTTGATGAACACCTAACATACCTTGATACTTGAATTAGTGAAGATTGATGGTGAATTTCTTGGATATTAATCTTTACTTGATGGACTAAGGTTTGTTCTTGAGAGGACTTTAGTGAATAATAAGAGTATTTTGCCTATTGAAGGG
>JAPEIP010000006.1:223245784-223274852 GCA_026120095.1 Capsicum chinense | reverse complement strand
TCATTGAGGCATTTTAACAAAAACTTGCATGGCATAAACTTGTATACATGCTAAAATGATATGTTTTCATTACTCAACTCACATGAAACCATATAACGACACACACATTCTATTTTCTTTCTCAAGAAACTTGCAGTAAATCATGGGTTATAAATCTAACTACATCATAATCATGAATACAATCAAATTCAACATGAAATTTGTGAAAAAAATCAACTTATAAATTGGAAAAAGGTTCTTGAACTCCAAGGGTGGAAGGTAACCCTTTGATGAACACCTAACATACCTTGATACTTGAATTAGTGAAGATTGATGGTGAATTTCTTGGATATTAATCTTTACTTGATGGACTAAGGTTTGTTCTTGAGAGGACTTTAGTGAATAATAAGAGTATTTTGCCTATTGAAGGGTTTAATCTAGTATTTTAGGGCTGAATTAAAGTGGGGATAATATCCCAAATACCCCTATAGATGCTAATTTAATTACTAAAAAGCATGCCTAGCAACGTGCATACCGACATGCCACGTCGATGGCATCAACGTGATGACCAACGTGCCACATCGAGTTTGCATTGGTTCACTAAAATTGCATTGAAACCTGGGGAAAATTATCTATCAACGTGATGGGTGATGCGACACGTCGAGATCACGTTGACCCACTATTTTGGTCACCTAAACATGGTTCAAATGAGGTTCGAAAGATCCAAAACTCAGCCGAAATGACCTATAGACACACCTGATCATGATTCAATCTAAGGATCGATAATTTAAGGTCATAAGGGTCATAAAATAGGATCGCCAACTTATGAAGGCTAAAATAATTCTAAGTATAAACACTTAGCTGAGTGTAAAAGGACTCACCTTAGCTGAGTGTAAAAGGACTCACCTTTGTATCTATAGCTAATTCTAAAAGTTGTACTTGTAATCTATTTTCAATTTATGCAAGCTAAGTATAAAAGGACTCACCTTTGTATCTATAAATGAAAGATGAAATATCATGGCTAATGACTTACGTAAAACAATATCTGAATAAAGTTATGAGCCTTTACACTTAGTTTCTAAAAGCTTTTTTTTATTCTTTTCAGTTAGAATTAGGACTCACCTTTGTATCTATAACTGAAAAATGAAATATCATGGCTAATGACTTACGTAAAATAATATCTGAATAAAGTTGTGAGCCTTTACACTTAGTTTCTAAAAGCTTTTTTTTAATTCTTTTCAGTTAGAATTACTTTGTTCTGTAGGCTGTAGGGAAACATTTTTAAAACTATTTTGCAAGGGAGGTTTTTCTAACCGACATATGCTATGTAAGCTATCATAGTGTCTAATGTCTAGTTCCCTTATGGAAAAACCTTACATTAGGGGGAGGTGTCATACTCCTGTCAAGGAGTGTAACCTAATCTAAGTGATCACAATCTGTATCTGTCATCCATATAGATATGGGAATAATTTAGTAATCCGAAGCTACGTTGGCTTGTAGTTTTGGGGAAGTTGGATGCGCTAAATCTAGAGTTCCCACTCGATGATACATACTACTCCCTTAAATCTGTACGCTCAATCTGTAGGAAATACACTTTAAAAGCTATCATAAAGGTTTGTAATAAAAAACCAATTATGTATCTGTCTGTTTTAAACTGTAATCAAACCTAATCTATTTTTTATAAACTGTAATAAAATTATAAAGTGGATTCCATAACTTAACTGAGGATCAAAAGATCAAATCTTTTTTGGAAAATATTAATATAAGCTAGTCATAGCATAATTAAGAGAATCATCTTCTTGAAATATCAATTCATATACTTAGGGCTTAAAATACATGTCTCAAACTCATGTCAAATTATAACAAAGTCATGCTCAATAATCAACATCTTGAAATTCTTGCATAATTCTTATCAAGATGGTGAAATTCAAATCTCATGTATATAAAATCACGTCACACGCATAAACATGAAAGATTAGAGACGTAATTCAATATTTAATAACTTGTAACATTAACATCTTCAAATAATAATAATTGAGTATGAACCCTAAACTGTAAAACACATAATCTTATGTAAATTCTACTTTAAAAACTAGTTTTGGGCACAAGAATGAAAGAGGATCCTTGTTCATAACCCCACATACCTTGCTTGATGAATTGAATGTAAAAGCTTAAAATTTTGAATCTCTGATGGTGTTCTTGAAGTTTCTTCTTAAAGTTCTTGAACCCGAAACTTTGGATTATAGGCTTTCTTGGAGTAGGAGTTATGGAATTGTTCTTGATTCTTGGAGCTAGGGTTTAGTTCTTTGAGAAGAAAAAGATGAATAATGAGGCATCTATGCTATTTGGGACTAAAATTATGTGTCTTGAGAGGATTTGGGTGAGGGTAAATGACTCAATTATCCCCATAAACCCATCATTTAACAACACAAAAATTGGGTACTGACGTGTTGCGTTGCCTACCTGATGTGGTTACCGATGCAGCGCATCTATATCGTATCAACGTTCTATTTTAGCAAACCAAACATGCCCCAAACCTTCTCCAAAAATTCCAAAACTCACCCCGGAGATACTATGAACTACCTTGATCATGAAATAACTTAGAAATTGACATTCCAAGGTCATTAAGGTTGAGAATAAAATCATCAAAGTTTAGAGGTCAAAAATGAGACTAAGTCTCCAACACTTAGCTAAAATTTCAGGTCCTAAGTCTTTGGTGTGCCTCTTTTGAGATGAATTGAACTAGAAAGAATATGGGGTATTACATAAATAGATGTTGAAATGTGTTGTCTTTATTCAATTTTATGTTACATGTTTTTAAAATTATGTATACATCAATTGTAATGTTCTTTTTGTTCTTCTCTTGTTTGACATCAATTATTTTTCTCTTGTTTGTAGATATAAGAAAGTGTAAGTTGATCAAATTTTGCCCGATAAACACAAAAGGCTACAGAAAAGATGGCTTTGGAGGAATAAGCCGCTTGCAGATGAAACCACTTCATATATGGGAGGTATATATTACTGATCATGTTATCATGAAAAAACACATAGTGTACACTGATTTTGTGAATGCTATTTTTTATCGATTGGACATTGATCATTCAAACAAGATATCTGTAATCTTATAGTTAGATTTGATAAGTCTAAACTGATAAGGCTGAGGGTCCATGAATATGGTTCTGATACCCTGGTAGGATTTAATAATGGTTGTTGCTCATATTTATGTATCAAGTTTTGTAAAGGGATCAAGTTTTGGTGGCATTATAAAAAGATTCAATAAAGATTAGACTAACTTTAAGGGTTCATTGGACTCTAAGAAGGCCTTTGAAGCCTCCCACTACTACAACCTAGAACGAAAATCAATATAGTTATTGCCCTAGCCCAAATTTATATGGTTGGATTACTCTAGTGATGATTATATGCCAGAAGGTGCAGTAGGCGAATGTCTTCAAGGGAAAATGGGAGTTGATGAAGATTATATCATTTATGACCTAATTGAAGAGGAAACATAAGGTAGCAAGCAAGGAACGTGTAGCAAATCTGGATGATGAAATTGACTTAAAACAGAAGAAATCTGAATCAAGTGCAAATATCAAAGTGTATCCAGTAATAAAAATCCATCTATCATCTCTCTAAAAGAAAAATAGTGTTATTGGTCACTTTGATAGGGAGCTGCAACTAGCTACCGCAGTTGGAATGATCACCTATATAGAAAATAACAGAATACCAAGAAAGTATCTTTGCGGGCATCGAGAGTAGAAATGATGTACAATAAATCGAGAAAACTTGCCCCAAGAACTTCTAAAGTTAAATTAAGGAATCAAGCAAAGGCGGCAATTTCTGAATTTTAAATTTATCGCATGCCTTCTTGTTTGTGGTTCAAATTAGGTCTACTGCTATTGACTTAATCCGAGCCATAAACAAGATTGAAAGGTATATTGAATATAATTACTTCCTTAGAAATATGGATATAATTAATTGTGTTTTCTTACCTTAGCATGCTTTCAACGTATCTTAAAGAAGATCAGATGTTTGTTGTAGTATGTTAATCCGTGTAGTTGCCAGAGCTCTTGAAATTTATCAAGTGGATGGAAATGTATATTGCACCAGTGCTTTTGACATATTAACAACTAAGCATGAAAAAGAACTGGTGCAATGTAAATTCCATGGAATAAGAATCCAATTTTATTGCCCTTCGGCGACAGATTGTCAATATGTTGTAATTTATCAAATAGGTAGAATATATTTTGCAACAGATTGCCCATCTGTTAGATTTATTTTAAATCAATTTTCTTTTTTTTCCAAAATACAATAAAGATAAAATATTATACTTAAATCCGTTTTTTTAATTTACATATTTGAAAATTCACTAGTTTTATTTAATTAAGGGATGTAATTATTAAAAAAGAGGTGAACAGTCATGACTTCTTCACTAACCGATTCAAATTCAACCCTTTATAAATAGGTTCCTCCTTACACGTTCAGTCTACTCCACTTCTAGATATGTCTGATCCGGATATGGACAAAGTGATTCTGCGCAACTCCTTAAGGGAACATGAAAGGCAGATTCGTGAACTTTGGTAGGAGTTGGGCGACATGGGAGCAAGACTGAGAAGGACCCTGCAGCTGTCGGATGGCGATTGACCGATTGACAATAATATTAATAATAATAATAATAATAATAATAATGATAATAATAGTAATAATAATAATTAGGTTATATTTTTTTCTTTGAGTGTATGTATTTTCTTTTATTATATTGGATCTACCTAATAGAGGAACCTAGTGTATGCTTTATTTTTATTGTATATTTGTATATAATGGATTTAAAAATCTATGTTTGGTCAACTATGGATTTTTAATTCATATTTAATATTTAATTTTTATTTTGTCTAGTCCTTATTCTCAACATGTGGATGGTTAGAGGTAGGGATTGAGTGTTTGTGGCAACAGATGGACTATATGTTGCAACAGATGGTTAATCAGTTGCGACAGATAGATCATATGTTGCAACAGACAATTATTAAAAAAAGGTTATTGTTATTGAGAGGGTGAAAGTCATGACTTTTTGATTATTTAGTATGAAAAAATGTTCCTAAATAAATAATAAGGAAATAAATGATAAACATAATTTATAGTCGTAAAAAATGGTTATTTAATTATAATAACTGATGTTAATATTAAATAAGTGACAGGTCATGAATTTTCATCATTTTTATTTTAAAATTTATTTTCTTAATTTATTTATTATATAATAATAAAGTCTCCACTTTGAATAAATTAAGGTATATGCTGATTGTTATAAAAGAGGCGAACAGTCATGACTTTTTGTCAAACACATTCAAAATAGCTGATGAATCAAATTTTCCATCTGTTCAGACTGATGAATCAACTATTAGAAAAATAAATAATGCTCCTTCAACAGAGAGTCGATTTGTTTCAACAGATGATGTATCTGTTGTCCCAGATGAGTTATCTGATGCAACAGATATATAATTTATTGCCACAACTCAATAAAAATGGCTATTATTTTATTAAAAGAGACGGTTATTAAAAAAGTGAGAAGTCTTCAATTATTTAGTTGAGAAAAAAGTTATTTAAATTTAAGAACTAATTAATAATAATAAGCTGAAAAGTCATGACTTGTCACAATAGTAAAAAACTCACCAGCTTAATTTAATTAAGTCATTTCTTTTCATAGAAAAAATAAGAAAATAAATGATAAACACAATTTATAACCATAAAAAATGGTTATTTAATTGAAATAATTGATGTTAATATTAAATAGGCAACAAATAGTGACTTTTTGCCATTTTTATTTTTAGATCTATTTTTATAATTTATATCATAAAAAAAGTCACCAATTTGGATTAACAAAAGTATATGACGATTATTAAAAATGATAGATTATTTGTTGTAATAGATACATTGTCTGTTGCAACAGATGGTTGATTTGTTGCAACAAATAATATATTTGTTACTACATATGGGTTATCTGATGCGACAGATATACAATCTGTTGCCACAACTCAATAAAAATAGTTATTATTAAAAGAAACAGTCATTAAAAAGGTGAGAAGTTTTCAGTTATTTAATTGAGAAAAAAGTTATTTAAATTAAAGAAATAATTAATAATAATAAGCAGAAAAGTCATGTCTTATAACAATAATAAAAAAGTCAGCAACTTGATTAATTATGTCATAACTTTTCACAGTAATTAAAAAGTCATCAGTTTGAATGTAATTAATAAAATGGAGGTGAACAACCACACCTTTTTGCCTAACTCATTCAAATTCAATCCTTTATAAATAGGTCCCTCCTTACTTGTTCATTCTACTACTCTATTTATTTCTTGCATTTTGTCTTTCATATTGCATCTTCAGCCATTTTCTCTTCAAAGACTAGATACCTTTTCCCTGACTCAGGTAAGTTTTTTTCTTTCTTTTTAAGTAAATCTATCCAATTGGTAGTATACATTGTATTACATTCGAACTCTTTTTTTTACTTGTGTTTTTACATTTTATTGTCAATTCCTGCATGTTACAGATATGACTGATCCTTTTTGGAACATTGCTATTCTGTGCGACACCATGCGGGAACTTCAAAGGCAAGTTAGTGACCTGCAGTGGGAGTTGGGCGCCATGAGACCAAGGATGTTTCGAGAGATTCACAAGCTGAGAAGGGCTCTGCTGGTACCGGTTGATGATTGGCCTGCTGGAAATAATAATAATGATGATAAGGATGATAATAATAATAATAATTGGGTTTTTTTTTAGCGTATGTAATTTTATTTTTATCTATATCCGATCTACCTACCTAATGTATTTCATTTTTGTTTAATGAAAATTTTATATTTTTTTCTATTTCTTCTTTTCAACAAACATGTTGATGATTGGACGTAAGGAAAATTTTTCAATCTAGTAGCAATAGCAAGAGTTTTGAGTTCTTTCAATAGATGGGCCATCTGTTGAAACGTATTAGTTATCTGTTAGTTTGTGGTAGGAGTTGTCGTGCTGTTCCAAACAAATTACTCATATGTTGCAATAAATTACTCCTCTATTTCAACAGATAACACGTCGGTTGCAATAGAAAACTCACCTGATGCAATAGATAACTAGTCTTTCATAACAGATAACTGGTTTGTTGCAATAGATAACTCTCTGTTGCAATAGATGACTCATCTGTTAGATTCATGTTACGAGCACTATATAGATTCATAAACATGAATCTAATATATGATTCTTCCATTGCAACACATGAATCATCTGTCGTAACAGTTGAGTGATATGCTTAAACAAATGGCGCTTATGTTGGATTCATGAATAGGTTCTATCTATTGTTGAAAAAACAGCAGTAGCAGTGTACCCAGATGACAAATTCAACTAAAAATCATAATTTTACTTAATGAAGTCACATATTAAGTAATGACAAAGTGATGTACGAAAAAAAAATATTCAAGTAGAGATAAAACCAATAACAATGATCGACAAGAAGAAGATGAATATGATAATGAAGTAGAAAATGATGATAATGAAGCAAAAGATGACGAATAAAGTAGCATCAACAATGAACAACAAAAATTATGAAGAGAGAGAAAACAACAATGGATGAGAAGAGAGAGAAATGAGTGTAACGCCCTAAAAATCTGTCCTAAGATGTCACACGGTGCTTAGGACCACAAGTGATCCTAAGCTAACCCTTCCACTGGCATAACTCATAAGAAACTGAATAATATGTATAAAATGACTGATTTTACAGCGCAAAAACATAATAATGGTGGAATCTGGGAAAAATACAATATCAATACTACTTTTACATTCTAATAAAGTCTGAAAGAGGGACTGAAAATACATTATTGACTCTAACTGACATCTATGATGCCTCTACTATATTGACTATAGATAGTTAGGGTACGACTCTAATTACCACTAATAAATACAAAGGAGTAAGAAAGTAAAGTACATAAATAATATCTAACTAAAGTCCTTGAAGTAGGAGGATTCCTCATTTGCTGGCTGGAATCTGCAAACTATCTGAATATGGTAAGCGTGCTACAACTCGTACCTACATTATGAGATAATATAGCACATAGAAATTTATGTGGATCAGTACTTTGAGTATGTATTGAGTATATGAGGGTAAATGCATAAGTAAAACAGTAACTATATATATATATTTGTATATTTTCAAATAATGCATCCTGAGTGTAAATGACTCATACATGATTGAGTAATCTAAAATCTGAAAATCATGTCATGAATAGTAAAGCATATAATGAAAATCTTGTGATTCACAACACTTAGTTTTGAAATTTATATTCTGTTCTTATTCTTAAATCATATAGGCTAAGTGAAAAAGGGCTCTTTTTTTGTGTCTGAAAACTAAAAGCTGTAATTCTCTAACTAAAATCTTAAGTAAAGTAATATCTGAGTAAGTTTGTGATCCTTTACACTTGTTTTCTAAAATCTAGAAAAATAATTTATCTTAGAGAGGTTCTCTTAACCGACATAAACGATGTGAGCATCCATGGAGTCGAAGGTCTTGTCCTACTAAGGAAGAAACCTCATGTTGGGGAGAGGTGTCATACTCTTGCCAGGGAGTATAACCTAATCCATGTGATTGATCATAAGCTAAATCTGTTATCCATATAAATAGAAATAATCTGAGTCTATACCTACGTTGGCTACATAGTTCTATGAAAGATAGGGTACACTGATCCCACACTTTCCGCTCGGTGCTAAATACTTCTCCCTTTTAAATCTGTATGCTCAAACCATTAGAAATCCACTTTTAAAAACTAGCATAAGGATTCATGTGAAAACCAGTTGTGTATTTATCTGAGTTAATTTGAGTTCTGTACACTGTAATAATCTGTAGTGGATTCCAAACCTAAACCAATGATCAAAAGATCAAAGTTTTTTCTGAAAATTGAGAATAATATCTTCCTAAGATGCTTAAAACATCATCTTTCTTGAAATAATAATATTAAATCTTGAGATAATAATTCATGATTCAATATCATATTAAATCATCATAATAATCATGCTTGATAATGTCAATATTGATAAAACAACTCAAACTCTGGAAATTTCAGCAATATGCATGGAGATATGAACAAAATCATGTAATTCAACTTCCAAATCAATGGAAATATCATAAACTTGTAAATAACAATAATGGGCATAAACTCTAACTTAAATTTCATGGGAAATCACATAAATTGCAGTAAATTTATAATTAATGTAAAGTTTTGTGCACAAGGATGAAAGAATTATTCTTGTTCAAACCCTACATACCTTAATTGATGATCTTAGATGAAAAGATGGAATTTTGGATTCCTATTGTTCTCTTTGGAGATGAATTGTTGGAGTTCTTGTATTGAGAATCCTTAATCTTGAGTTTCCTTGGAGAATTAATAGAGGAATTTGGATTTCTTGGAGAGAAAGTTGAGCTTTAGGGTTTTATTTTGAGAGTGAATAGATAAAAAGTGAATATGATGAGCTATGAATGGGTTAAATTCTCTGTTATTCACGACTTAGGGCTTGGAAAAGACCAAAGAGCCCTTTTTAAACTTCAAGTCGGAACTGAAAAATGCAACATTATTCATGATTTGGTTAGCCACCATGACGCGCCACAATTGCGGTGGCTCACTGAAAAAGGACGAGTGAGAATTGGGCATTCTCCGCGATGTGGAGCTATCACGGTGCCCTATAGTTTTGCCATTTTGGCTACTGGCGCGATGTGCCACCATCGCGTTGGGCTAATGGTTTTTGAAAAATGGGAATTCGGGATACTCCGCGATGCAGGGCTATTGCGGAGGCCACTGGAATTTGACGATTATCATTTCGCGCTTCTCCGCAACGCACCAAGTGCCCAGGTGGCATATTATTTTACTAAAAACACTCTAACTTCTTCACCGAGTATTGAATTTGGGAAAATTTGATATCAATGGAGAGCTTATTCAATTTTCCACACAATGAAAAGTCAAAATCTTGAAAATAATGCATGAAATAAATGGTATTCATCGTTGAAGTAAATTCTTGACATTCGGGTATTACGAGTCTTTTTTCCCTCCATTTCCTGTTATATTAACTAACATTTAAATCAAAGTGTAAATTTAAACACTCATGGGCTATTTTGAAACTTCCCCAACTTTCTTAATCCATAATAAAGTAATTGTCACCTCCACTCAATTATAAAGACCTGAGTCACCTAAACCTCATTTTCAAACTCTTTTTTCACTTTTAACTAAATGTCCCGAGTTAGTTATTCTAATTAATTATTCAGTATGGCAAATCACTCCCTTTGTTCAAAATTACTTGTCATTTTTGACATTTCAAGTAAAGACAAAAGACTAACAATTGTCACTGCATCCACATAAATTTTTGTAACTATTCAGCTTAACTTCTGCAAGCACCTTGATTCTTTTTTCATGTAACTTCAGACATAAAGATCAAAAATAAATTTAAAGAAGGGGTACATGATAAATGACCGTGTCAAAACAAGAATTCAATGGAATTGGTTCTTCAGAATATTGCAAACCTTACTCTGACTATGAAAACTAAAAATGGAATATATCAATTGATTGTGGATAGAAGAAGCCAATATATTCTCGTGATACAAATAGTTCACATTTACTTACTTCGTATATTCCAACATCGATTTGTTACACACCATACAGGGAAATGAACAAATAGAAACTTCTGATAATAACCACTAACATTCCTCTCTGAAATGTATTTTATGCGAGACAACTGTTCTATATAATATCTATTGACAACTACAAGTAAACAGTAAAAATAAAACCACATTAGAAGAAACTAAAAGCGAATAGCTAATTTGAAAAGATCACAAAATACATGTTATTGATCAACTATGTTTGAGATGACTTAAATTCATCAAGCACTGCTCCTCAATTAAAAAAGAAGAAGAATTTTGAAAGAATTTGCAACATAATGTTGAAAGAAACAAAACACAAATAAATTCATGACGTAAGTTTCATTTCATTAATAGATCAGTCAAGATCATGCAACATATGTAAAATCCCTTAGCATTGTAAGAAAAAATTAAATTTGCACTAAAGCAAATTAGTCACCAAAAAGGCAATAATAAACAACTTCTACGTCAGGTGATACATGCCAAAATGCATTTAGCACAACTAGGATGTTGTTTTTGATTTTTCCACAAGCATCATCGTAACTTGAATAGGGCACTGTAAGACCCCGCAAAACTCCCAGTCGTTTCAGTCATATATAGCATAAAAAAGAGGTCCCAAAATTAGAAAAATTTAAGTGAAGTATTGATACTTAGTCTTAGTTTTGGCCTCAATATATCAATGACTTTATTTTCTATCCTTACGACCTTAAAGTATCAATGTCTAAGTTGATTCATGATCAGGGATGTCAATATGTGTTCTCGAATGAGTTTTAAATTTTTCAGACATCGTTTAAGGTATATTTGGATGCCCAAAATAGAGGATCAATGTGATCTCGATGCGCCGCATCACCCATCACATCTATAGTGTCGTCACTAGCTCAGGCATAGAAATTCCAATAAGCCAATATGATCTCGATGCATCGTGTCAGCCATCACATTGATCCCATTAATGTGACACATCTATCTGCGCATCGCTGGGTGCATTTTTCTGTAATTAAATTCTCATCTAGAGGGGTATTTTGGTTAATTTTCCCACCTTTATTCAGCCCTAAAACATAGTTTAGCTATATTAAGGGCGTAATCACTCACTTTCTCTCAAATCCTCTCAAGAACAAAATCCTAGGTCATTCAATTTTAAGCCCAAACTTCAAGAACACACACTGGATTTTTACAAATTTAATTACTGAGGTATGTTAGGTGTTTATCCTTGGGTTTCCTTCCACCCTTGGAGTTCAAGAACCCCTTCTAAACTACAAGTTCATGATTTCATTAATTACATGTTGGAATTTTATTGTGTTCATTTATGTATTGATGTTTGGGGTTTCAATCCATTATTAATTACAAGTTTCATGAAAATTAAGATAGTATGTGTGTTGAATTGTGATCCTCATGTTAAAACTTTTATCCTCATATTGAATTAAGATAGCATTGTATTCATGATGCTTATGTGTTGACCATTATCATGTGAATTAGTTATGCTCCCCAAGTGTTTGATAGAATGCCTATGTGAATTGAATAGTCATATCATGACAAGTTAGCATGTGTTCCCATTAATGTACAAGTTCATGTCTCTCAAGTGTTTGACAAAATGTCTAAGTGAATGTATTGTTAACAAGCAATTATTGTTATGCTTTCAAGATTATGCCATGCTTTACTATTTATGCTATCGAGTCCTGGGGGTATTCAATGCCCAAAAATCTAGTTGTTTACCTAGAATTACAGTAGCTATAGAATAGTCTCACTAACGTCATGAATAATAGTACTCAGTCAGTTATAGAATTCAGTGAACTCAGTCCAGTTCAGTCAATTAACACAATCAGTAACAGTTTAGTCAAGCCTAGTACAGTCTAGTGATTAGTTCAGTATTTATTCAGTTAGGAGTAGGATTCAAAACCGAGCAAACCTAGGGATGGGGGCTCACCTGCCACCTTTAGTTTTAGTTCCTTAGTTCCAGAACTATGTTGCCAGCATAGGTTGAATAAATCAAATTGCCAGTTGAGGATTGGTGAAGTGGTCACCAGCCAGTTGAGGGTAACATATATCTCACCTTCCAGATGAGGGTGGTTCTGTAGTGGATCCATATAGCCATTGTAAGTACCTGTGGCACGGTGCTAACATCATTCCAACTGGGATCACAGGTTAGACTCCAACTCAGTTTATAATCGGGGCATGTCGGTTGGATGAACACTCCCATAGTTATAGTTTCAGTTTCGCACTTATTATAGAGCTTAGTTTAGTTCTATAAAATAAGGAATGTCAGGAACAATCACCTGGTTATCAGTAATGTTGTTATCAAAAATCTCAGATATCAGTCACTCAGTTATTAGAATTCAGTATTCAGATCCAGTATGGTCTTAGTTACAATATATATATCTGCACAGTCTTGCATAATTAGTATTTACAGTAGTCTCAGCTACCCATGTATTCTCATTCAGTTATATACATATCATTCAGTCAATTATTAGTTATGCATACAAACCCATATATATCAGCCTACCTTACTTAGCATACCAGTACAATCAATGTAATAACATATACTTTTTCTCTTGCTCTATGATGTCTTATATCATAGGTTCGGACGCTCAGGCTCCTAACCATACTTAGCTAGATTCAGTTAGCAGCAATAGATTCAGTAGTGAGTCCTCATCCATTGAGGATATTATATTTTTCAGTATTACAGTAGATTTAGTATTTTATTAATCATAGTTAGTTGGGGGCTTGTCCCATCAACTCCATTTTCAGACAGTTCAGTAAAGGCTTTTCATACTAGACTAGTTAAGACAGTATTCAGTTTTCAGATATAATTAGTAGTTTCTATATTTATCAGTTTTCCAACTATGAACCTTATGGCATTTTAATTATGTATCCGTACATGCTACCAGCATTATTATTTAATGCTCACAGAAGGTACTCGTCATGGGTTAGCTTATGGTCTTTCGAGATTGTAGGCACTATATAACGTCCAAGGTGTAGACTCAGGGCATTAAAAACTTGGTATCAGAGTCTAAGGTTGAACAGAGTCCTAGGGAGTCTGAAATCCACATCATGTAGAGTCTTGTGCATGGGTGTATAGCGCACCACACTTTTGGACAAGAGGCTATCAGACATTTTTAGGAAAAGTTTCCCTTCTTTTAGCATTTATGTCGTCCGAGTAAGCATGAGCTTAAGTTAAACTCTCTGTGCAATCCAAGTTTCTTTATTTTTATAGAATATGCCTCCCAAAAAGACTAACAGAAGAAGAACTGGAAACCTGCCAGCACCTCCGCCCGTTCAGGCAGATCCCCTGGATCAGCATGTCTCTGGCATAGAATTTAGAGCAGCTTTCACCACTCTAGCCCATTATTTAGTAGCTCAAAATAAATGCCCAGATGCTATTCAGTCCAATATTTAGTCCAACCCAGTGGCCAATACTACTACAGCTAGAATTTAGGACTTCACCCGAATGATCCCTCCTTCATTTTCAGGGTCTAACTCTGAAGAGGACCCATATAAATTTCTTTACATAGTTTAGAAGGTCATAAATGTTATGGGGGGAATGACTAGTGAAAGAGATGAATTAGTTGCGTATCAGTTGTAGGTTGTGTCTCACACATGGTTTAAGCAATGGAAGGTAGATAGGACCACAAATGCAGGGCCAATAGAATGGAAATAGTTTGTTACTGCCTTACTAGGTAGGTTCTTCCCATTGGAGTTAAGGGAAGCTAAGGTTTTAGAATTCATTAACTTCAAGTAGAGTAGTATGACAGTGAAGGAGTATTCTCTAAAGTTTACTCAGTTAGCCAGATATGCTCCTCATGTGGTAGCTGATAGTAGATCTAAGATGAGTAAGTTTATGTCTGCTGTATCCGATAGTGTGGTAAAAAAGTATAGGACCACGATGCTAATAAAGGAGATGGACTATGCTATATTAATTGTCCATGCTCAATAAATAGAGAAGAAGAAGACTAAGTAGAAAGAGATAAAGAGCAAAAAGGATAGAACAGGTAGCTTTAAATTTACTCAGCCTAAGTTAGAGGCTGGTAATCATTCTCAGTTCTACCCAAAATCTTTAGGTCCATTCTCGTCCTCAGCCTGTGCTCCAGTGCCTAAGTTCAAAAATGGTAATAAGGATAGGGCATCAGGCTCTAAGTCTCAGAGTAGTGTCAGCAGCGCTCAAACAAATCCTCTTTGTTAGAAGTGTAGCAGAAACCATCAGGGTGTCTGCAGAGCTATTGGTGATATATGTTTTTGGTGCGGTAAGCTAGGTTATAGAATCAGAGATTTTCCTCCATTAGGTTTACAGGTTCAGTACAATCATCCCCCAGCTCAGTTTGATCACTTGAATCAGTAGGGTGACACTTCCAGTACCACCAATGGGCAATGCCCAAATAGACTCTATGCACTTCAGTCCTGACAGGATCAAGAAATTTTTCCTAATGTGGTCACTAGTACATTACAAGTTTATCATTTACATATTTATGCTTTGCTAGATCTAGGAGCTTCTTTATCCTTTGTAACTTCTTATATAGCTGTTGACTTTAGAGTTAGTCCTGAAATCATAGAAGATCCCTTCTCAATCTCTACCCCAGTGGGTAAGTCTATTATAGCCCGACAGGTGTACAAGAATTGTCCGATTATGGTATCTCAAAAAGTTTCTTCAACAGACTTAGTAGAGTTAGAGATAACAAATTTTGACATCATTTTTGGCATTGATTGGCTTCATTCATGATATTCTTCAGTTGACTGTAGAGACAGAGTTATCTATTTTAGTTTTCGAATGAACCTATCTTAGAATGGAGGGTTAGTACTTCAGCACTTAGAGGTCATCTTGTTTCCTACCTCAGAGCAATGAAAATAATATCCAAGGGGTATGTCTATCATCTTATTTGAGTTAAAGACTCTAGTTTTGAGACCCCTAACCTTGATTCAGTTTCAGAAGCATGTGAATTTCCAAACGTGTTTCACAAAGATCTTTCCAGAGTTTCTCCCAAAAGGGGAATTGACTTCGGAATAGACCTTCTCACAAACACTCACCCCATCACTATTTTGCTATATCGAATGTCTCCAGCAAAACTCAAAGAACTAATAGAGCAGTTGAAGGATATCTTAGATAAGGGATTCATTAGACCCAGTTGTTTTCGTGGGGTTCACCAGTTCTATTCATGTGTAAGAAAGATGATTCTCTCAAAATGTGTATTGACTACCTTCAGTTGAACAAAGTCACCATCAAGAACAAGTACCTACTTCCCAAAATTGATAACTTATTTGACCAACTTAAGGGTGCCAGTTACTTTTTTAAGATAGACCTCAGATCAGGCTATCATCAGCTCAGAGTCAGAGAATGTGACATTCCAAAAATAGCTTTCAAAACTCGATATGGTAACTTTGAATTTCTAGTCATGTCATTTGGTCTTACCAAGCTCTAGTAGCTTTTATGGACTTGATAAATAGAGTGTTCAAGCATTAGTTGAACATGTTTGTTATAGTCTTCATAGATGACATTCTTATCTATTACCATAATAAACATGATCATGCAGACCATATCAGAATAGTATTAAAGACCCTTAGAGCCTACAGTTGTTCACCAAATTCAGTAAATGCAAATTTTGGCTAAGGTCAGTAGCTTTTCTTAGTCATATAGTTTTTGGTGATGGCATTAAAGTTGATCCTCAAAAGATAAAAGAAGTGAGAAATTAGCCCAGACCCATCTCTCCATGAAATATTAAGAGTTTCTTGGGTTTGGCTGGATATTACCAATGGTTTGTTGAAGGATTTTCATCTATTGCATCCCCTATATCCATATTGACTTAGAATAAAGTCAAATTCTAGTGGTCAGATTCTTGTGAGAAGAGTTTTCAAAAGTTGAAGACTTGACTCACTATAACCCAGTTTTAACTTTACCAGATGGTTCAGATGTGTTTGTTGTGTATTGTGATACTTCCAGAGTTGGTATGGGGTATGCTTTGATGTAGAGAGGTAAGGTCATTGCCTATGCCTTTAGACAGTTTAAGCCCCAAGAACAGAATTATCCCACCCATGATCTTGATTTAGTAGCGGTAGTGTTTGCCTTAAAGATTTATAGGCACTATTTGTATGGGGTACATATTGATATTTCACAGACCATAAAAGTTTGTGGTATGTATTTTCTCCTAAAGACTTAAACTTACATCAGAGGAGGTGGTTAGAGTTATTGAAAGACTATGGCATGTGTATCCTGTATTATTCGAGAAAGGCTAATGTAGTGGCTGATCCTCTTAGTAGATTGTCTATGGGTAGTGTTGTTCACGTTGAGGATGGTAAGAAAAAGTTAGTTCAGGAAGTTCATCATCTTGCCAGGTTGGGTGTTCGTTTGGTTTATTCAACTGAGGGTAGTGTATGGGTGAAGAATAGTTTGGGCGCTTCTTTGCTTTTCCAAGTAAAAGAAAAGCAAGACAGGGATCTCAGTTTAGTTAAGCTAAAAGAGTCAGTTAGAGATCAGAAAGTAGAGGCTTTCTCCCAAGAGGGCGATGGTGTATTGAATTTCTAGGGTAGATTATGTGTGCCATGTGTGGATGGTGTGAGGCAGCAGATTCTTGCAGAAGTGGATAGTGTGCATTACTCGATTTACCTAAGGGCCACTAAGATGTACCGCGATTTGCGAGAAGTCTATTGGTGGAGTGGGATGAAGAGAGACATTGTAGAGTTTGTGGCTAAGTATTCCATATGTCAGCAGGTTAAGATTGAGCATCAGAAGCCTAGTGGGCCCATGCAGGAGTTCAGTATTCCCACATAGAAGTGGGAGGAGGTTAACATAGTCATCGTGATGGGTTTGCCTCATACCCGTCGTCAACATAATTTAATTTGGGTTATTATTGACAGAATGTCCAAATCCATTCATTTCTTGCTAGTTCATACCTCCTACTCAACCGAGGATTATGCCAAGATCTATGTTAGAGAGTTGGTCAGATTGTATGGAGTTCTGTTATCCATCATTTCTGATAAAGGTACGCAGTTCACCTCTTACTTTTGGAGAGCCTTCGAAAAGGGTCTTGGTACCCAAGTTCAGCTCAGTACAACCTTCAAGCTTGTTAACATAGTAAAAAAATTCCTTACTTTCAAATCCAGGAGGTTGTGTCACATAAAATTCCTCCTTGAGAATACCATTCAGAAATTCACTCTTTACATCCATTCGGTAAAGTATGAATTCCTTTTAAGCAGCAAAGGCCATAAGATGTCTTGCCACAGGGGCAAAAGTCTCATCGTAGTCTATGCCTTCTTCCTAATTATATCCTTGGACCACCAATATTTCCTTGTTCCTTGTTCTTCAACTTTATTTTTGGACACCTACTTAGTTCCAATCACAGTTCTATCTTTTGTAGGTGGAACCAAGTGTCAAACCTTTCAAACAGATTTAGCTCCTCTTGCATGGATATGATTCAATGGGCATCAATAAGTGATTCATCCACTTTTTTTGGATCTATAACAGACAAGAAGGTTTTTAAAGAACATATGCCGCTTAATATGGATCTTATGGTGATTCTTGAGGTGAGATTAGTGAGAATGTTCTCTATCGGATCAGACCCCTGATACATGTAGTTTTTGTAACTTGTCCTTGTAAGTTGCTGGGATCACAATTAGTGACTTGAGAAGGGATTGTTGGTGGTTTAGTTCCCCCTATTAACGTGTCACCAATATCAATTCCCTTTGTTGCTCGAGGTTCAGTTTCTTCAATCGATGGACCGGGTTGTTCAACTTATTTCTTAACTTGTTCTTCATAATCACTTTCTTTCTGCATATTAGTCTTAGCATAAGATTCATCAAATTTTACATGTAAACTTTCTTTACCAAAATTTGTTCCATTTTTTAGGACCCCATATGTCTTACTATGATGTCAGGAAGATTTCCTCATCACTTCTAGCATCAATTTTTCCCAAATTTTCTTTTCCATTATTATGAATGAAACACTTGCAACCAAAAAATTCTAAAGTTAGAGATATTTGGTTTTCTTTCTTTTAGTAATTCATACGGAGTCTTATCTAGAATAGGCCTAATCATGCATCTATTTATAATGTATGCAGTAATATTGATTGCATTAGCCCAAAGGGTATTTGCAAAATTTCCCGCATGCATAATTGTTCTAACCATTTATTTCAAAGTCATATTTTTCCTTTTCACTACTCCATTTTACTAAGGTGTTCTGGGAGTAGAGAAATAGTGATCTATATAATTTATGGAGCAGAATTCTAAAAACTTGACATTTTAAAATTTTGTACCATGGTCAGATCTTATGTAAAATAGGGAAGTGCCTTGTTTCTATTTTATTTTCTTAATGAATAAAGAAAATACATCAAAAGCATATTATTTGGAAGCTAAGAACAATGTTTAGGTAAATCTAGAATATTCGTCAATAATAACAAAGACATACCTTATTCCATCTCAGCTTTGAAGTTTCATTGGTCCACAAAGATCCATATGGATAAAGTCAAGGCACTTGGTTGTGCTGACATGGTACTTTGATTTTGAAGATTACTTTATTTACTTCCCCTATACACAAGTACTACAAACCTTATCTTCATTGAACTTGGTTTTGGGAAACCCCAACACCATATTTTTGGAAGAAAGTTTGTTTAATTATTTCAGACTTGTATGTCTAAGTATTCTGTGCCAAAGGAGGGGATCAGTCTCTGTTGCACTCAAACAAGTCAGAATTGTTCCTGGCATATTTATTACATCATCTTTGTATACATTCTTGTTTCTTTTTTCCATAAGCACAACCTCATTGGTATCCATCTTTATGACCTTAACGTCTGCAAAAGTAAAAATTACTTTGTTACATTTATCACACAGTTGTGATATGTTGAGCAGGTTGTGCTTCAGTCCTTCTATAAGGTAGACATCTTCCAGCGCCCTTGATTTAGAGGTTCTAATTTTTTCAACTTCTTCAATGTTTCCCTTTTTGTTATCACCAAAAAATAGTCCCTCTCCACTTATTTTGATGAGTGAAAGGAATTTCTTTTTATCACCAGTCATGTATCTAGAGCATTCATTATCTAGATACCAATGCTTTTTTCTTTCTTTCACTCTCATCTATAAAAAAAAGA
The DNA here is from genome assembly GCA_026120095.1 of Capsicum chinense. Classification (NCBI taxonomy): domain Eukaryota; kingdom Viridiplantae; phylum Streptophyta; class Magnoliopsida; order Solanales; family Solanaceae; genus Capsicum; species Capsicum chinense. Next base: position 223,255,158 of record JAPEIP010000006.1, on the reverse strand, counting down.
TCATGGGTTAGGTTTAGGCAGCCAGAGAAGCTTGGGTCCTTTTTTATGAGTAAACGGATGAATCAAATTTCATCTTACCCATTGAGGCCATAGATTGAGTGACCTGTTCCTTTGACCAGTTTGATTTTTCTTTTTATTGGTTTGGACTATCATGGAGTTAGATCTTTTTGCCAGATTTACACTCCTTGATCTTCTTTTAGCAGCAACTGGACACTCAGTAGTTGGGTGTCCATAATTACCGCATATGTCGCATAATCCTATGTAACATTAAAGCTTTAGTAAAAAACCCAAGTCCATCCTTTTCACTGTGAGTTTTTCACTCAATTGATGAACAATTCTTGAGGAACTTATCCACATGCTTGCCCTTTTGATAGCAAGTTTCAGTTTAGAGACCTCTTGACTTGGTCTGTTGACCTTTTCCTTTTCATCACTACATTCTTGTTTGAAATTCATCAATTCAAGTTCAATATTTTCCTGTTCTTCACTTTTGACCTTTGTCCCTTTTCCAGAAGCAGTCAGTTTTAAGATTTCAAATCTTAGAGTCAGATTTGAAGAATTAAGTAGATCAACCTATTCCTTAAGAGTGTGGTTCTCCTTTTCAAGAGTGTTTTTGCAAGCTTCTAGATCAATAAAGTCAAATTTTAGACTCCCAAGACTATTGAACAACTCATTCCTATCAGAAGTTAATTCTTGGAAATGATCAATTAGTGCACTAATAAAGGAATCAAGTTTTCTTTTGAAAACTAAATGCAATTTTTCTTTAAGCTCAGGAACACTTACCTCAGAAGCGCCATCCTCTTCTACTAAGTTTGAATCTCCAATGTCCATGAGTGTAGTTTCATCAATTTCTTCATCATTATCTGATTCAGATCCCCAAGTGGATACCATAGCATATTCTTCTTCTCTTTTTTCTTGGCCTTTTCCTTCAATTTCTTCTCAGCTCTTTCCTTTTTCCATTCAATTTTTGAGGCAGGACAGTCCCTGATTTGATAATTAATTTTACCATATTTGTAACATCTAGTAGGATTGTTATTGGAATGTTTTTTGCTACATGTTCCTTTCTTCTTTTTGAAGAATTTTCTGAAGTTCTTAGTTATGAAGGCAACCTGTTCTTCTTCTAGTTCAATTTTTTCATCAGTCTCAGATGCCTTGAAGGCCAGAGTTTTCTTAGGAGTTGTTACTTCTTTTTTGATTTCATCAATTTGCATTTCAGAAGTCTTTATATTTCCCACTAGTTCATCCAAAGTCATATTTTAAAGATCCTTTGGTTCCCTAATGGCAGTGAAATTGACACCCCATTTAGACTTAGGAAATACCCTTAACACTTTTTCATTTTTATCTTTAAGAGGGTTGACTTTACCCAAGGAGGTTAACTAATTTGTTAAAGTGGTAAGTCTTGTCATCATCTCATGAAGAGATTCATTTTCCTTCATTTTAATGGCCTCATATTTAGTAAAGAGAAGAGAAATTTTAAATTTTCTTACTTGGGTGGTGCCGTAATGTGCATTGACCAAGGAATCCCAAATTTGCTTAGTAGTGGTACAGTTTGATAGTCTATTGTACTCAGTTGGACCTAGTCCACACACTAAAATATTTTTAGCCTTCATATTCTTCCTTAAAGTAGTCAAATGATCAAAATTAAATACACTTCTCACCTTCTTGACTTGTTTACCATCAACCAGTTTCTTTGGAATAGTTGGACCATCAATGATCCTGTCCCATAACTCATAATATTCACCTTGAAGAAACATTTCCATCTTGGCTTTCCACCAAATGAAGTGAGACCCATTAAAGAGTGGAGGTCTAGTAGTGGATTGACCTTTACTGTGACCAGTAGGTGGTGGAGAATTCATCATAGTGATCTTTGTCTTAGGTGCTAGACCTTCTTAAGACAACCTTATTATGATAACACATGTTAGAGTACGTGTCCTACTGATTACCTTATTTTAGCCTAACTGTTGCCTATTGATGAAATAGGTTGACTAACATGTTTCAAATTAGCTATAACAAAAAGTAAATAATATAGTAAATTGTCACGTGGAATAAACCGAACTCAAAAAGTTGTAAAAAACCACAACCTGCACCTCTACAGGATTTAACCCCAACTCCACTAAATCACTTGAGCCTCAACAATCAATAAATTACAAGATTCTTGTAAACTAGAAATTATAAAATTCTAATTCCTACTTCTAAAATACAAAAACCTTCCTAAGGTGAATGTTCCCAAGTCTTCAATTTTCCCAACTTGATAACAATACTCCTAACTCAGTTTATACTTTACTAAAACTAGAAATAGATAAACAGTACAACTCAAGAACCAATCTAATACATAAAGTGCAAGATTCCTTAATTCAAAGTAATAGGAACAAGTTCAACTACAACTCCTTCAAGCTTTGGGACTGTAGAGATAATTTGTCATTGGTTGCTATCTTTGTAAGTGCATGAGTGGCAATTAGTTTCACTACCTCTATTTAACAATAAATCTTCAAAGAGTCCTTCATTTGGTGAGACATCTATCTTTTTCCAATCTCTAAAAACTTCAGTGTTTGTTATCGGGTCAAAATCCTTCAGGTCAATCTCCCCATCTGAGTGAAACTCTTTCTTTCACTCATCTTCGGGTGTTGTACCCAAACATAACTTCTTTATTTTTGCATATGATCAACCATAATTATTTTATTAAGTCTTGATCTTAGGCATTCTTGTCTTATCTTCATCTTACAGTAACGAGGTTGTGTTACCATGACTTTGTACCGCAGTTCATTGGACCACTTCAACTAACATATTTCATTTTTCTTGTCAATCACCAAAACCATCCCAAAAAATTCCCCCTTTTTGGTGATGACAAATTTCTACCATTGTACAACTATTGACTTTTCTTATAGTGACACTAAGTCATGAAATTTTTAATAATAAATAGGTTAGTTATGAGTTATAAAAATTTTACACCTTAAGTCTTCCCCCTTTTGGCATCATCGATAAGTAACTATCCCCAACAGAGAAAAAAGTGCAATGCCATTCAAATCGTAGGGCTATCACCAAACAATCAATATATGAACAACGTAATAATGCAATTCAGTAGTCAAGACAGGAAAAAAATAATAAAAGACAAAAAGAGACTTTATTGATATTGAAATATATGATATACAAGCAAGAACAAAAAAGAAGCATACGAAGATAACTAGGAACTTGACTCAAGAGATCAACAAAATAGATAAAATCCTAGGGCTCTAAAGAACAAGGCTGAGGTGGTAGGTAGAACAGATTAGCTTAGTGAGTTTGCAAATGATCTCTTCATTCTCAGTTATTTCAAAGAAGGATGCCAACCAAAATCCATAAGCAAGTGCATGAACCTTTTTGTCATTCTTCAAGAGTATCCTTTGCATATGCTTGATGATGAGTCTTGGAAGGTTGATTTTCACCTTTGTATCAATCAACTCCATGATTGTCAGATCATGCTAGCTAGCCTCAATTCTCCTCACCTTTTGGGGTATGATAATTTTATGGACTATATCAAAAGAGGAGACCTCTTTCTTAAGAACACGCTAGTATTGGACCAGCTTATGATTTCCAAAAAACTTTCTGGTGATAGCTAAATCAGAGGCCATGTGATCAAGGGGAGGCCAACAAAATTTTATATAGTGATCCAACCCTCTTAGAGGAATGTCAAGAATGCGGGCAACATTCTCCGCAACTAATTGCATAGGAACACTACAAACAGATGTGGTGAAGAGGTTTCATTTAGAAGAACCATTTGCACAGAACTCAGAGACTTCAGGGCGGCCAAACTTGCATTGTGTTTCACCTTGAAGGAATAAGAAGGACCAACCTTGAAATTGATGCCTATTTAAGAGAATTCCTTTTCAGGACCCCCATAGCTAGTGATAATGAGACAGTGAATGAGTTGTTGCTTCTGAAAGTGTAACACATGGTCCAAATAAGCATCCACAGATTCAGAGGTGTGGATATCAGTGTGGGAGAGAATATCAAGCTCAATCTTAGGAGAGGGAGGCGTAGTATACTCAGTAGCTTCAGAATCTGAGGAAGGAACAAGTTGTGGAACCCGTTTCTTGGATCTAGTTTTTGAAGTAGTTGTTGATGTGGAAGCATCCTTATCAAGTTTTATCTAAATAATATGTATGAGAAATAATCTACTTCAAATCAAGTCTTAGACTGCCACTTTAATTTAAATTAAACATTATTGCACTCTAATTTCTACATTAATATATGTTTATACCAATGTATAGAGTATTCTCAATGGTGGTTTACCTGTATTTCGTGCTTTCCTATTTATAGGGATATGAATGTATATGTTATCTTTCACGAAGTAACGCTAGTTGGGAAGAGAAATTAATCTGAACTTTCGCTTTTGAATGATACATTATTTGTTCAATTGTACTACGTCTACGTACTAGATAACAAAAATAGTCTAAAATAATTGTCACGAGAGTTACAAGATAAATGGCTAGATCAAAGAGTTAGAGTTCCAATCGCCACCAATCTAATATCTTCATACAGTAAAGTGTTGTCCTTCTGAGTTGCCATTGAATTCATGATCCAATTTAGACCAGAGTGGGAAAGAAGTCTCATTGTTCGTTGTGGTTGCAATGAGTTCATTGGATGATAATAACGTATAAGATTTTCCTTTTTTCTATTTCCTCTTCTATTTAATTATCAAGTTTTAGCTCCTTGATGGTCCGACTCCAGATACTAAAACAACCCCTATGGACAGACACTTTGTAAGCCCATTTTTTTCATATAACTTCAATTCCGTAATTAAGAGAGTTCAATCGGTAAATCCATCTCAAGAGTAAGTTGCTCGTTGTGGCCACTCCTGTACCGATACCAACTTGAGCAGCTGAAATATTGATTCGAGAAATTGGGGATCGGCTGAAACACTCAAAGATGCGCAGTTAGAGTTTTAACGATAAAACATCAGACAACAATCTCTCAGCTGTTTTGCAAAAGAACCATCATTGCAATGGTTATGTTTTTTCTTAGAAACCTTTGTATAAATCAAAATCAGTATGTTCTCTAAATTTAAGCTTTTTACATCGTTATTTTGTATGTTCTTTCTAGTGGTATGTTGATCCAAGTTCAAGAGAAGCTAATAAGTTGTTGTCTTTGGTTAAACATTATAGAAGGCAAACAACAGATGTATGGGAATAGTTATTAGTAAACGTAATCTTAATGGGTTTGAACCAGAGAGATTTGGTTTGGTTATCACTGATTCACCAACATAGAGATAGAGGCAAAGGAGAGAAAAATGATTGAGAGACTAGAGTTGAAAGAATGATTTCAAGATGTACAGGAATTTGATTCGAAATGTTAGAATAATTTCACGATGTTGCACATGAATTCGGTTCTAATATGTTAGAGGTATTTTGACTTGTACATGAATTTAATTCAATTTGATGCACAAGAAAACATGTTAATCCACAACATAACGCTGAAAGAAATAACCACACAAATCAATTCTTCTCGTAAGTCTTTTTTCACTAATAGATATGTCATGAACATCCTTTAGCATTGTAAGAACAAATTTAACAAAACAAATTAGTTAGTCATAAACAACTTCTACTAAAGGTGATGCATGCCGAAACAAATTTAACACAATATGAATTATTTTTTGATGTTTTCATTAGCTTTCTTATAATTAAAAAAGGTGTGATTAGCATTGTCTTTAGGAAGACTTAGCCAATGGGGGCTTGATAAGCTGAATCTCAAGACATTGTTGCACTCGAATATCATTATGAACTGGACCATCCATCTATATGTCAAAGATAATCAGTAAAAAAACTCTCTTAACTTAGTGACAATAAAAAACGTAAAAATAAAAGAAAGAAAAAGGAAGGAGTTAATTTGTTAAGAACCTTGATTTTCAAATACTGCAAATACTTGGAACTTCTAATCAAGAAAAGAAAAGGGGAGAGAGATCATATGTGTTAGCAATAGTGTTGTTGTGAGAAAGTGTTCAAAAAGTATCACGTATTGGGAAGAGATTTTTTTTTTTTTTTTTTGGAAGTTCCTTACTTTGATCACATTTCAAAGTAGAAACAATATATAATAAAATATACATGAGATTTTCTTTTTTGGGAGTTGCCTACTTTTATCACATTTCAAAGTAGCAATAGTATATAATAAAATATACATTGTTTTTCACAAATATATTTTTCCGATGAAGTAAATTCACTGAACCCCTTAAGGAAATGGTGACCGGATAGCACCTTTTTCAGGGATAGGGGAGAAAAGTTACATCTACAAGACGATGAAACTATATATGATATGTCATTAGATTCTCTCTTTCAATTTCATCAGATGTGAAAGGATATCACTTGCAGGTAGCTATGCCTATTCCCCTTGGGGTGGGGCTTTTTTTTTTGGGCATAATACATAAACGTATACCTTAACCTGGTCACAACTGACATATATGTGCTCTAACTTTTCTACGTAGTTGCTTTTTCTTAGCTTGAAAATCCTCTCAAGGATGTTAGAACTTTCTTTGAAATAAGAATTCATTCTTATACACATGGTATTTCCATAATTTTCACTTCCTATCACGTGAGAAATTGAATAAGCTTTCCATCGATATATAATTCGCCCAAATCTGACACCCGGGCGAAGAGTTAGAGCCTTTTTAGTGAGACAGCGTTTGACCTTAGCCTTCAGCGCGTCGCAGAGATAGCTCAAATGACAATTTTCGAATTCCAGTGTTGCTCTGAGATACTAGCGCGTTGCGCCAAACTTCCAGGTCGTAGACAAGGTGGAAATGCAATAGCTCCGCATAGCGCCACCATGAAACTGCCTAATTATCAATTTCTAGTGACACGGCGCGATAACGCCACATCGCGCCAAGGGCCCAACTCGAGAAATTTTACTGAAAATTTAATGACGTGTCCAGAGTTAAAAGGGTCAACTTCCTACCCCTATATAATCCCTTTAACACGCGATTCAATCACTTTTCTCCTAAAACATATTAGTTTCTCTCAAGTTTATCTCAAGAACAAGCTAGGGGTTCTATTGGAAATTCAAATTCAGGAAGGTTTCACCATCAATCTTCATGAAATCATGATCTAAGGTATGCATAGTGTTAATTCATGGACCACTTTCGTCCATGAAGTCCAAGAATCCCTTTTTTAAACTCAAGTTATGGATTTCCTTCATGTTTTCATGATTTGGCTACTCATGTTCATGTGGATAAATGTGAAATTGGATTCTACTCCATGATTGTTGATTAGTATAGATAAAGATTCACGAAATCTCATGACTAAAACCTTATATGATGAAATTGGAATTGAACCACGATGTTTAATTGCTATACTATGATATTAACATGTACTATGCATGCCATATGTTTGATTAAATGCCTAGATGAAGAAAATTTGCCTAACTAGCATGATATTATAAAAATCCCCATAAATGTACAAGCTTATGCCTATTAGACGTTTGATGAAATGCTTCAATAAACATATTGTGGTGATCATCATGTATTCAAGAATATCAAGTCATGTCACTTTCCTTCCATCGAGTCCTGGGGGTACTTGTACCTGAAATATTAGCTCTGTGCCTAGAGCCATGTCATGTTTTCACGACACTCTTAGTCAAACTATGAACTCTTAGACTTCAGATAGTCTTATGACTCAGGAAAAATCTCCATGATCTCATGAACTCAGTCAGTTATCAGATATCAGAAGTATTTCGTCAGTCAATGGAATTTAGTAAATTTAGTCCCTATTTAATTCAGTAAATCATGATCAGTGTCTATTCAGATGGGAGTAGGAATTAGCACCGAGTGAACCCAAGGATGGGAACTCACCTGTTATATGAGGGTTTAATTCTTAAAAGCAATTCTTGCATTCCAGAGCTATGTATCCAGCATAGGTTGAGACATCGTAGCCTGTTATATGTGGGTAGATGAGGTGGCTTAACCTGTTATTTGAGGATTCCTATCGTTCTCACTAGAGTTACCTGTTATATGAGGGTTACCCACATGTTATCCTTACCAGTGGCGTGGTATTGACACTCTTCCAGTTAGGGCAGAGACTGGACCCCAGCTCAGCTATAATAGCATATATGGGGCTTGTCGGTTAAATACTACTTCTCACAGTTTCATGTTGCAGAATTAGGACTGTCAGGCGCAGTCAACTCAGATACAGTATGGAACTCAAATAGTTCCACCAGATTCAAGACTGTTAAGTACAGTCACCCATGTTATCAGTATTATTAAGATACAGTCTTTCATATTATCAGTCATATTAGTTATCAGTTATGTCATGTTATCAATATCCATACTCAGTAGTCCTGCTATCACGATATCAGTATCAAGTTATCATGTTGTCAGTTATAGTTACGTATTCAAGTATGGATTCTCACATTCATGTTAGACAGTCAGTTAGTATTAATCATACATGTGAACCCCTTCATATAGAATACCTCATATGCATACTCAGTACATTCCATTGTACTGGTGTTTTCTTTTTATGTTACACCATAGGTTTAGAGACACGAGTTCCAAATCAATAGTAAATTCCAGTTTCAGCAGTCAGAGTAGAAGTAAGTCCTCGTCCTTTGAGGACATAATGATTTTCTATTATCTCATTGATTATCTTATTAGTTGGAGTTAGTTGGGTACATGTCCATCAACTTCTTATCCAAATTTTTCAGACAGTAAAGGCTTTCAGACTAGATACAAACTAGATACAAACTATCATGTTCAAATTTTAGTGTTTTTAGTTTTGTTTTGGGTGTTCTATTACCCCACATAGATGTTATATCATTCAGTTATGTTCAGTGTTAAACATTATTGCCTTTCAGTGCATGTTTTCGTATTATTAAGTTATCTTATGTAGCATAACGGTACAGATATTAGTCATGGGTTAGCTTGTGGTCCTTCGGGGTCATGAGCACCGTATAACATTCCGGTTCAGCAAATCGGGTCGTTACAGTAGTTTTGCTCAAAGTTGCATAGTTTAAAAACCAAACATATGTAAAAAATTTATACAATGAAGAATAAGACTAAGAGTTCAAGTAGTTTTAGATAACCAGAGACTTGTTACTGTTTTAGCTTTACTGTAGAAGACTACAAGGAAAATATGGTAGAAACATAACTAGTGTTTATTGTCTTTGAAACAAAGTAACACGAATTAGATGGAATGTTACATCTTACCTTAATATAAAGTTCTTGAAAAATCAGAGTACTTTTAATTAAGCATACAACAACAGATATCTGATCAAAGTCCATAAAGTTAGCAGCTTTGAGTTGAAGAATATATAGAAAGTTGGCAGAAGTTAGTTGTATCAGTGGAACTGGACTTTCAGCTAGGAGAAGAAACTTTAGCAATAGGTATATAATTTTCATGACTCGAGTCGAGCCTTGT
>JAPEIP010000006.1:223229264-223245684 GCA_026120095.1 Capsicum chinense | reverse complement strand
TATTATCAGTCATATTAGTTATCAGTTATGTCATGTTATCAATATCCATACTCAGTAGTCCTGCTATCACGATATCAGTATCAAGTTATCATGTTGTCAGTTATAGTTACGTATTCAAGTATGGATTCTCACATTCATGTTAGACAGTCAGTTAGTATTAATCATACATGTGAACCCCTTCATATAGAATACCTCATATGCATACTCAGTACATTCCATTGTACTGGTGTTTTCTTTTTATGTTACACCATAGGTTTAGAGACACGAGTTCCAAATCAATAGTAAATTCCAGTTTCAGCAGTCAGAGTAGAAGTAAGTCCTCGTCCTTTGAGGACATAATGATTTTCTATTATCTCATTGATTATCTTATTAGTTGGAGTTAGTTGGGTACATGTCCATCAACTTCTTATCCAAATTTTTCAGACAGTAAAGGCTTTCAGACTAGATACAAACTAGATACAAACTATCATGTTCAAATTTTAGTGTTTTTAGTTTTGTTTTGGGTGTTCTATTACCCCACATAGATGTTATATCATTCAGTTATGTTCAGTGTTAAACATTATTGCCTTTCAGTGCATGTTTTCGTATTATTAAGTTATCTTATGTAGCATAACGGTACAGATATTAGTCATGGGTTAGCTTGTGGTCCTTCGGGGTCATGAGCACCGTATAACATTCCGGTTCAGCAAATCGGGTCGTTACAGTAGTTTTGCTCAAAGTTGCATAGTTTAAAAACCAAACATATGTAAAAAATTTATACAATGAAGAATAAGACTAAGAGTTCAAGTAGTTTTAGATAACCAGAGACTTGTTACTGTTTTAGCTTTACTGTAGAAGACTACAAGGAAAATATGGTAGAAACATAACTAGTGTTTATTGTCTTTGAAACAAAGTAACACGAATTAGATGGAATGTTACATCTTACCTTAATATAAAGTTCTTGAAAAATCAGAGTACTTTTAATTAAGCATACAACAACAGATATCTGATCAAAGTCCATAAAGTTAGCAGCTTTGAGTTGAAGAATATATAGAAAGTTGGCAGAAGTTAGTTGTATCAGTGGAACTGGACTTTCAGCTAGGAGAAGAAACTTTAGCAATAGGTATATAATTTTCATGACTCGAGTCGAGCCTTGTACGTGACAGACATCCCAAACCATGAATGCTAGAGAGACCCCTTAGCATACTATCATAAGCATAATCCATATATAAATTAAAATGCGGAAGATATAATGAAATCAAGGAAATTTGAACATCAAAATATGGCAATAATGTTATAACAGTACAATAACCAAAACTCGTCCATGAAGCCTCTACTGAATACTAACTGTCTAGGCCGGGACACGGCCCCCTGCTAAACTATATACAGAAAGACTCAATATATAAGTAAATGCCTTATGATAGATGGATAACTCATCAATTCTGTCACATCCAAAGTGTTCTACTGATGTGATGGGCCATGATACTATAATGTAGAACCCGAAATATGGGGGGTATTAATTCTTTAAGAGCATATGGGTGTAATATGAAAATCTTACACTCATGCTTATAAAACATTGACTCAACACTTTTCTTTAGTTTTGATCTAGATGGTACACCATATATTTTATACTATCCCACGGGTTATATGGAATCCGTCCTTGACTCGAAGGCCAAGCTCCCAACCCAAGTTTGCCACAAGAGTTGGGGTCCGTAATAAAACAAGGTATGCCTCCTTACTGACAGATCATGTTATGAAAAAGAGATATATATCATGAAAAAATATTCCTTCTTAGTGTCATACATATCATGAAACCCGCATCGGCAAAATATGATTTTCAGAAAGGAGTTATCTGAACTCATTCCTTCTTTGAGTGACCATCTAACTTTCTTTATGAGCATTTTAGACTCTAAAAAATCATGCTCCATACTAAAAATATTCTTTTCTTTCGTGCTAAGGGAATTTTGTAGTAGGTATCATCGTATTGAAACTTGCAAGCCATGCCATATAGATTCATATCAAATCATGTCCATAACCTTTCTCATTCAAAAATACATTAATGACCACCAAAAGATTTAAACAACGTATATGAGTTCTTATTCCATAAGAACACAAAAATTATGCAAAAATATCATATCTTCAAGATTTAAACATAAGGTGGACAACTCTTTCATAAATCGCATTGTTGGGATGGTTTTGGGGATTGACATGACAAATTAAATATGTTAGTTGAAGAGGTCCACTAACCTAGTTGTAGAGTCAAAGTAGTACAAGTCTTTTATTGGAAGATAAAGACAAGAATGCTTGAGATTAGGACTTGATAAAATTGTAATGATTGATCACATATGAAAAAAAAGAAGTCGCGGTTGAATACAACACTTGAAGATAAGTGGAAAAGAGTTTGAGGATAGCAAAAATCAATACTTGATGATTGAGTCGATGAAGGAGTTCTACCTAGACAAGGAGATTGACTTTATGAAGAACTTTGAATAAACAACAAACACTAATTAGTAAACTAGTCCAATGGAATATAGAAGACTGGCGACATTGATGGACTCTTTGTAGAGTTGTTGTTATATCAAGGGAGTGACTCAAAAAGTCACACACGTACCGAAAAATATAGCAACGATCGGCAAATTATCTTAACAGTTCCAAATCTTGAAGGAGTCATAGTTGAACCTGTTCCTATTACTTAGAGTTAAGGAGTCTTAGACTTTATGTATTAGGTTAGTTCTTGAGTTGAACTATTTTATTCATTTTTAGTGTCAGTGAATTACAAACTGAGTTAGAAGTGTTATTTTCAAGTTGGGGAAGTCAAAGTCTTGGGAACACTTACCTTGGGAAGGTTAGTGTTTTGTAGAAGTAGGAATTAGAAGTTTTTGATTCCTAGTTTACAAAAGTCTTGTAATTTGTTGATTATTGAGGCTCAAGTGATTTAGTGGAATTGGAGTTAAATCCTGTAGAGGTACAAGTCATTTTTTTCACAACTCTTAGAGCTGGGTGTTTTCCACGTGAAAATTCACTTTGGTATTTACTTATTGTTTTAGCTAGTTTGAAACACGTTAGTCAACTTGGTTTGTTGATAGGCAATACCTAGGCTAAAATAGACTAATTAGTAGGGAATGTACTTTAATAAATAGTATCAGAGCGAGGTTTTATTAAAAAGGTTTAGCACCTAAGACAAAGATCACTACGATGAATTTCTAAATACTAGGTCAATCCACTACTAGACCTCCACTCTTTGATGGATCTTACTTTATTTGGTGGAAATCCAGGTTAGAAATATTTCTTCAAGGTGACGAGTTGTGGGACAGTATAACAGATGGTCCAACTATTCCAATGAAACTTGTTGATGGTGAACAAGTCAAGAAGTTGAGAAGTGAATTTAATGCAGATAATTTGACTGCCTTAATGAAGAATGCAAAGGCTAAAAATATTTTAGTGTACGGACTAGGTCCAACCGAGTACAACATTGTTAAATTATACCACCTAGCAAATATGGGATGCCTTAGTTAATACACATGAGGGCTCCTCTTAGGTAAGGAAGTTCAGAATTTCTCTTCTTTACTGAATATAAGACATTTAAAATGAAGAAAAATGAATCTCTTCATGCGATGATGACAAGACTTACTGCCTTAACAAATGAATTAATTTCCTTAGGAAAAGTCATCCCTGTTGAGGACCATGTTATAAAGGTGTTAAGGGTATTACCTAAGTCAAAATAGGATGTTAAAGTTACTGACATTAGGGAAGTAAAGGATTTCACTCGGATTACTTTCGATGAACGAGCGAGAAATCTGAAAACATATGAAATGCAAATTAACAAAATAAAAAAGGAAGTAGCAGCTCCTGAGAAAGCCTTGGCCTTTAAGGCATTTGATAGTGATGAAGAAATTAAAATGGATGAAGAACAAGTTGCCTTCATATCCAAGAACTTCAGCAAATTCTTAAAAAAGAAGAAAAGAACATGTAGAAAAAGACGTTTCAATAACAATCCTACTGGATATTACAAGCATGGTAAAACTGATCATCAAATTAGGGACTGTCCAATCTGGTAAATTGAATGGAAAAAGAAAATAGCTGAGAAGGAATTGAAGGAAAAAGGTCAAGAAAAAAGAGAAGGAAGAATATGCTATGGTAGCCACTTGGGGATTTGACTCAGATGAATCAAATGATGATGAAGAAATTGATGAAACTGCACCCATGGATTTTGGAGATTCAGACTTGACAAGATATTGCTTTTGAGGTAATGTTCTTGAGCTTAAAGAAAAATTGCATTTATTTAATAGAAAAAAATTTCTCCTTAATGAGTGCTTTAATTAATGATTTCTAAGAATTAACTTCTGATAGGGACGAGTTGTTCAATAGTATTGCAAGTCTCAAATTTGACTTTATTGATCTAGAAACTTGCAAGAACACTGTTGAAAAGGAGAATCATGCTCATAAGGAAAATGTTGGTTAACTTGATTCTTCAAATCTGATTCTAAAATATGAAATCTTAAAATTAACTCTTTTTAAAAGGGGAGAAAGGTCAAAAGTTAAGAACAAGAAAAAGTTTAATGTAAACTAATTAATTTCAAACAAGATTGCAGTGATGAAAAGGAAAAAGGTGAGCAAATTAAGTCAAGAATTCTCTAAATTGAAACTCGATCTAGAAAAGGCTAATAGATGGACATATTCCTCAAGAATTGTTGATCAACTGAGTGAAAAAAACTCATAGTGAAAAGGCTGGACTGGGGTTTTACAAATGCATTAATGTTACTTTGGATTTGTGCTACATATGTTGTAATCATGGATATCCAATCACTGAATGTCTAGTTGCTGCTAAAAGAAGATTAAGGAGTTTAATTCTGGCAAAAAGATCTAACTCCATGATAGCCCAAACCAATAAAAGAAAAATCAAACTGGTCAAAGAAATAGGTCGCACAACCTGTTGCCTCTGTGGGCTAGAAGAAATTTGATTCATCCGTTTAATCATAAGAAAGGACGCAAGCTTGTCTGGGTTCTTAAATCTAACACCAGATCTTATTTTGTAGGGGAGAGCAAAAGAAAACACTAGTATTTTGATATTGCATGATCTAGATACATGACTGGTGATAAGAAGAAATTCCTTTCACTCTTTAAAATAAGTGGAGAAGGAATATCTATGGGTGATGAAAAAAGAGGAAACATTGTGGGAGTTGAAAAATTTGAACCTCTAAATCAAGAATGCCGGAAGATGTCTACCCTATCGAGGACTGAAGCACAACCTGCTCAGTATATCACAACTATGTGATAAAGGAACAAGTCTTACTTGGTTGAGTTCAATAGATAATAATTCCCTCTTTTGGCACAAAAAACTTGGACATATAAGTCTGAAATAATAAAATAAATTTACTTTCGAAGATATCGTATTGGGGTTGCCTAAAACCAAGTTCAAGGAAGAAAAGATTTGTAGTGCCTGTGTAAGAGAAAAACAGGTAAGATCCTCTTTCAGATCAATGATCTATGTTAGCACAATGAAGTCCCTTGAACTGATCCATATGGATCTTTGTAGACTAATGAGACTTCAAAGAAGAGGCAGCAAAAGGAAGAAAGTCACTTTGAAGAACAGTTGAAGAAACATCTTGAACCTTCTGGTCCATCTACTGGAGAACTGATACTGGAGGCACACTGACAAGGGGAACTGAATCACCAACTACTCTAGCTTAAAACGATCACTGTGATCCTAGAAGTCCTCCAAAATTGGTTCCAAAAAGATACAAGTATTAAGGATTTCTAGTATCTCAAAGGTAGAAATTTTAAGTTGGTAGGATTTTCAAACGCTGACTATGCAGGTTATTTAGTGGATAGGAAAAGCACCACAGGTATGGCATATTTTCTTGGATCATGTACAATAATCTGGTCCACTAAGAAAAAAATCTCAAACTGCTGAGGGGGAGTATATTGCTACTGGGTCATGTTGTGCTCAATTGTGGTGGGTTAAGAAACAACTTATGGATTTTGGTATGGATGTGGGATGTGTTCCTATTTTTTGTAATAATACAACCAGGGGCAGAGCCTGCCTTCTTTAGGGGGCTCGTTTGATGAAAAAATATACTATTTATACATGATTAAAATTATTTTTTATGTGGTTATAGTAGGTGTTGAACCCCTTTCGACTAAGTTTTCTTTGAATATTTAACCCCCTAATTTGAAATTCTGGCTTCGCCTCTGAATACAAGTGTCATTAATATTTCTAAGAATTGCAACATAAAAGTGCTAAGAATATTGATATTAGAATTTTTTTTTTGTAATAATACGAGTGCCATTAATATTGCTAAGAATCCCGTGTAATATAAAAGAACAAAACATATTGATATTAGACACCTCTTTCTTAGAGATAATGTTTAAAAGGGTTTTGTATCTATCATGTTCTTTTCTACTGAAGATCAAATTACTGATGTTTTTACTAAGGTACTAAGTAGTGAACTCTTTGAGAAAAATAGGTTAGAATTGGGGATGATTAAGATTGCAGAACCTACTCTCAATGATCGACTAGAACAACTAGCCTATTCCTAAAATCTTTGTTACTCTTTTCAATCTTACAGATTTAGTTGTGCGTCCCAAGTCCAGTATGAAAATAATTTAACTAAGTCATGTTTTTACTCATGTAGAATCTGAGCACGATAAGGCATTGGAACTCATGGAGATGGCAAGGTATAATTTACTTCAGTCACTTATTAATCATCATGAAACATCTAGGTACTTGTGTTTCTTTTAAGGGAAAAGGCTCAAATATGCCATTGAACTATCAGAAATGGATCATTTATGCCGTCCTTTAAAACTTGGGCACATTCATGCCAATACCATTATAAAACTGGTCCATCTATGCCATTACTTTTTAACGGTGGTTTTCTAAAAAATAGATTTACCATGTGGCCTCTTATTAGAGGTCCACGTCAACTTTAAAAAAAAAATTAGTTTTGATCCATTAACAAGAATTCACCCACACCCAACCTATCACATTAACCCACTTAATATTACTCTAAATTTTGACCCTGGATTTAAACATATTTATAATCATTTAGTCTTCGAACATAAAATTTACAAACTTGAATACTACGTTTAAAATAATATAGGTTAGAATAATTAATAATTTAAAATGATAAATGAATAAATTGTTATTTAAAATTAATTTATTTTGACACTCAAAATTCGAACATCATCACATAATTTAGGACGAAGAGAATACCACATAAATGAAGGACCACTACTTTTAATTAGGAAGAATACCTAAAAATTCTTTCTAAATTTGGATTATAAGTTTTATAATCGAATTATTGATATTCTTTATTATTTCGTGAATTTGGCTATTTGGTAGCCTTTATACTCTTTAACGTGGACGAGACGTAGAGCATAACTTTTTTTTGCGTGGGTGGATTCTTTAATATACATATTTAAGATCCATTAATATAAAAATAAATAGTTTCTGCGTGAGTAGGTACCAAACAACACTAAAAAATATGTGGACTGAAAACACCCTACCTACCTGGATGGTGGTCTTTTATTTATTTTATATTTTTTTAAACTCTAACACGCCTAAAAATAAATTATTCTCTACTTCTCGTCCATGTTAAAGAGTATAAAGGCTACCAAATAGCGAAGTCCACAAAATAATTAAGACTACCAATAATTCAATTATACAACTTATAATCCAAATTTAGAAAGAATTTTTAGGTATTCTTCCTAATTAAAAGTTGTGGTCCTTCATGTATGTGGTATTCTCTTTGTCCTAAATTATGTGATGATGTTCAGATTTGGAGAGTCAAACAAATTATTTTTTAATCAAGAATTATTCATTTTCCATTTTAAATTATTAATTATTCTAACCTATATTATTTTAAATGTAGTATTCAAGTGTGTAAATTTCATGTTCGAAGACTGAATGATTATATATATGTTTAAATCTTGGGTCAAAATTAAGTGTAATATTAAAGTGGGTTAAGCTGATAGGTTGGGTGTGGGTGAATTCTTCTTAATGGATCAAAACTTAAAAAAACATTTTAAAAAAATAACGTGGATCTCTAATAAGAAGCCACGTGGTAAAGCAGTTTTTTTTGTAAATCACTGTTAAAAAGTAATGGCATGGATGGACCGCTTTTATAACGGCGATGGCATGAATGAGCCCAACTTTTAACAGATGGCATAAATAAGCCATTTATGATTGTTCGGTGACATATTTGAGTCTTTTCCGTTCTTTTAATCAAAATAGGGAGACCTGTAACTGCCAAAAACACAGAAGCCTTTCCTTTATGAAAAAGTTGATGCCTCATTTGCCAAGGGACACATCTCCTTTTCGTACTTAAATACACCTGACATACCCATTTTCACATACACGCTTCTTCTTTTCTTTTCCCTTTCACAATTCAATTTATCACCTACACTATAAAACCCTATCCATTCGTTCTCTGAAATCATCTATATTTCTCAAAACACACTTCTCTTAATTGTTCCATTCTTGTAAAACTCTGAGTTCATAATAATTGCATCTAAAAAATCCTCATTCCCTTCTAAAGATGACTCCACCACACCACTCGCTCCTATCACTTCACTTATCATTCAATTTGATTTTGCACTAATTCCACAAATCTCCCCTTTAATTCTGGCTAAGCTGTCTGAATTCAAGACATGGTATGATTTCAAATTATTTTCCTTAAACACTATTCAAAATGTCACTCCACAAAAAATACTTCCACCTAAGATTGAACCTTCTTCTTCTTTCATTCCCAAATTTGTTCCAAAGGCAGCTCCTAAAAGGTAGTATTCTTGTATAGTCAAAGCATCAATGGATCATATCCCCATTACTAATGAACAAGTTGAGACTTTGTAACTCCCCGAGACTACCCCCTGGACGTCACTTGGTGCTTAGGACAACAAGTGATCCCAAGCTAACCCTAAACTGGCATAATACTTGAGGTACTGATTAAAATATATACAACTGAAAGTAACACACAGAATAGAAGTATCTAGTAGAACATTCTCCAAACAAAATTATTAAAAATGATTACAACTCTGTTTATACAAAAAAAAATAGAATCAAATACATCAACTCTACTGACTGTCTATGAAGCCTCTACTAATATTGACTATAGGTATCCGGGAATTGACCTGCAGATATCCCTAATCAATACAACTAAATAAATAAAAGAAGATGCTTATCGAACATGCCTCCTAAGAGAAGAAATCAGTTAGCCCCTTTGCCCGAAGAACCTTTGGGCGATAATGTTTTTCATGCAAAGTTTAGGAACGCATTTAACACTCTTGCTCAATAAGTCGCTGCTTATAATGAATGGTCAACTATCATTCCAGCCAACCCAGTGGCCAGCTCAGCCACTGCTAGAATTTGGGACTTCACCTGAATGAATCCTCCAACATTCCTCAGATCTAAGGTAGATGAAGACCCTCAGAAAATCTTAGATCAAGTTCAGAAAGTGACACATACCATGGGGGTGACTACTATTGAGAGTGCTGAGCTACGTGCATATCAGTTGTAGGATGTGGCTCATGCTTGGTTCAAACAGTGGAAGTCCGAAAGATCAGATTACGCAGGTCGTATAGAGTAGGAGGAGTTTGTCATTGCATTCTTAGACCGATTCTTTTCCCAAGATCTTAGAGAAGCTAAGGTTCTAGAGTTCATCAACCTCAGCTAAGGCAATATGATGGTGAAAGAGTATTTTTTTAAGTTTACTCAATTTGCCAGGTATGCCCCTTATGTGGTTGCAGGCGGTAGATCCAAAATGAGTAAGTTTTCTTCAGGGGTGAACGACAGCGTAATTAATGAGTATAGATCTGCTATACTAAATAGTGACATGACATTAGCTAGACTTATGACCTATGCTCAGCAAATAGAAGAGAAGAAAATTAAGCAGAGGGAAAAACAAAATAAGAGAGCCAAGACAGGTAGTTTCAACTTCGCTCAGCCTAAATCAGAAGGAGGAAACCGTTCCCAGTTTCATCCTAAGTCATCAATTCCAGATCCCTCTATAGCCAGTGCTCCAGTTCCTAAGTTCAGAGAGGGTAACAAAGATAGAGTGCCAGGCTCTAAGACCCAGGGCAGTGTTAGTAGTGCCCACACCTATCTTCTTTGCTAGACTTACGGTAAGTACCATCAAAGTGTGTGTAGAGCAGGTAGTGGCATTTGTTTTGGTTTTGGAAAACCAGGCCATAAAGTTAGACACTGTCTGTAACCAGGTCCTCAAGTTCAACAAAATCGCTCTTCAGCTCAGTTCGGTCGCCTAAATTAGAAGGGTGCCACTTCCAGTGCTACAGCGAGCAATGCCTAAATCATCTCTATTCTCTTCTGACCCGACATGACCAAGAAAGTTCTCCTGATATAGTTACTGGTATGTTATAGATCTTTCATGTGCATGTTTACGCTTTGCTAGATCCAGGAGCTTTTTTGTCTTTTGTTACTCCTTATATAGCAGTTGATTTTGGATCAGTCTCAAAATTCTAGTAGATCCCTTCTCAGTCTCTACCCTAGTGGGTAAAACCATAATAGCCCAGTGGGTATATAGGAACTACCTGGTTATGATATTTCAGAAAGTCACTTCAGCAGACTTAGTCAAAATAGAGATGAATGATTTTGATTTCATACTCAACATGGATTGGCTTTATTACTGCTATGCCACAGTCGACTATAGAAATAGAATAGTTGAGTTTTAGTTTCTGAATGAACCCATCCTAGAGTGGAAGGGTAATGTATCCGCTTTTAGAGGTCAACTTGTTTCCTACCTTCGGGCAAGGAAAATAATATCTAAGGGATGTTTTTATCATCTAGTTCATGTTAGATATTCTAGTTCCAAGGCTCCCAGTCTTGAATCAGTCCCAGTGGTGAATGAATATTCAGATATCTTTCCCAAAGATCTTCCAGGAATTCATCCCGAAAGGTAAATAGACTTTGGTATTGATATTTTTTCAGACACTCAACCTATCTCTATTCTGCCATAGAGAATGGCACCAGCAGAACTCAAGGAACTGAAAGAAAAGTTGAAGGATCTCTTAGATAAGGGATTCATCAGACCAGTATTTTCCCGTAGGGCGCACCAGTCTTATTCTTGTGCAAGAAAGATGGTTCACTCAGAATGTGTAAAGATTACCGTTAACTCAATAAAGTCACGATCAAGAATAAGTATCCTCTTCCTAGAATCAATGACTTATTTGACCAACTTCAGGGTGCCAGTTATTTTTCTATGATACATCTCAGATCCGGCTATCATCAGCTCAGAGTTAGAAAATGTGACATCCTAAAGACAGTTTTCCGTACAAGGGATGGTCACTTCGAATTTCTAGTCATGTCATTTGGTCTTACCAATGCCTCAAAAAATTTCATGGACTTGATGAACCGTGTGTTCAAGTAGTGTTTGGACATATTCGTCATAGTCTTCATATATGATATTCTGGTATATTTCCGCAGTGAGCGTGATCATGTAGACTATCTCAGAATAGTACTTCAGACTCTAAAAAATCATCAGTTATTCACCAAATTCAGTAAGTGCAAATTTTGGCTAATATCAGTAGCATTCCTTGGCCATATTATTTCCGATGATGGCATTAGAGTAGATCCTTAAAACACCAAAGCAGTAAGAAACTAGCCTCGCCCTATTTCCCTATCAGATATCAGGAGTTTTTTGGGTTTGACTGGCTATTACAGATGGTTTATTGAGGGATTTTCTTCTATTGTATCCCCTATGTCCAGATTGACTCCGAAGAAAGTTAAGTTTTAGTTGTATGATCCATCTGAGAAGAGTTTTCAATAATTAAAGACTTGACTCACCTCATTTCCAGTTCTAGCATTAACAGACAGTTTAGATGGTTTTATAGTTTATTGTGATACATCTAGAGTGGGTTTAGGTTGTGTCCTCATGCAGCATAGTAAGGTCATAGACTACGTCTCTAGACAACTTAAACCCTATGAGAAGAATTATCCTACTTATGATCTTGAATTAGCAGCCGTAGTATTGGCCTTGAAGATTTGGAGGCATTATCTATACGGAGTTTATGTAGATGTCTTCACAGATCATAAGAACCTTCAATATGTCTTTTCTCAAAAAAATCTCAATCTTCGCCAGAGAAGGTGGTTAGAGCTCTAAAAAGATTATGGCATGAGTGTCCTCTTTCATTCGGGCAAGGCTAATATAGTGGTCGACACTCTCAGTAGGCTCTCTATGTATAGTATTTCTCATGTTGATGATAGTAAAACGAAGTTAGCCCAGGAAGTCCACCAGCTATCAAGACTAGGTATTCGCTTAGTTAACTCTTCAGAGGGTAGTGTATGTGTTCAGAGTAGTTCACAATCATCTCTAATTTCTAAGGTGAAAGAAAAGCAAAATAAGTATCCTAGCCTTGTCAAGATAAAAGAGTCAGTTCAAAATCAGAAAATAGAGGTTTTCTACCAAGGGGGAGATGACGTCCTCCGTTGTCAAGGTCGTCTATGTGTTCCAGGTATAGATGACATAAGGCAGTGAATTCTTGTAGAAGTGTAAGGTGCACATTACTTTATGCATCTAAGGGCCACTAAGATGTACCGCGATTTGCTAGAGATTTATTGGTGGAGTGGAATGAAATTCTCCACTAACCTAGTTACAGAGTCAAAGTAGCACAAGTATGTTATTGGAAAATAAAGAAAAGAATGCTTGAGATTAGGACTTGATAAAATCATAAGGATTGATCACATATGAAAAAAAAGAAGTTGTGGTTGAATACCACACTTGAAGATAAGAGTCAAAGTGTTTGAGGACTAGTAAAACTCAACACTTAATGATTGAGTCGATGAAGGAGTTCTACCTAGACAAGGAGATTGACTTGATGAAGAACTTTGAATAAACAACAAACACTGATGAGTAAACTAGTCTAATGGAATATAGAAGACTGGCAACATTGAGGACTCTTTGTAGAGTTGTTTTTATACTGAGGGAGTGACTTACGAAGTCACACATGTACCAAAAAATATAGCAACCATCGTTAAATTATCTTGTCAGTTCCAAATATTAAAGGAGTCATAGTTGAACTTGTTCCTATTACTTAGAGTTAAGGAGTCTTAGACTTTTTGTATTAGGTTAGTTCTTGAGTTGAACTGTTTTATTCATTTCTAGTGTCAGTGAATTACAAACCGAGTTAGAAGTTTTGTCTTCAAGTTGGGGAACTTGAAGTCTTAGGAACACTTACCTTGGGAATGTTAGTGTTTTGTAGAAGTAGGAATTAGAAGTTTTTGATTCCTGGTTTACATGAGTCTTGTAATTTATTGATTATTGAGGCTAAAGTAATTTAGTGGAATTGGAGATAAATCCTGTAGAGGTACAAGTCGTTGTTTTTTACAACTCTTAGAGCCGGGTGTTTTCTACGTGAAAATTCACTTTGGTATTTACTTATTGTTTTAGCTAGTTTGAAATACATTAGTCAACTTGGTTTGTTGATAGGCAATACCTAGGCTAAAATAGACTAATTAGTAGGGAACGTACTTTAATAAATAGTATCAGAGCAAGGTTTTATTAAAAAGGTTTAGCACCTAAGACAAAGATCACTATGATGAATTTCGAAACACCAGGTCAATCCACTACTAGAACTCCACTCTTTGATGGATCTTACTTTATTTGGTGGAAATCCAGGCTAGAAATATTTCTTCAAGGTGACGAGTTGTGGGACAGTATAACAGATGGTCCAACTATTCCAATGAAACTTGTTGATGGTGAACAAGTCAAGAAGGTGAGAAGTGAATTTACTACAGATAATTTGACTACCTTAAGGAAGAATGCAAAGGTTAAAAACATTTTAGTGTACAGACTAGGTCCAACCAAGTACAACATTGTTAAATTGTACCACCACTAAGCAAATCTGGGATGCCTTAGTTAATGCACATGAGGGCTCCTCTTAGGTAAGGAAGTACAAAATTTTCTTCTTTACTAAATATAAGGCGTTTAAAATGAAGAAAAATGAATCTATTCATTTGATGATGACAAGACTTACTGCCTTAACAAATGAATTAATTTCCTTAGGAAAAGTCATCCCTGTTGAGGAACATGTTGTAAAGGCGTTAAGGGTATTACCTAAGTCAAAATAGGATGTTAAAGTTACTGACATTAGGGAAGCAAAGGATTTCACTTGGATTACTTTGGATGAACAAGGGAGAAATCTGAAAACATATGCAATGCAAATTAACAAAATCAAAAATGAAGTAGCAGCTTCTAAGAAAGCCTTGGCCTTTAAGGAATTTGACAGTGATGAAGAAATTGAACTGGATGAAAAAAAAGTTGCTTTCATATCCAAGAACCTCAGCAAGTTCTTCAAAAAGAAGAAATGAACATGTAGAAAAAGATGTTTCAATGACAATCCTACTGGATATTACAAGCATGGTAAAACTGATCATCAAATTAGGGACTATCCTGTCTTGTAAATTGAATGGAAAAAGAAAATAACTGAGAAGGAATTGAAGGAAAAAGGTCAAGAAAAAATAGAATGAAGAATATGCCATGGTATCTACTTGGGGATTTGACTCAGATGAATCAAATGATGATGAAGAAATTGATGAAACTGCACCCATGGATCTTGGAAATTCAGACTTAGAAGAAGAAGATATTGCTTTTGAGGTAATGTTCTTGAGCTTAAAGAAAAATTGCATTTATTTAATAGAAAAAAACTTGTCTCCTTAATGAGTGCTTTAATTAATGATTTCTAAGAATTAACTTCTGATCGGGATGAGTTGTTCAATAGTCTTGCAAGTCTCAAATTTGACTTTATTGATCTAGAAACTTGCAAGAACACTGTTGAAAAGGAGAATCACATTCTTAAGGAAAATGTTGGTTAACTTGATTCTTCAAATCTGATTCTAAAATATGAAATCTTAAAATTGACTCTTTTTAAAAGGGGAGAAAGGTCGAAAGTTAAGAACAAGAAAAAGTTTAACGTAAACTAATTAATTTCAAATAAGATTGCAGTGATGAAAAGGAAAAGGTGAGCAAATTAAGTCAAGAACTCTCTAAATTGAAACTTGATCTTGAAAGGGATAATAGATGGACACATTCCTCAAGAATTATTGATCAACTGAGTGAAAAAAACTCATAGTGAAAAGGCTGGACTGGGGTTTTACAAATGCCTTAGTGTTACTTTGGATTTGTGCTACATATGTGGTAATCATGGATATCTAATCACTGAATGTCTAGTTGCTGCTAAAAGAAGATTAAGGAGTTTAAATCTGGCAAAAAGATCTAACTCCATGATAGCCTAAACCAATAAAAGAAAAATCAAACTGGTCAAAGAAATAGGTCGCACAACCTATTGCCTCTGTGGGCTAGAAGAAATTTGATTCATCTGTTTAATCATAAGAAAGG
This sequence comes from Capsicum chinense, assembly GCA_026120095.1. Taxonomy (NCBI): domain Eukaryota; kingdom Viridiplantae; phylum Streptophyta; class Magnoliopsida; order Solanales; family Solanaceae; genus Capsicum; species Capsicum chinense. The sequence goes on along the minus strand of JAPEIP010000006.1, from coordinate 223,230,358 downwards.
ATGCAAGCTTGTCTGGGTTCTTAAATCTAACACCAGATCTTATTTTGTAGGGGAGAGCAAAAGAAAACACTAGTATTTTGATAGTGCATGCTCTAGATACATGACTGGTGATTAGAAAAAAATTCCTTTCACTCTTTAAAATAAGTGGAGAAGGAGTATCTATGGGCGATGACAAAAGAGGAAACATCGTAGGAGTTGAAAAATTTGAACCTCTAAATTAGGGATGCTGGAAGATGTCTAACCTATCAAGGACTGAAGCACAACCTGCTCAGTATATCACAACTATGTGATAAAGGAACAAAGCTAAATTGGTTGGGTGCAATAGAGAATAATTCCCTTATTTGGCACAAAAGACTTGGACATATAAGTCTGAAATAATAAAACTTACTTCCAAAGATATGGTACTGGGGTATCCTAAAATCAAGTTCAAGGAAGAGAAGATTTGTAGTGCCTTTGTAAGAGGGAATAAGGAAAAATCCTCTTTTAGATCAATGAACCATGTTAGCACAATCAAGTACCTTGACCTGATCCATATGGATCTTTGTAGACTAATATGAACTTCAAAGAAAAGGTAGCAAAAGGAAGAAAGTGAATCTGAAGAACAAGTGAAGAAATATGTTGAACCTTCTGGTCCATCTACTGGAGAACTAATACTGGAGGCACACTGACAAGGGGAACTGAATCACCAACTACTCCAACTTAAAACAATCACCATGATCTTAGAAGTCCTCAAGAATTGGTCCCAAAAGGATACAAGTATTAAGGATCACATCCTATTAAAAATGTTCTCACCAATCTTGGTCTCTAGTATCTCAAAGGTAGAAATTTTAAGTTGGTAGGATTTTCTAATGCTGACTATGCAGGTTATTTAGTGGATAGGAAAAGCACCACAGGTATGGCATATTTCCTTGGATCATGTACAATAATCTGGTTCACTAAGAAACAAATCTCAAACTGTTGAGGCGGAGTATGTTGTTACTAGGTCATGTTGTGCTCAATTGTGGTTGGTTAAGCAACAAATCATGGATTTTGTTATGAATGTGAGATGTGTTCCTATTTTTTTGTTATAATACAACCGGGGGGGGGGGGGGGGA
>JAPEIP010000006.1:223218363-223229164 GCA_026120095.1 Capsicum chinense | reverse complement strand
CTTCCTTCTTTAGGGGGTTCATCCAACGAAAAAATATACTTTTTACACATGATTAAAATTATTTTTTATGTGGTTATACTAGGTGTTGAACCCCCTTCGACTATGTTTTATTTGGATATTTAATCCCCTTATTTGAAATTCTGGCTCCGCCTCTGAATACAAGCATCATTAATATTGCTAAGAATATTGTGCAACATAAAAGAGCTAAGAATATTGATATCTGAAATTTTTTTGTGATAATACAAGTGCCAATAATATTGCTAAGAATCCCATGAAACCTAAAAGAACTAAACATATTGATATTAGACACTTCTTTCTTAGAGATAATGTTAAAAGGGTCTTGTATCTATCATGTTCTGTTCTACAGTCTTGTATCTATCATGTTCTGTTCTACAGAAGATCAAATTATTCATATTTTTACTAAGGTACTAAGTATATAACTCTTTGAGAAAAATAGGTTAGAATTAGGGATGATTAAGATTGCATAACCTACTCTTAATGATCAGCAAGAACAATTAACCTATTCCAAAAATCTTAGCTATTCTTTTCAGTCTTGCACATTTACTTGTGTGTCCTAATTCCAATATGAAAATAATTTAACTAAGTCATGTTTTTAGTCATACAGAATCTGAGCAAGATAAGGCATTGGAACTCATGGAGATGGCATGGTATGATTTACTTCAGTCACTTATTAATTAAGTATCATGGAACATCTAGGTACTTGTGTTTCTTTTAAGGGAAAAAGGCTCAAATATGCCACTGAACTATCAGAAATGACTCATTTATTTTATCCCTTAAAAGTTGGTTTCATTCATGCCATCGCCGTTATAAAACTAGTCCATCCATGCCATTACTTTTTAACGGTTGTTTTCTAAAAAACAGCTTTACCATGTGGCCTCTTATAAGAGGTCCACCTCATTTAAAAAAAAAATTAATTTTTTTTAAATTTTGATCCATTTAGAAGAATTCACGCACACCCAACCTATCATGTTAACTCACTTTAATATTACTCTTAATTTGACCCTAGATGTACACATATATATAATCATTTAGTCTTCGAACATAAGATTTATACACTTGAATACTACGTTTAAAATAATATAGGTTAGAATAATTAATAATTGAAAATGACAAATGAATAGATTGTGATTTAAATTTAATTTGTTTTGACTCTCGAAATTCGAACATCATCACATAATTTAGGACGAAGAGAATACCACATAAATGAAGGACCACAACTTTTAATTAGGAAGAATACCTAACAATCCCTTCTAAATTTGGATTATAAGTTTTATAATTGAATTATTGGTAGTCTTAATTATTTCGTTAATTTGGCTATTTGGTAGCCTTTATACTCTTTAACGTGGACGAGACGTAGAACATAACTTTTTTCTATGTGGGTGGATTCTTTAATATACATATTTAAGATCCATTAATATAAAAATAAATAGTATCTGCGTGAGTAGGTACCCAACAACACTAAAAAATATGTGGACTGAAAACACCCTACGTACCTGGATGGTGGTCTTTTATTTATTTTATATTTTTTTAAAATCTAACACGCCTAAAAATAAATTATGCTCCATATCACTTCCACGTTAAAGAGTGTAAAGGCTATCAAATAGCCAAGTGCATAAAATAATTAAGACTACCAATAATTCAATTATAAAACTTATAATCCAAATTTAGAAGGAATTTTTAGGTATTCTTCCTAATTAAAAGTTGTGGTCTTTCATGTATGTGGTATTCTCTTCGTCGTAATTTAGATGATGATGTTCGAATTTCAAGAGTCAAAAAAAATTATTTTTTAATCATAATTTATTAATTTTTCATTTTAAATTATTAATCATTCTAACCTATATTATTTTAAATGTAGTATTTAAGTGTGTAAATTTCATGTTCGAAGACTAAATGATTATATATATGTTTAAATCTAGAGTAAAAATTAAGAGTAATATTAAAGTGGGTTAAGGTGATAGGTCGGGTGTAGGCGAATTCTTCTTAATGGATCAAAACTTAAAAAAAAATAAAAAAATGTCGTGGACCTCTAATAAGAAGCCACGTGGAAAAGCAGTTTTTTTGAAAACCACCGCTAAAAAGTAATGGTATTGATGGACCGTTTGTATAACGGCGATGGCATGAATGAGCCCAACTTTTAACAGATGGCATAAATGATCCATTAATGATAGTTCAGTGGCATATTTGAGCCTTTTCCCTTCTTTTAATCAAAATAGGGAGACCTGTAACCGCCAAAAACTCAAAAGCCTTTCCTCTCTAAAAAAAGTTGATGCCGCCTCTGCCATGGGACATATATCCTTTTCACACTTAAATACACCTGACACACCTATTTTCGCCTATACGCTTGTTCTTTTCTTTTCCCTTTCACAATTTAATTTATCCCCAACACTATAAAAACCTATCCATTCGTTCTATGAAATCATTTATCTTTCTCAAGATACACTTCTCTTAATTGTTCCATCCTTGAAAAGCTCTGAGTTCATAACAATTACATCTAAAAAATCCTTATTCCCTTCTAAAGATGACTCCACCACACCACTCCCTCTTATCACCTCACTTATCATTCACCTTGATTTTGCATCAGTTCCACAAATCTCCCTTTCCATTCTAGCTAAGCTATCTGACTTCAAAACTTGGTATGATTTCAAATTATTTTCCTCAAACACTATTCAAAATGTTGCTCCACAATAAATACTTCCACCTAAGACTGAAGTTTCTTCTTCTTTTTCCATTCCCAAATCTGTTCCAAAGGAAGCTCCTAAAAGGCAGTATTCTCATTTAGTCAAAGCATCAAGGTATCATATCCCTATTTCTAATGAACAAGTTGAGACTTTGTAAATCCTCGAGACTAAACCCTGGATGCCACATGGTACTTCGGACCACAAGTGATCCCAAGCTAACCCTATACTAGCATGATACTTGAGGTAGTGATTAAAATATATACAACTGAAAGTAACACATGGAAGAGAAGTCTCTATTAGAACATTCTTAAAACAAAACTATTAAAATGATTACTACTCTGCTTATACAAAACAAAAATAGAATCAAATACATCAACTCTACTGACTGTCTATGAAGCCTCTACTAATATTGACTATAGGTAGCCAGGAAATGGCCCATAGATATCCCTAATTAATGCGACTAAATAAAGAAAACAAGATGCTTATCGAACTATGATTGACTTGAGCCCATGAATCAAAAGGACTCATCACCTGCCTACAGAAAGTTGCATACTGTCTGATTATGATGTGTGGGCTACAACTGATACCTATATTATGAAATATTGTAGCACATAGATATATATGTGGATCAGTACTTTTTGAATATGCTGAGCATATAGGGGTGAATGCATAAGTAAAAACAATAACTAAATGTACACATAGACTTTAAAATAATGCATGATAAGTGTAGATTACTCACCTTGATCTTGAATAAAACGAAAGTTGTAAAATCATAAATATGAGTAATGAAGCATAAGGATACACTTTGTGAGCCATAACACTTTGTTCTAAAAGCCTTACTTTTACTCTTTCTTTTGGAAGGTTCTTCTAACCGACATAAATCATGGGAGCTATCATGGAGTCCAATGTCTTACCCACAGTGAGAAGAGTTGTTCTACCCTTGCCAACGGAATAGAACCTTAACTTGAGTGATCACTATACTTAACCCATATTGAGACTTAAACCTATGGTGGCACGTAATTTTGGGGCATACGACCTCGAAATCATAGCCCACTCGGTTCTAAGTACTACTCCCATATTACTTTTATAGTTATACTTTAGGAAATTCACCTTAAAATAGCATAAGAATTTATAGAATGAAAACCAATTATGCATCTCTTTCTTTAAATCATAATCAGGATGAACAAGTGTGGGTTCCATATCTTATTTTAATATCAAAAGATCAATCTTTACTTTAAATCTTGGTATAACTTACTAAAGGAGCTTAAGAGCATCGTCTTCTTGAAATCTCAAAAACCTTGTACTTTGGACTTATAATATAAGCTTAAACTCTTAGAATTTCTTAAAAATATTTCATGCTCAATAATCTTCTTGAAATAGTTCAATATTTTCAGTCAAGATAATGAAATCAAAATCACAATATGAATCCTATAAATCAAAACACGAGCATGTGCAACCTTGATGCACTTAAAGCCTTTCAGTCTCATGCTTTCTTTCATATAACTTGTAACATAATGTCATTCTTGAAACTCAATTTAATTTCTTTAATCAATATTCAAATCAAACTCACGATATACAAATCATAATAGAGAATCTTTAAGTCAAAACATAAATAGATGACAATAAGAATACACTTTAATACTTAAATCACTTTATAAATCCATAAACTCAAAACAAGATAGATTGGGTATGAACCCTAATTGTAAATCATAAATCTTAACTTTAAATAAAGTTTTGGGCACAAGGATGAAAGAGTATCCTTGTTCAAAAACCCAACATACCTTAAGCTTTTAATTTGAAAGAGAAACACCAATATTGATGCTTTCTTGAAGGTTCTTGAACTTCGGGAACTTAAATTCTTGGTTTCCTTAGAGAGAAAGTAATGAAATTGATGTTCTTGGGAGAGGATTAGGGTTTATTTGAGAGGAGAATTAGAGAAGAAGACCTGTTATGACCAAAAATATACCCCAAATCGTGTTATGCACGATGGGGTTGAGGGGAAAAGACACAATTGCCCCTTAAACAAATTGAGTTTGGAACTAGAATGCAGTTTACAGGGTCACCTCAACGTGGTCTTATCATGGTGGCTTACTGGTTCCAATGAAAATGATCATAACTTTTTTCTCAGGTATCAGATTAAGGCAAAATTGGTATCGTTGGAAAGCTAATTCTATTATTTACAATTTGGTGGGTTTTGACCTAAAAAATTCTACGTATATCAAAAGTTATATAGTTCAAAGTTGACCCTTGTAGAATCAAATACAAAACTTTGGACGAATCAAAGACTTTTAGCTCAACTTTGTTCTAAGTGATTCCTATGAACATTCTTCACCTCCTAAACACTTCACACACTAGGATAAAGATCATGAAACATGCATTCAATTATAAATAAAAACATGATGAAAATAGTTTCACTACAATGTGATGTACGTGCCAAAGGGGATGTCATCGCGACACGGCCCTATCATGGTGATGCGCTGGATTCATGATCCAAATGTTCCCCAAACCTTGTTAGGAAAATCCAAAACTCCCTTGAGATATACTTCTTACATCTCTAAACATGAATTAACTTAAAAACTAGTGCCTCAGGGTCGGGAAGACCAAAATAAAAATCATCGAAGTTTAGGAGGCTTGAAAATGACTAAGTCCCCAGCACTTGGTGAAAATTTCAAGCCTTAAGCACCTTAAGCATGCAACTAAGATCTGAATCGAGATAGGATAAGTACAAGGTAATACAATATCTCCCCCTTGGGAACATTTATCCTTGAATGAGATTGGTTAGACAGAGAGTACTGTACTAAGGTAACCTAGATCATATATTGAACATGCATGACTTGGACACTTAACTAAGGACATGAGATCTAGGAACTGAGCATACTATGAAGCATGAGTACTTGAGTCATGAATTGCACGACCTAAGTTTGGAGTTCATAAATTCATAAAATAGGATTCGTACTACTAAGTGAACTTGAACTCCTTATACTAGGACTAGAAGCATACATGATTCTATGAAAAGTGCATGAATATGAACTATAATCATGGTCTGACATGTAAGGCATGAGTAGATATTATGATGACTGAAGTACAACAATTTCACTGAGATAAGACTGGGTCGGGTACCTTCCTCCCTTAATGGTTTTCTAGAAGTCACTAGTATCACTACTAGAATCTAGAAGCTTGACTTGGTTACTTAGTCTATCATCTACCCCTTAGCTTTAACTCATCTTTCTATGTCTATGAATTCCTTTAATAAACTCTAAACTTAATTGCTACCATTCTACTCTAGAGTCCAAGATATAATAATAGACATACATAATAAACTCACCCTAAAAAACTACACTTGAAATGAAAAACCCAATGTTAGTACTTCCTTCTGAGATACAACTCTTAACTTTCAATAGAACCAATGGTCATCATATAATTCATAACTGGAACACTTACTAACTTAGAATCTTTATGAGCATCACTATACCCTGAGTTCACACTATCTAGAGCTTCAACTCTTCTTTTTGTTTGCTCAATCATCTCAGATTTAGACTTAGATTCTAACTCTTAACATGGATATTCCCAAACTTCTAATGAACTATACTAACTTCATTCTTGAAAACTCCCTTAATATATACTATCCTTAACTTTCTTTTGTTTCAGCACTCATCACATAATTACACACTTCTTGACAATATGCTTGCCTTATTAAATACATAATCTGCCTTTTTTCCATCATAGCCTACCATTATCACATCTATAAACTTATATTCTTCCCTAAAACATGAGAATTAAAATTATACCAAAAGATTCCACATCACCTATCCATAACTTTATAACTTAGCTATTAAGAACACCATATACTATATAACTAGCCTTCTTCCCATTTAGCAGCTCAAGGGTAGTATTAACAACACACTCTTTAATAATCTTAAAAAATAATGCAACCCCCATATCACCTTGGGTATAAATCTAAATTATACCTACAGTATCATACTCAATTGCAAAAAAAAATGAACTTAAACTCTTGCATCTACTATTTAAGCCTACTAGATCAATTCCATAAAACTAACAACACTAACTAAGCAATCATTATTTCCACCTTAATGATCATCCACTATTCAAACTTTGTGTCTAGTTCTATGCATGATAACAACCCAACCTCATATACTATTCTCTCTTGGAAGCTATAAAATAAAACATCAAGAAACATTAGTACACTAGAACCTCATAATAATAAAAATTGGTCATGATCATATGACTTATCTTATTATAGTCTATTAGCACATCCTTCCTCTAAAAATCACTACTATTCACCCATCTATACACCTAAATTTCATTCATACCTCTATAAGTTTCAACTAAACTCCTTGCAACTTCAAGAGAAGCCTAAATTCACCATGCTCAACCACCAAATACTTTCATCAATAACCTATACTTTTCTAACACAATAAATACCATTATAACTCCTTCTCTACCTTAAACCAAGGAACCTGTACCATATTAAGTACCCCTAAACTAACATACAATGACCTATCACCTCACTACTAACTCAATCATATGCAAAAGTACACTCGATCAATAGACATTACTACCTTTTTTGTCACAACACTTCTAAACTCATAGTTCCAACTATAAGAAGGTTCTACTACGTATGAATCATAACACTCAATGTCATAATATCCCTCAAATGCAAACTCTATTTTACAACCTAGATTCATACTATCTCCTTTCATGAGAACTATCTGTCTTGAAGGGTTAATGAGGAATCAAAATACATATCGTGTTCTGTATTAACTGAACAACTCATATGGATGAGGGCATAAGCTTTAAACTTGAGGGACTTATAACACAATAGTGAGCTCCCTCCAAGGACCTTGTGTGACTTTTGAAGTTACTGATAGTAAATTTGAGAGTATCATCTTGGGAGAAATTGGAATCTAGTAACTATGTTATCTTGAAAAGTCATAGATGACGAATTATGGAGTTACACATAAACCAACAAATGTTTTTACAGAATGATCTAGAGTACGAAGAATGGAAATATTTCTAAAATGCTTTGTAGCCTCTCGAAGAAAAGTACAAACGTCTTCGTACCATTCCACAAGACTATACTAGATATGGCTTCATAGACACCTTAGTACACTTGAACTTTGTTCTCTGATACCATATTTGTAACGTACCAAGACTACCCCTTGAACGTTACACGCAGCTTAAGACCACAAGTGATCCAAAGATAACCCTATACTAGCATGATGCATGAGCTACTAATTAAAATACATAAGACTAAAAGTAACACATGGAATAGAAGTCTTTAGTTGAAAATGCTCAAAACAAAACTAGTTAAAATAATTAAAACTTTGGTTATACAAAACAAAAATGAAATCAAATACATCAACTCTACTGAATATCTATGAATCCTCTACTAATATTAGCTATAGGTAGCTGAGACATGGCCCCTACACCTATCCCTAATCAATATGACTGAACAAAGAAAATAAGATGCTTCTCAAACTGTAATTGACTCAAGACCTTGAATCAAATGGACTTATTACTTACTGACTAGAAGCTGCACATTGCCAGATTATGATATGTGGGATACAATTGGTATCTATATTATGAAATAATGTAGCACATAGACATATATGTAGATCAGTACATTGTATTGAGCATGTGGGGTGAATGCATAGGTAAAACAACAACTAAATATACACATAGACTTTAAAATAATGCATGCTAAGTGTAGATGACTCACCTTAAGGTTAAATAAAATGAAAGCTGTAAAATCATAAACATGAGTAATGAAGAATAATGATACACTTTGTGAGCCATAACACTTAGTTCTAAAAGCTTTACTTTTACTCTTTATATTAGGAGGTTCTTCTAACCTATATAAACCATGTGAACTATCGTGGAGTCCAACATCTTACCTGCATTAAGGAGACCTGTTCTACCTTTGCCATCAGAAGAGAATCTTAACTCGAGTGATCGCTATACTTAACCTATATTGGGACTTAAACCTATGGTGGGACGTAGATTTTGTCCATGTGACCTTAGACTCATACCCAAATCGGTGCTAAGTACTACTTCCATAATACTTATATGCCCATACCTTAGGAAATCCACCTTAAAATAGCATAAGGGTTTATAGAATGAAAACTAGTTATACATCTCTTTCTTTAAATGATAATCAGGATGAACAAATGTAAATTCCATATCTTATCTTAATATGAAAAGATCTATCTTTACTTTAAATCTTGGTATAATTTACCAAAGGAACTTAAGATCATAGTCTTCTTGAAATCTCAAAAACCTTGTACTTAGAACTTATAATATAAGCTTAAATTCTTAGAATTTTTGAAAAATATTTCATGCTCAATAATCTTCTTGAAATACTTGAATAATTTTCATCCAGATAATGAAATCAAAATCACAATATGAATCTTACAAATCAAAACATGAGCATGTGTAACCTCGATGCACTTAAAGCCATTGAATCTTGTGCATTCTTTCATATAACTTATAACATAGTATCATGATTAAAACTTAACTGATATCATTAATAAATATTCACATCAAAGTCATGATATACAAATCATAATAGAGAATCTTTAAGTCAAAACATAATTAGATTAGAATAAGCATGCACTTTAATACTTAAATCACTTTATAAATCCATAAACTCAAAACAAGATAGATTGGGTATGAACCCTAATTGTAAATCACAAAATCTTAACTTTAAAATAAGTTTTGGGAAAAAGGATGAAAGAGTATCCTTGTTCATAAACTCCACATACCTTAAGCTTTTAGCTTAAAAGAGAAACACCGATCTTGTTGATTTCTTTAAGGTTCTTGAACTTGGGGAACTTGAATTCTTGGTTTACATGGAGAGAAAGTAATGAAATTGATGTTCTTTGGAGAGGATTAGGGTTTCTTTGAGAGAAGTGTAACGCCCCGCATTTTGGTCTATAATATTAACCATGATTTCGATACATTAATAATCCCGAAGCCATAAAATCCTATGCCAATATGGCATGTTAATTATTTATGTTCAATGTAAATCCATTCAAGTTTTAATTTAGACCATAGAGGTCCTTCAATTCATGGACGAGTTGAAACTATTTCAATCGACTAAGTTTTAGTAGATGTTGTAAAGTGTGTCAGATTCCATCGACTATAACTCTCTATATATGTCGAATTAGGAAGTGTACTATGTGTCAAATAATAGGTATTCAAGTTAGCTTTCCAACAATACCAATTTTGCTAAAATCTGACACCCGAACAAGAAGTTATGGCCTTTTAAAGTGATATGCATCGCCTAACATATAGCCCATGGCCACTGGAAAGCATAGGCGATAGCCTAGGCAGCGCCTATGTAAAAATAGACAATAGCCTAGGCGACGCCTATGTATAACATAGGCGATCGCCTAGGCAGCGCCTATGTAAACATTGGCAATGGGATAGGCGGCGCCTATGTAAAGATTTCAAGTGAGTTAAACACTCCGTTTTGGGGACAAAGTGGTCCTTTTCCACCCTTACTTAGCCCTAAAATACGAAATTCAGTTCCAAGGATCCCAAAATACACCTTCATCTATCAAAAGTGCTCAAATATTCTCCTTAGGGTTTCAAAATAAAAACCCAAATAGTTCAACATTCGACCGTAGGTTTTCAAAGATAATTACATATTTGGAATCACCAATACGCAAGCTTCAAGAAACATCTATTATCCTTTGAAATAGAGGTACGTGGGGTTATCCTAAAATCTCATGGGTGTAGTTTTAATGAACATGCATTCTTTTAAATGGGAGTTCTCGATCAAATGCTAATAACTTGCTTTCAATATGATTTCTAAGTCATTTTATTTATGTCATGAGAATTGTTTACCTATAAACTTCAATGGTTGAAACCATGCATATGTGATTTGAGATTTTCCATGGAAGTTTGATAAATATGAATGATAAATTGCTTTCAAATTCCAATGATAATGTCTTGATACCCCATATCATATTGTGATCAACAAAAGAGAGCATGAATTTGAAATAAATATTGTTCACCACTTGTAAATAATGAAGCACCTTGGTTTTTACATGATTATGCATATGTGGAAGTGATATTGA
>JAPEIP010000006.1:223178338-223216446 GCA_026120095.1 Capsicum chinense | reverse complement strand
CTAATTCCCAACCCACCTCCACAACTCCTTTTCCTGAGAGTGCCCCTTCAGCTGCTGGGAGTGGTCATAACCAGTTATATTCTTTGACTAACAGCGAGGAGGCGAAAGCTTCACCAGATATTGTCATCGGTATGTTATGAATCTTTTCTCATGATGTTTATGTATTGCTTGATCCTGGGTCTACTTTATCTTATGTGGTCCCTTATGTGGCTGTTGGTTTCGTGTTTGAGCCCAAAATTATTGTAGAACCCTTCTCTGTTTCTACTCCTGTAGGTGATTCTGTTATTTCTAGAAGGGTGTATAGAAATTGTGTTGTGTCTATTCATTGTAGGGAAACTATGACAGACCTTATAGAACTGGATATGATAGATTTTGATGCCATCCTTGGGATGGACTGTCTCCATTCGTGCTATGCCACCCTTGATTGCAGAACCTGAAAGGTCACTCTTTCTTTCCCGAATGAGATACCAATTATATGGACAGGGAGTTCTGTGGAACCTAGAGGTCACTTTATCTCTTATCTTAGAGCCTGAAAGCTTATCTCCAAAGGTTGTATGTATCATCTAATCTGAGTAAAAGATTCAAAAGTTGAAAACCTTTCTCTGCAGTTAGTCCCTGTAGTGAATGAATTCCCAGAAGTCTTTCCCGAAGATCTCCTAAGGATACCCCTGATAGAGAGATAGATTTTGGCATTGATTTATTGCCAGACATTCATCCTATTTCTATTCCACCATATAGAATGGCTTCCACAGAAATAAAGGAGTTAAAGAAATAGCTTGCAGACCTCCTAGACAAAGGTTTTATTCGTCCTAGTGTTTCCCCAAGGGGTGCACCCGTGTTCGTCGTGTGAAAGAAGGATGGGTCCCTTTGGATGTGCATAGACTACCGTTAGTTGAATAAGCTCACGATTAAAAATAAATATCCTCTTCCTAGGATTGACGACCTTTTTGACTAGCTTCAAGGTGCCAAGTATTTTTCAAAAATAGAACTTCGTTCGGGTTATCATCAGTTGAAAGTTAGGGATTCAGACATACCCAAGACAGCCTTCTGAACCCGATATGGTCACTACAAATTTCTAGTAATGTCCTTCGGGTTGTCTAACGCCCCTGCATCCTTCATGGATCTTATGAATAGAGTGTTCCGTCAGTTTCTTGAATTGTTCATCATTGTATTTATTGATTAGTTTCTAATCTATTATAAGAGTAAAGAAGATCACGCCAATCACCTCCGAATTATTCTTCAAACCCTTAAGGATCATTAGCTGTACACCAAATTTTCTAAGTGTGAATTCTAGTTAGATACTATTGCCTTCCTAGGGCATATTGTGTCCAGTGACGGGATAAGAGTGGATCCCCAGAAATTTGAAGTAGTGAGAAAATGGCCTAGACCCACGACTCCAATTGATATTCAGATCTTCTTGGGTTTGGCGGGGTATTACAGAAGGTTTGTAGAGAGTTTTTAATCCATAGCTACTCCGCTTACTAAACTGACTCAGAAAAAGATGAAGTTTCCGTGGTCTGACTTATGTGAAAATAGTTTTGAGAAGTTGAAGGACAAGCTGACTACTGCTCCTATTTTGACCCTTCCCGAAGGTGTAGATAATTTTATGGTTTATTGTGATGCGTCCCATGTGGGACTTGGTTGTGTATTGATATAACGTGGTAAGGTAATAGCTTATGCATCTACGTAGTTAAAGGTGCATGAGCGCAACTACCCCACTCATGACTTGGAATTAGCAGCCGTGGTGTTTGCACTTAGAATCTGGAGGCACTATCTCTTTGGAGAGCATGTTGACATTTATACTGACCATAAGAGTTTGCAGTATGTTTTCTCATAGAAAGAATTGAACCTCAGGTAGAGGCATTGGATAGACTTTTTAAAAGACTATGATATGAGTTTGCATTACCATCCGGACAAGGCAAATATTGTAGCCGACGCCCTCAGTAGGTTGTCTATGGGCAGCCTTTCTCATGTAAAAGAAGGAAAGAAAGAGATGGTGAAGGATATTCACGACCTTGCAAATATGGGAGTGCGACTCTTAGATTCCAAAGATGGAGGGGTGATTTTTCATGAGTTAGCTAAGTCATCCCTTTGTGCTGAAGTTAAGGAGAAGCAGGTTGAAGATCCTATCTTGATGCAAATCAAGAAAGATGTGGGTCAACAAAAGGTTATGTCATTTGAAATTGGTGGTGATGGTATTCTGAGGTTTCAGGGTAGGTTGTGCGTTCTGAATATTTATGGGCTACGGGAAAGAATTCTTAATTAGGCACACACTTCAAGGTATGCATTCACCCAAGCTCCATTAAGATGTACCATAATCTGAAAACCTTGTATTGGTGGAATAACATGAAACGTGATGTAGCTGATTTTGTGTCCAAGTTTTTAAACTGTCAACAAGTGAAGGTAGAACACATGAGGCCAGGTGGTACTTACCAAGAGATAGCCCTGCCTTTATGGAAGTGGGAGATGATAAACATGGACTTCATTACAGGACTTTTGAGATCCCGAAACCAGTATGATTCTATATGGGTGATTATAGATCGGTTGACAAAGTTAGCCCACTTTTAGCCTGTGAGGACTAATTATTCGGGAGAGTTTTATGCTAAGTTTACAATGAGGAGATAGTTCGATTCCATGGGGAACCAGTGTCCATTTTATCCGATTGAGGTATCTAGTTTTCATCTCAGATCTGGAGATCTTTTCAGAAGGGTTTAGGTACACAAGTGAATTTGAGCACAACTTTCCACCATTAGATGGATGGGCAAGCTGAGTGTACCATTCATACCCTCGAAGATATGTTCAGGGCATGCATCATTAATTTTAAAGGTAGTTGGGTAGATCACCTTCCACTAGTTGAATTTGCTTACAATAATAGTTACCATGCCAGCATCAAGATGGCTCCTTTTGAGGCTTTGTATGATCGGAGATGTAGGTCTCCGATAGGATGGTATGAAGTGGGTGAGAATCAATTGTATGGGCCTGATCTTGTTTATCAGGCGATGTAGAAAGTAAAGATCATTAAAGAATGACTCAAGACTGCTCAGAGTCGTCAGAAGTCCTACGCTGATGTTCAAAGAAGAGAACTGGAGTTTAAAGTTGGTGATTGGGTATTTCTCAAGGTTTCTCCTATGAAAGGAGTTATGAGGTTTAGAAAAAGGGGTAAATTGAGCCCTCGCTATGTAGGGCCATATCAGATTCTGAAAAAGATTGGTACAGTTGAATATGAGCTAGAATTGCCTGTAAGTTTGGGTACCGTTCATTCGGTATTCCATGTATCCATGTTGAAGAAATGCATTGGAGATCATTCTATGGTATTGCCAGTAGAGAGTATCAAAGTGACAGACTCCTTGTCTTACGAAGAAGATCCCATTGAAATTTTAGATTGCCAAGTTTAAAAGCTGAGGAGCAAAGGGATAGCCTCTGTAAAGGTACTATGGAGGAATCAGAAAGTCAAAGAAGCAACTTGGGAGTCAGAAGATGATATGAGAATTAGATATCCCAATTTTTTTGCTTCAATAGAGGATGAGAAAGAAGGTACTATTCCTATCTTATCTTTCCTAGTCCTTTATTATGCTTGAAATTGTGTCTGTCTGTATGCCGCATTATCATTCGGGGATGAATGATCCTAAGGGGGGGATAATATAATGCCCTGTATTTTGGGGTACAATATAGACCATGATTTTGATGCGTTGATAAACCCGAAGCCATAAAATCCTATTCCAATACATCATGTTAATTATTTGTGTAGCATATGAATCCATTCAAGCTTAAATTTATACCATAGAGGTCCTTCAACTCATGAATGAGTTGAAACTATTTTGATCAACTAAGTTTTAGTCGACGTTGTAAAGTGTGTCATCTTCCATCGACCATAACTATCTCTATATGTCGAATTAGGAAGCCTACTATATGTCAAATGATAGGTATTCAAGTTAGCTTTCCAACGATACCAATTTTTCTAAAATCCGACACCCGAGCAAGAAGTTATGGCCTTTTAAAGTGATATGTGTCGCCTAACCAATCGCCCATGGCCACTGGAAAGCATAGGTGATAGCCTAGGCGGCGCCTATGTAAACATAGACAATAGCCTAGGCGGCGCCTATGTAAACATAGGCAATGGGATGGGCGGCACCTATGTAAAGAATTAATGTGACTTAAACACTCCGTTTTGGGGACAAAGTGGTCCTTTTCCACCCGTACTTAGCCCTAAAACACGAAATTCAGTTCCAAGGACCCCAAAATACTCCTTCATTCATCAAAAGTGCTCAAAGATTCTCCATAGGGTTTCAAAATAAAAACCCAAATAGTTTAAGATTCGACCGTAGGTTTTCAAAGATAATTACATATTTGGAATCACCAATCCACAAGCTTCAAGAAACATGTATTATCCTTGGAAATAAAGATACGTGGGGTTATCCTAAAATCACATGGGTGTAGTTTTTATCAACATGCATGCTTTTAAATGTGAGTTTTTGATAAAATGATAATAACTTGCTTTCAATATGATTTCTAACTCATTTTATTTATGTCATGAGAATTGTTTACCTATAAACTTCAATGGTTGAAACCATGCATATGTGATTTCACATTTTCCATGGAAGTTTGATAAATATAATTGATAAACTGCTTTCAAATTCCCATGATAATGTCTTGATATCCCATATCATATTGTGATCAACATAAGAGAGTATGAATTTGAAATAAATATTGTTCACCACTTGTAAATGATGAAGCACCTCGGTTTTTACATAATATGCCTATGTGGAAGTGATATTGAAGACGTGCAAGTCGAGAATGACGATACCTTACAGAATATGACATGTGATTGAATTAGATGAAATTTGAATGCACCGATTTTACATGAGATAGGTGGATTCCCAAAGAAGGCATTTGAGTGTAAGGGCTCATCGCTAGAAAAACGTGTTTGCCGACACGGGAATTTGGTACCAGGCTAAGTGATATTGAGTACTTGACTTTATGTCATTCCCAAATTGGGATTATAGGTAGGAGCTCGGGCTAAGTGATCTTGGGAACTACCATGCTTCGTGGTCTTGTGTGTATCTCCCTCACTTATACTCTAATCTCAGCAGCAACCGAGGTTGGATAGCTGGTATAAATTATGTCGGGTATTCCACCTAGCTCAGTTGCATTTCATTGTTGTTGAGAAACTATTGCATTACGCCCATGTATTTTCAAATGATTTTATACGAAATTGCTTTATAATGGCTCTAACCTATATTTTGTAAAAATATTATGTTTTGTTTTGATATCTCGACGTGCCAGTACTTTTGTGCTGACCCCTCTCCCCTCTCCAACCTCTCAGGTTCAGAGGCCCAGTCTAGGGGTCAAGAGAATCAGTAGATCATTCGAACAGAGTTCCAGAGACAAGTGGTGAGCCTTCTATGTTTCGGAAGTTCTTATGTCCTTCAGTCTTTTTATCTTACATTCAGTTTTGAGGTCTACTGGGGGCCTTGTCCCATTTTATACACGGTTACTTGACTCAGTCATTTGTTAGAGATTTTAACAGACAGTTGTTTAGAGGTTGGTTGATGTTGGGGGAACCTTATCTCCCCGTTATTGTTTCTTTTCATATTTATGACCATGTTTCTGAATTATTGTGTTTCTTCCGCATTACTTTGATCATATGAATTAGGTTCATGATTACCAAACAGATAGGGGTGTTTCGGGCCTCCATGGTTCAAAATGCTCATCACGGCTAGGCCCTGGTTCGGGTCGTGACAAGAAGAATATGAGAAGAAGGACAATTACGACCTAAAATATACAACAAATCATGTTATGGATAATGGGGATGATTGGAAAAAACACAATTACTCCTCAAGAAAATTAAATTTGCAACTAAAATGCAGCTTATAGGGTCACTGCATTGCGGATTTATCACAGTGGCTTACTGATTCTGATGAAAATGATAATAAATTTTTGCTCGGGTATCGGATTAAGGTGAAATTAATATTTTTAGAAAGATAATTCAATTATACACAAGTTGGTTGGTCTTGAGCTGAAAAATTCCATATATATCAAGAGTTATACTTGTTCAAAGTTGATCCTTGTAGAATCGACTACCAAACATTGGATGAATCAAAGGCTCTTAGCTTAACTTTGTTCTAAGTGATTCCTATAAACATTTTTAACCTCCTAAGCACTTCATACACTAGGATAAAGATCATGGTAACATGTATTCAATTATTAATCAAGAACTGGATAAAAACACCTTCATTGCAACGTGATGTATGTTCCAAAGGGAATGTCACCACGATGCGGCCCTATCGCGGTGACTTGTTCGATTCATGATCCAAATGTGCCTAAAAGCTTGACCAAAAAATCCAAAACTCCCCCGAGACATACTTCTTACATCCTCGAACATGAATTAACTTTAAAACTAGTGCCTCGGGGTTGGGATGACCAAAATAAAAATCCTCGAAGTTTAGGGGTCTTGAAAATGTCTAAGTCCCTAACACTAAGTGAATATTTCAAGCCTTAAACTCCCTTAAGCATGCAACTAAGATCTGAATTAAGTTTGGATCAGTATGGGGTATTACAAACTTCCTCTATTCCTACCCCTGCTCGTACTCCTCATAAAAAAACTCATAAGAGGAAAGAATAAGCCTCACTTAAGGCCGCTCTTCAAGCAAGCAAAAAGAAGAAAACTTCTTTTCACATCTTGTTACTCCTTTCTCTGATTCTGATCTTCTTTTTCCAATTATTTAAAAAGGGAAAACTTATAAATTCTATATTCCCTAGCCTTTTGCATTTAAGCCTCTCAGATCTGCTACCTCTTTTTTTGCCTCGAGAAAACCCACTACTATAAAGCATCCTCAGTCTGTTTCCATATCCAAAACTGCTTTGAAATTTAGGTCCAAGAAACAAGTTCAACAACCTTTTTCTTTCTCTAACAGTAAAGCTATTGAGTATACAAAGCCTTCCTCTCCAGAGATTGAGCTTGATATTCTCTCCACATTGATATACACACCTATGAAATGGTGGATTCTCATTTGGATCATGTGTTACATTTTTAGAAATGATAATTTATTTGTGGTCATTATCACAGGCTATAAGGGTCCTAAAATGGGAATTATCTTAAATAGGCTTCAATTTCAAGGTTGGTCCTCCTTATTCCTTCAAGGAGAGACACAATGCAATTTTGAGCGCCCTAAAGTCTGTGAGTTTTATACCAATGGGTTTACTGAGGGAAACATATTCACCATAATTATTTGTGGCATTTCTATGCAGTTGGCTATGGAGGATGTTGCCTACATCCTTGACATTCCTCTCGGATGGTGGGATACTTCCATGAAATTTAGTTGGCCTCCTCTAGATAATATGGCCTCTATCTTTGCTATTACTAGTCAATTTTCTAAAAATCCTACTCTGGTCCAACACAAGCATGTTCATAAGAAAAAAATATCTCCTTTTAATAAGCTTTACTTCTATATAATCCATAAGATCATAATACCCCAAAAGGAGAGATGAGCTAAGTCTAGTTATCATAATTTGACTATAATGAAGTTACTTGATACCAAGGTTAAAACAAATTTTCCTAGTCTCATCATTAAGAATATACAGAGGATAGTCTTGAAAGATGATAAAAAGGCACATGCACTTGCTTATGGATTTTGGTTGGCCCCTTTCTTCAAGACTTTTGATGTGCCTATTCAGGTTTGGTCTCTCTAAACTATAAGGGACATCTTTGGGAGATTAAACCATGCCGCTCTACCTATTTTTATGAGACAGGCAGACACCCCACTGCACGAGTAAGGAATGAGTTGGCTGATGCTCTGGCTAACTTGGATGAAGTCAAAGCCACTCAGGCTATGGAAAGAGAAGGATTTCAAGCACAAATCCAAGCGCTGGAAGATGATCTTTCTATAGAAAAGAATGAGAATACAGAGATCATCACCAAACTAAATAAGTTGATCTGACCTGTTCAATCTACCCCCTTATCCTTATTCTTTAGCGCCTAAGGATTTCATCCATCTTGTTGATTTATTGTCTCTAGTGCCTAGATATCTTTATTTGCTTCTTTTTTGTGCTTGATTTAAAATCATTCTTTTGCTTTATCAATGAAATCTCCTTTTTTTCTCTGCGTAATCTTTTAATGTTTTGACTACTGCATTACTTTCTTATTTTGTTTTTATAATGATTGTCTTGGAGATAGCCCAGTGGCACTAATTTGAGTCACTTTGCACTTATTTGATTTTGGATCGGTTACTTTTTGTTGATGCAAAAAGAGGGAAGTCTTTAGATGTGAAATTTTATAAATCATAATTAACCTATTTCCTATTAAAAAGTTTATGACTTAGTTCCTACAGAAAAACTCAGCAGATGCAAGATGGAAGAAATTTTTCATCACAAAAAAGGGGAATTTATTTGGATGGCTTTGGTGATTGATATTACAAATGAAGCATATTAGTTGAAGTGATCCACTGACCTAGTTGTAGAGTCAAAGTAACATAAGTCCATTACTGGAAGATGAAGAAAAGAACGTTTAAGATCAGGACATGATAAAATCGTAATGATTGATTACATGCAAAAAAAAAAGTTGTGGTTGGATACAACACTTGAAGATAAGTGGAAAAAAGTTTGATGAAGAGTAAAACTTAACACTTGATAATTGAATTGTTAAAGGTGTTCTACCTATTCAAGGATATGGACTTGATGAAGGACTTTGAATAAACAACAAACACTGATGAGTTGAAGAGTCTAACGAAATATAAAAGACTGATGACATTGAAGAACTCTTTGTAGAGTTGTTTTATATCGAGGGATTAACTCACATAGTCACACATTCACCTACAAAGATAGCAACCATCAACAAATTATCTTCGCAGTTACAAAGCTTTAAAGAGTCATAGTTGGACCTGTTTCAATTTCTTAGAGTCAAGAAGTCTTAGACTTTATGTAATAGGTTGGTTCTCGAGTTGTATTATTTTATTCATTTTTATTCTCAGTGAAGTATAAAATGAGTTAGGAGTGTTGTCTTCAAGTAAGAGAACTCAAAGACTTGGGAACACTTACCTTGGAAAGGTTAGTGTTTTGTAGAAGTAGGAATTAGAAGTTTTTAATTCCTAGTTTACAGGAGTCTTATAGTTTGTTGATCGTTGTGGCTCAAGTAATTTAGTGGAGTTGGGGTTAAGCATTTTAAAGGTACAAGTCATGGTTTTTTACACCTCTTTAAGTTGGGTGTTTTCCACGTGAAAATTCACTGTGTTATTTATTTACTATTTTAGGTAGCTTTAAACACGTTAGTCTACCTGTTTTATCGATAGACATCAGCTAGGCTAAAATGGAGTAATCAGTAGGGAACGTGCATTAACTCAGATGCAATTATTTCATTTAACATGAAGAGCACATATACAAAAAAACACTCTCATGAAATCATAACCAATGTCAAGTGTATAAATGATAGTAAAACATTTAAATCATACTTTAGGACATGCAATTGAAAAACCCATAATATGTCAAATCCAATAAATTTCATGTTCAGAGGGAAATTTCATGAATCTTGCTCTCATATTAATTCTCAAAAACATATAACGTACAAATATGTAAATATAATTAAAATCTATGGAAAACATAAAGATAATCTTATCAAAATGGGTTAACAATGCATGTTTTTAAAACGATATTCAAAATTCATTAAATATACATAATTATACATATTAAAGACTTGTTAAAAATTATAAACTACGCCCATGAGGTTTAGTATAGTCTCACATACCTTGAAATCAAAGAGAATGTAAAGAAATTTTGTCCTTGGAGATTAAAATCTTCAAACCCTAGGTGGTTTATCCTCTCTTACTTATAAAGATCATTTGGGGATTTTTTTTAGTAAAAAGATATGTTTAAAGACCTAAATTTCGTTCATAAAGAATTAGGAATGGTGTAATGACCCTTCAGGTCATTTTTTATATTTACGCTTATTTTTGCCATTTGAGCTTCACCATAGCTTCCTCAAGTCATTTATGACTTGATGGGACCAATGGTTTGGTTACCAGGTAGTTAATTTGATTTTTAGAGTCAATTCCTTGTTTTGAAGTCTTCATTGGTTTCAAATGGCCATCGGGCAAAACCTTCAGCAAAATGATATCGAATGTAAATTTTGACTATACAGCAGATCCAAAATATCAATTTTAGTCTAGGTAAATCTTTGGTTCAGGTTCCAATGCACCTGAGCTTATTTCGACTTATTTGTTGAAAAATTAGAAAATCAAAACTATAGCCGTGGGCCCCACTTTTTGTCAAAATAATCTTAGATGAAAGTATTGGTCATTCCAATAGATTTGTAATGTGGTTTACACTAAAATTTCACCATTGTATCATATATTTTGGGTTCAGAATGAGTTCTAGGGATTAAAAATAAATTTTTGACTTTGCTGTCACGAGCATACCAAACTCTTAGACGAGGGGTCTATAAATAGACCCCAATGTTGCAAAATTGGGCATTTTCCCTTCATCTTTGAGAGCCTAAAACCCTAAATGGGTATGATTACTCAAAATTGAATCTTGTGGGTGTCTAGGAAGCTTGGTAAACATCTTTTATCATCATTATCATTCGGATTAAGGTAAAATTTCATCACTTTATTAGTGAATTTCTTAGTTCTTCATGCAAAATCCTAATTTAGCTTAGGTCTTGAATTTGACCCAAATTTGGTTTGTTTGCCCCCATTAATTGAGGGTTCTAATTTCTTGGCGATGTATGAGCATTGGTTTGACCTCGAAAATCTAATTTTCATACGCGGGACCCGCTTGGATTTTTTGGTGTCGCTTTTGGATCCGAAGCACAATGTTGCAATATGGATATCGGTAGATTCATATTAATAATTAGACTATATTCTTTATAGCATGGTGACATTTTTGAGATTGTGAAGTGAAGACGAGCATATAGTGGATGATGTGATGTTTTGTGGTTTGGCCTTATGGTAGGCTTCTACCTACTCTTCTTCGAAGATGATGTTTTTTACGTATGGCATGTGACTATGAATGTCAGGCTTGATTATGGACAAAAACCTAGTATTGATTATTGATTCTTGGGTAATTGGATGGGGTTTTTGGACCCGTAAGGTAGTATGTTTATGACCCTTTTAGAATCATATTGCCTTCTCCTTTGATTTGATTAGTTTTTAGTATGGAAATGTTATGAAGCTAGGTTTGGGATGTGGTTAAAGTGTTGGAATCATGGTTACTGTGATTGACCTTAGTTGGGCTAGTCTAGTGATCTTGAAATTGTTTCTTGGGCTAGAATTGACATAATTGCCCATGTTTCTAGAAGAATTTCTTATTTTTGGATTGGTTATAGCTTACTTGACATCTAGAAGTTGAACTAGGTACCTTAGCCTAGTTTTGGGCATAGTTTGCCTAAATATGGATATTGAGGATTGAAAGTAGGATCATCCGACCCACTTAGGCCAAGACTTGTGTTGGCCCTTTGTGGGCTTAGTTGTGATTAGTAAGCCTAGTTGAGACTAATGAACCTTATTTATGCAATTTACTTGGTGAATTGATAAATTAAGATCATTTTTGCCGAATTATGATTAATGGACCATAGAGATGTATTTCCCTCTTAATTGTTATATTTGACCCATACAGATGTATTTTTCTCTTTGTTATGATATTTGACCCATAGAGATGCATTTTCCTCTTGCTTTTGATATTTGGCTTATTGAGATGCATTTTCTCTTAATTTTGATATTTGGCCCATAGAGATTCACTTTTCTCTTAGTTATGATATTTGGCCCATAGTTATGCATTTTGCCTCTTAGTTATGATTATTATACTTATAGAGATAATTTTTCTCTTGGTCATGATATATAACCAATAGATATGACATGTCTAATAGATGTGATATACTTATTGATATTATGTCTCCTAGATGTGAGATTCCTCCTATGTCTGAGATGATTATAGATATACAATGGCTTATAAATATGATTATTGATATGAGTTCCAGATATATATGGGCCTAAGGTCATGATTATGATCTTGTAATTTTTTCAGATATATTATTGGTCCAAGGTCCATCTTATGCTGATGATTTGATATCTAAGAAGTGTTTATCATTATAAAGGATCCAAGTACATTTTATGAGTATACATATATCTTTTTGTGTACGTCTCTCTAGTATGGGATGGAGGAAGATGTGGTATGCTACTTACGAATTTATTGTTTGAATACTGGTGATGGCATGGATAGATTTGGTACATTTATGATAATTATATTGGCAAGATGAAATATAATCTTATGATTGTTCTGCTTAATGGGTTAAGCTATGTGGTAGCTAGTTGTCTTTTAGGAGATATAACACTTAGTTGCTAGGAATCAAATGTACTAGTTAATGAGTCTTGCTTAGTTGAAATATGGTATCTATCGATGGTTGACATGTGGCTAATGATGATGTCGGTTTTCGCATAGGTGAAGATTAGCGATATTGATGACTAAATTTATAATGTTGATTAGTTATCAAATGAGCTAGGGCTTGTGTATTAATGAGGCAAGATAATAAGTGATGTTGGTAATAAAGAAGTGTGTAGTTAATAACATAGAATAGTTGCTAAATGGTTGATTAATGACTAAGTGAGGATTAGTTGGTTATTGATGGTTAGTTAATGAATGATGTCTGTTAATAAAAGTTGGTTTGGTGATAAGTGGTTTTGTGTTGTCTAATAATGGTTAACAGATATATGATGATTAGTTCTTAATTTGGAATAATGGATAAATGGCAATTATGGTCTAGTGATGAGCCCTTGCTAGATGTTAGATGTTGTCTATTTAATAAATAACGGTTAGTAACTATCCCCTGGCTAAGGATAATATTTAGACAAATAACTACAGGTTATGTGATGATGATCGAACTAGTGGTTTCATGACAAATGGTGTTGATTAGCTAATAATGAGTAGTTGGGAAGTAATGTCAAGATAGATACTTTATGGTGATATGATTATCTTCAGGAGTATATTAGTATACATTATTTCGTAATCGTTATTGTAGGGATATTGATACTTGGCAAGGCCGGGGATACTGTTGTGATGATATTGGTACCTAACTAGGCCAAAGGATACTGTTGTGATGATATTGATACCCAGCATGGCCGAAGGATGCTATGGTGATTATATTGATACCCAACAAAGCCATAGGATACTATTGTGATGATATTGATACCCGACAAGGCCGGAGGATTCTATTGTAATGATACGTTGATACTCAGTAAGGCCGAAGGTTGATTAGGATAATAATGATCATGATGATGAAATTTATGATGAGTTGTGATATTGATTGTGTACCTTTCATTCATTCCTGCATGTGCATCTCCTATCGCCAGTATGTACTTATGTCTATCAGTCAGTATGGGATAGTTGCAAAGATGTGGGTGAAGAATATGCCTTGTGTTATTATGTATTGATAGAACCTTACGATTCTGGGGCGGTGGGGGTACTCATGGGATCGACTAGGTATTTGGTTATCCAGAGTAGCCGATTATTCGTGCTATTATTGATATTGTTATTATCATTGTTATGATTATTATTATGGCTAGCTTATGATAAATTGGTCATTGATTCGGTATCGAGAATTGAGGTATGTAATTGGACTCTTCTATCTTATGATGGGACTATTGTACATGATTATATCATGTTTAGCCATATGGATTGAAACCCTGAGTATGATATTATTGAATCTTGATAGTATCGTTGTAATACCCTAAAAATCCAAACCTATGTTAGAGCCATGTATAAAGCTCATGCAAAGTACATTGTAGTTCTTTGGTAGTTTTATGAGTGAGTATGATGGATCTTATGGACTCAAATAATTACCTGCTATTATATAAATAAAACTATTCCCTACCAATTGAGTTTTCGAGAAGAATGTTGCTTTAGTCAACTTCAAACGAGAATATCTTTTTCTCTACAAAAAATTTTCCAGCTCAAGACCCACCAAATGATAGGAAATTAAATTATCTTTCCAACGATACCAATTTCGCCTTAATCTGATACTTGGGTGAGTAGTTATGGCACCTTTAGTGAAAAATAGTAGCCAATGCGATAAGGCCGCATTGCAGTGATGGCCAAAATCATGTTCGTCCTTTTTCAGTGGACCACCGCGATAACGCTGCGTCACGCCAAGGGACAATTTTCTGTTCAGTGAGGTACCACGTCTCACCAAGGTTCCAATTCAGAATTGTCCATTTCCAGTGGTATAAAGCGATAGCACCACATCGCGCCATTGGACAAAATGAGGATTGTCCTTTTCCAGTGGACCAACGTGATAAGCACCGCATTGCGCTGGAGCCAAAAATCAAGATTTTTCCAGTTTCACAATTTAATTTCCAGGGACCGTTTGGTCTTTTCCATTGACCCCAAATCTATTCAAAACACGAAATTAAAACCCTAAAGGGGCATTATGTTCCCCAATACTCATGATTCCTCTCCAAGAAACTAATTATCTCTCAAGAACAAGCCCTATCCTTGAAAATTCAAGATCAATCCTCAGGAAAAACCCTAAGAAGTCTCACGAATTCATCCACCCAGGTATGTTAAATGTTCATCCATGGGTCCCTTTCACCCATGGAGTCCAAGAATCAAAGTTTAAATTCAAAGTCCTGATTATTACAAGTTATTGTGATTTTAAATGAGATTTAAATCATGAATTCCCATGAATCTTAATTCTATACCATGTTTACATGAAATTGATGTTGAACATTTGAATAATGTTATTTGCTAATTTAAATCATAATTTATGGTGTTGGCATTGAAATCATGCTATTTCTACAAGCTTTAAACTATTCCTATTCTTATCTTCCGCTATGCATATCAAGTGTTTGATGAAATGCCTACAAGAATGAATTTTGAATAAATACTTTCATATTATGTTCCCAAAGTTTTAGTAATATTTTACTATTATTGTTATCAAGTCTTGGGGGTTATGAATACCTAAAAATAGTTGTTTACACAGTCTCAGTATCTTTAAAATAGTTTAAGACATGTATGAGCATTACCAGTTCAGTCAGTTATCATAATCAGTTAAACTTAGAACAGTTCAGTTGAGAGTAGGATTTAGCAATGAGTAAACCCAGGGATGGGGGTTCACCTGCTAGTTGAGGGTGTGACCTTTAGTAGCAGTCCCTACATTCCAGAACTATGTAACCAGTCTAGGTTGAGATGTTAACCTGCCAGTTGAGGGTTGATCTCATATAGGTACCTGCCAATTAAGGGTTATCCTTAGTCCTTCGAGACAACACTTTAGTGGATCCACACAGCCAGTGTTAGTACCGGTGGCACGGTACTAACACCCTTCTAATTGGGGTAAAAGGTTTGACCAAATTGCTTATCGAGGCATGTCGGTTAGATGATAGCTCCCACAGTCTCAATCCAGTCATCAGCTTAGTAATTCAGTTTTAGTTTTGTTTGACCATAGAATCATACACCAATTATTCATTTATCAGTACTCAGTATTTCAGTTTATAGATTTTATTCAGAGCATATTTTATGCTTGGTCATGCATTATCAGTATTAACAGGTTTCATGCATTCTATTCAGTATGTCATGTTATTCATTCAGTCAGTTATTACTCATGTACATGAAACCATGCATACCAACTTACCTCATTTAGCATACCAGTACACTCAAAGTACTGATCGGATACTCATTTCTTATTCTGTTATGTCTAATATCATAGGTTCGGAGGCTCAATTCTCAGATCGTGCATAGACATATTAAATTATCAGCAGTAGCAGTTGTGAGTCCTCACACTTCGAGGACATGGTTTACTCACCTTGGATTATTTATTCATTTTCAATATTTTTTTATTCAGTTGGAGTTAGTTAGGGTTTTGTTCCACCAGCTCCACGGTCAGTCAGTAGTGGTTTTTCAAACTAGTAAAGATAGTTAACCAGTCTTCAATTTTTAGTTTTCATTGTCAGACGTTTTATCAATATTATCAATTTTGTTTTAAAGACTTTGTCAAAATTATGAAATTAAAACCTTATGGTATTCCTCAGTTGAATTCAGCACATGGTCTCTCATTATCAGTTTTATTAAGTGATCATAGCAGATACTAGTTCATGGGTTAACTTATGGTCCCTCAGGTTGGTAAGCACTGTATGGGCCCAGGGTGTACTCTCGGGGCATTACAAACTTGGTATCAGAGCATAATATTTTAAAGTGTCCTAGAAAGTCTGAAGCCACGTCAAGTAGAGTCTGGTGCATGGGTGTGAAACGCACCATACTTATGGACAACAGGCTATAAGGAATTTTAAGAAAAGTTTCCCTTCTTTCAGTTTTCATGTCGTACGAACGTGCATGATCTCATGTTAAACTCTTTGTCCAATCTATTCTCCCTTTCATTTATAGAGCATACCTCTCAAAAAGACAAACGGAAGAAGAAATATAAACCAGCCAACACCTCTACCCATTTAGCAAGATTCCCTGAATGAGCATTTTTCTCATGTAGAGTTCAGAGTTGCATTAACTACTATAGCTCACTATATAGCGGCTTAGACTATTCAAATAACCACTATTTTGGCAAACTTAGTGGCCAATACTGCCGCAGCTAGGATTTGGAACTATACCCAAATTAATTCTCCCCGATTCTCAAGATTTAAATCTAAAGAGGATCTACAGGAATTATTAGACATGATCTAGAAGGTAACAGATATTATGGGATGACTTCTAGTAAGAGTGCTAAATTGGTTACTTACCAGTTGTAGGATGTCGCCCATACCTAGTTTAAGCAGTAGAAAGCGGATAGAGGCGCAGATGCAGGGCCTATAGAATGACAGGAGTTTGCTACAGCCTTCTTAGATAGATTCTTTCAGTTGGAGCTGAGGAAATCCAAAGTGTTAGAGTTTATAAACTTGAGACAGGGAAATATGAGTGTGAAGGAGTATTCCCTTAAGTTTACTTAGTTAGCTAGGTATGCTCCTCATGTGGTGGATGATAATAGATCTAGGATGAGCAAGTTCATGTCTGGGGTAACTGAAAGTATGGTCAAGGAGTTTAGGACTGTAGTGTTTAAATAAGGATATGGACATATCTAGGCTTATGGACCATGCTCAACATATTAAGGAGCAGAAGAATAAGGAGAAAGAGAGAGAGAACAAAAAGGATAGAATAGGTAGCTTTAATTTTAGTCAGCCAAATTCAGAAGATGGTAATCATCCTCAGTTGAATCATAAATCTTCAGCTCTTTCTCGATCTTCAGCTAGTACCCTAACACCTAAATTTAAAAATGATAATAGGGATAGAGCGCTAGGCTCTAAGTCCCAAGGCAGTGTAAATAGTGGTCGTACAAATCTTCTTTGCTAGAAATATGATAGAATCCATCAAGGTATTTATAGAGCTGGCAGTGACGTATATTTTTGGTATGGAAATCTAGGCCACAAAGTCAGGGATTATGCAAACAAGGGTCAGCAAAGTCAGTCCAGTCGTCCCCTAGTTCCAGTCGGTCGCCTAACTCAGTAGGGTGCTGCTTCCTGTGCTACTAGTGGTCAGTGTCTAAACATATTACATTACTTCAGTACCAATAGGATTAGAAAAGTTCTCCTGACGTGGTCACTGGTATGTTGTAGATTTTTTATTTACATATTTATGCTTTACTATACCCTAGAGCATCTTTTTTTTTTGTATCCCCTTATATAGCTATTGATTTTGGTGTCAGTCCTGAGATTTTAGTAGAACCCTTTTAGGTGTCTACCCCTATAGGTTTCTCTATTATAGCTTGGCGAGTATATAGGAAGTTCCTAGTTACAGTGTCTCAGAAAGTAACTTCAGTAGACCTTATAGAGTTAGAGATGACAGATTTTGACGTCATTCTTGGCATGTATTGGATCCATTCTTGTTATGCTTCAGTGGATTGCAGAAATAGAGTAGTTTATTTTTAGTTTCCAAATGAACCAGTTCTTGAATGAAGGGGTAGTACTATAGCGCTTAGGGGTCAGCTTGTTGTGTACCTTAAAGAGAATAAAATGATAGAAAAAGAGTTTATTTGTCATCTTGTCTGAGTCAAAGAATCAAATTCTGAGACTTCTAATCTTGAGTTAGTTTCAGTAGTGATGGGATTTCCTGGTGTGTTCCTTGAAGATCTTCCCAGAGTTCCTCCCGAAAGGGAAATTGAATTCGGAATAGACCTTCTTCAAGATACCCAACCTATCTTTATTCCTCCATACAGAATGGCTCCAGCCGAACTCAAAGATTTGAAAGAATAGTTGAAAGATCTCTGAGATAAATGATTCATTAGGTATAGCATTTCCACCGTGGGGAGCACCAGTTCTGTTCGTGCATAAGAAAGACTGTTCTCCAAAAATATGCATTGACTATCGTCAGTTGAACAAAGTCACAATCAAGAACAAATATCTATTTCCCAAAATTGATGGCTTATTCAACCAACATCATGGTGTCAGTTATTTTTCTAAGATAGACCTCAGATCCAACTATCATCAGCTCAGAGTTAGAAAATGTGACATTCCAAAAACATCTTTCAGAACTCGGTATGGTCACTTTGAGTATCTAGTCATGTCCTTTGGTCTAACAAATGCCCTAACAGCCTTCATAGACATGATGAACCGAGTAGAATTACTTGGACATGTTCGTCATTGTATTCATTGATGACATTCTTGTCTATTCCCGTAATGAAAATAATCATGCAGACCACCTCAGAATAGTATTGCAGACTCTTAGAGCCCATCAGTTGTTGCTAAATTTAGTAAGTGCAAATTTTAGCTAATACCAGTTGCTTTCCTTGGCCATATTATTTTTGGTGATGGCATTAGAGTTGATCCTCAAAAGATCAAAGTTGTGAGAAACTGTCCTAGACCCATCTCTCCATCAAATATTAAGAGTTTCTTGGGTTTGGCTGGATATTACTGGTAGTTTATTGAAGGGTTTTCGTCTATTGCGTCTCCCATGTCCAAACTAACTCAAAAGAAAGTTAAGTTTCGGTTATCAGATTCTTGTGAGAAAAGTTTTTAGGAGTAAAAGACTCGAATCACTACAACCCCAGTTTTGATGTTACCAGATGGTTCAAACGGGTTTGTTGTGTGCTGTGATACTTCCAGAGTTGGTTTGGGGTGTGTTTTGATATAGAAGGGTAAGGTTGTGGCCTATGCCTCTAGACAACTTAAGCCTCATGAAAAGAATTACCCTACCCATGATCTTGAGTTAGCAGCTATTCAGTTTGCCTTAAAGGTTTGGAGGCACCATTTGTATAGGGTGCATGTTGATGTATTCATAGATCATAAAAGCTTGCAGTAAATTTTTTCATAGAAAGATCTAAACCTCCACTAGGGAAGGTAGTTAGAATTGTTGAAAGATTATGATACGAGTGTTTTATATCACCCATACAAGGCCAATATAGTGGCAGATGCCTTAAGTAGATTTTCTATAGGTAGTGTTGCTTATGTTGAAGATGACAAGAAGAAGTTAGTTTGGGAAGTTCATCATCTTGCCAATTTAGGTGTTCGTTTGGTTGATTCAGCTGAGGGTAGCGTTTGGGTTCAAAATAGTTTGAAATCTTCTTTGGTTGACAAAGTGAAAGATAAGAAAGATAGTGATCCTAGTCTGGTAAAGTTGAAGGAGTCAGTCAGAGATCAGAAAGTAGAAGTTTTCTCCCAATGTGAAGATGGTGTGTTGCATTGCTAGGGTAGACTGTGTGTGTCGTCTGTGGATGAGTTGAGACATAGAATTCTTGATAAAGCGCATAGTACGCATTACCTGATTCATTGAATGGCCATAAAGATGTACCGCGATCTATGGGAAATCTATTGGTGGAGTAGGATAAAGTGGGATATTGCATAGTTTATAGCTAAGTTCTCCACTTGTTAGAATGTTAATATTGAGCATCAGAAGCCTAGTGGATCTATGCAGAAGTTCAGTATTCCCACTTGGAAGTGGGAAGCAGTGAACATGGATTTTGTGATAGGTTTGCCTCATACTCGTCGTCAACATAATTCGATTCACCTCAGTACAACCTTTAACCCTTAGATGGATGGTCAGGTAGAGGGGATCATTCAGACCCTTAAGGACATATTGAGAGTGTGTGTAGTTGACTTTCAGGGCAATTGGGATGACCATTTTCCTTTAATTGAATTCACATATAATAATAACTATCATTCTAGTATTCGGATGGCTCTATTTGAGGCTCTATATAAAAGGAGATGTAGATATCTGATTGGTTGGTTTGAGGTAGGAAAAACCACTTTAATAGGGCTTGATTTAGTGTTTGATGCTTTGCAGAAAGTTCAGCTAATCCAGAAGAGGCTTAGGGCAGCCCAAACTCGACAGAAATCTTATGTAAATGTGAGGAGAAAGGATCTTGAGTTTGAGATTGGAGATTTCATTTATTTAAAAATCTCTCCCATGAAAGGAGTGAAGCGTTTTGGTAAGAAGGGGAAGTTTAGTCCCTTATATGTTGGACCTGATAGAATTGCGAGCTATATTTGAAAGGTGGCTTATGAGCTTGAGTTTCCTGTAGACTTAACATCAGTGCACCCAGTATTCCATATCTCTTTGTTGAAGAAGTGTATTGGTGACCCAGATTTAGTTGTCCCCTTAGAAAGCGTAGATGTTCAGAACAACCTTTCTTATGAAGAAATTCCCGTCGAGATCCTTGATCGACAAATTCATAGAATAAGGACAAAAAGTTTGCCTAGTCAAAGTTCTTTGGAAGAATCAGTCTGTTCAAGGAGCCACTAGCGAAGCAAAAGTTGATCTGTGATCAAGTACCCTCATCTTTTCTTCGCAAACTAAAATTCAGCTTTCAGGTAACAATCATCTTAAAATTTCTCTTTTCCATGCTCAGTTTCAGCTACATATCATTCTCATGTAAGTCATGCATTCACATAAGAAGTTCAATCATCTGTCATGTTTAAACTCCTCTATGTAATCATGTTTTCATCACGTATATTCAGTATATAACCTAAATTCCTCAATGTTTCCAGCTTAACCAATCTCATTCGAGGATGAATGTTCCCAAAGAGGAGATTGTAATACCTAAAAAATTCAAATCTATGTTAGAGCCATGTTCAAGATCATCCAAACTACATTGTAGTTCTTTGGTACTTTATGAGTGAGTTTGATGTATATTAAGGCCTCAAATAACTCCCTGCTTTTAGATGAATTAAAATATTCCCTACCGATTGAGTTTTCGGGAAGAATGTTGCTTTAGTCAACTTCAAATGAGCATATCTTTTGCTCTACTGAGAATTTTCTAGCTCAAGACCTACCAAATGATAGAAAAGTGATTTATATTTCCAACTATACCAATATCTCCTTAATCTTATTCTCGGATGAGGAGTTATGGCAATTTGAGTGAAAAATAGTAGCCCAACGCAATAAGGCCGCATCGTGGTAATGGCCAAAATCACGTTTGTCCTTTTCTAGTGGACCACTGCGATAATGTTGCGTTGCGCCAAGGGGAAATTTTCCATTCAGTAAAGCACCTTGATGGCACCGCATCATGCAAAGTAGCGCAACGCGATTCAATCTATTATAAATTTGTAAATTGGATTCCAAATCTTATCTGAGGATCAAAAGATCAAATCTTTACTGAAAATCTAAACGTAAACTGATCATATGATGCTTAAAGCATAATTGCTCTTGAAATAACAACATTCAATCTTGGGATAATAACCCATACATTAATCTCATGAAAAAACCTCATAATAATCATGCTTGACATTGAAAACAATGATAGTTCATCTCAAAATCTAGAAATTACTGCAATAGGCATGAAAATATAAAAAATAAACATGCAATTCAACTTCTAAATCACTTAAAATCTCATAATCTTGCAATTAGCGATAGTCGGTATGAACCCTAATTCAAATCTCATATAATTTCATAGAAAAACATGTAAATTTGTAGTTAAAAGATAGTTTTGGGCACAAGGATAAAAGAGGAACGTTGCTCATAAACTCCACATACCTTAATTGATGAAATTTTTAAGAAAGCTAGAACTTGAATCCTTATTTGAGCCTTTGAAGAGGAAATCTTAAGTTATCTTAATTTGGAAATCCTTAATTTTGGGTTTTCTTGGAGAAACTATGGAAGAAATTGATTTCTTGGAGAGTAAGATTTTGAGCTCTAGGGTTTTTCTGTGAGAGAGAATGGATGAACATAAGCATAAAGTGCTTTAGAATAGGTTTAATTTCTTGTTTAGGACGAATTGGGGGCTTAGGAATAGACCAAAGAGCCCTTTATAAAATTTACGCCGGCACTGGAATAAGGGAAACATTTCCGATTTTGCATGAGACCGCAACGCACCACTATCATAATGGGTCACTGGAATTTCACAAAGGGGAACTGGACATTCTACACAACGCAGTGCTATCGCGGTGCACTACTGAAATGCAATTTTAACCATCACCGCAATGCGCCACGACCATGGTGAGCCACTGGAAATTGACAATTGGGAAAAAAGGCTTTACTGCGATGCAGGCTTATCGCAGAGGTCCACTAGAATTGGACAATTGCCATTTTGCAAGTCACCACGGTGCGATGCCTCTCCAGTTGGGATACTGCTTAACTAAAAATACCATAACTTCTCAACTGAGTATCGAATTTAGAAAAAATTGGAATTGATGGAAAGATAATTCAATTTCCTACACAATATTGGGTTTAAATACGGAAAATTCTATATATAATAAAAGTTATTCATATTTTTGAAGCTAACCCTTGACATTATAGGAGCTTTAATTGAACTAGGAGAAGTATAGGATAATACAATATCTCCCCCTTGGGAACATTCCACCTTGAATGTGGCCAGTTAAGCTGGAAATACTAAAACATCTGAGGCTATAAGCTATCATGCACACCTTAAATAAATTTTATGACTGAATTGAAAGCATACTGAGCTACTGAACTGATCTACGAGTGCATGAGTTTACATGAAGCCAACTATATAGCTGAATCTGAGATTAGAAAAGAACTAAATAAAGGAAGACAATTACCTTCGGCTGAGTTTGAGTTCTTACAGAAGAGATAAGGATACTTGGTATGCATGTCTGCTTCTGCATCCTAAGTAGCACCCTCAATGGATTGATTTCTCCATAAAACTTTGGCCAAAGGAACTTCTTTTTTCCTTAGTGTACAGATCTAATGATTAAGAATCTCTACTGGAACTTCTTCATATTAGAGACTATTCTGAATATCTTTAATTTCTAGAGGATCTATAACGGCTGAATAATCCATGCACTTCTTCAACAAGGACACATGGAATACTGGATTAACTGAGGATAAATCTGCGTGTAGCTCAAGATCATAAGCCACCTTCCCTACACGACTCAAAATCCAGAAGGGGCCTATATATCGGGGACTAAGCTTCTCTTTTCTGCTAAATCTCTTTACCCCTTTCATGGGTGAAATTTTCAAATACACAAGGTCATCAACCTCAAACTCAAGATCTCTTCTTCTCAGATCTGCATAAGATTTATAACGATTCTGATCTTCTTTCAACCTCTCTCAAATCAACTAAACTTGCTCCATAGCTTCAAACACTATGTCTAGCCTAATCAAAGTGGCCTCACCCACTTTGAACCAACCAATTGGATATCTACATCTTTGCACATAAAGAGATTCAAAAGAAGCCATTTGAATACTAGCATGATAACTGTTATTATAAGTGAACTCAATTAATGGCAAATGGTCATCAAAACTACCTTTGAAATCAAGAACACATGCCCTCAACATATCTTCTAGAATCTGAATGGTCCTTTCTGACCATCTGTTTGTGGATGAAAAGTTGAACTAAGATGAACTTGGATACCAAGACCCTTCTAAGATGATACATAAAGGAACTCCATGCAATCTGACTAACTCTCTGATATACATCTTGGCATAATCTTTAGCTATGTAGGACGTGTGAACTGGAAAAAAATGCATTGACTTAGTTAATCTATCTACAATAACCCAAATCAAATCATGATGATGCAAATGGGGTAATCCAATCACAAAGTCCATATTCACCTCTTCCGACTTCCAAGTGGGACTACCAAACTCTCGCATTGTAACACTAGGTCTTTGGTGCTCTACCTTAACCTATTCACAAGTTGCACACTTGACTAAAAACTTTGCTACATCTTTATTTATACCACTCCACCAATAGATTTCCCGTAAGTCGTGGTACATCTTGGTAGCACCTAGATGAAGGGAATAATGTGCACAATGAACTTTTTTCATAATTAGTTGCCTCAGATTATCAACACTAGGAACACATAGTCTAGTCTGGTTCCTAAATACACCATCTCCCCCTTGGGAGAAAACCTTTACTTTTTGGTCTTTAATTGACTCCGTTAGTTTGACCAAACTAAAATATCATCCTCCGCATGAGCAACACTAGCCATGGATAATCTACTAAGGGTGTCTGCCATTATATTGGCCTTGCCCAAATGATACAATACACTCATATCATAATCATTCAAAAATTCTAACCACCTTCTCAGAAAAAGATTCAACTCTCTCTGAGTAAATACATACTGCAAACTTTTGTGATCCGTAAAAACATCAATATTCACCCTACAAAGATAATGTCTCCAGATTTTTAAAGCAAATACGACAACAGCTAACTCAAGATCATGAGTTAGATAGTTCTTTATGTGAAGCTTAAGTTGTTGATAGACGTAGGCTATAACCTTACCTCTCTGCATCAATACACAACCCAAACCAACTCTAGAGGCATCATAATACATAATAAAACCATCTGTACCATCTGGTAATGCTAAAAGTAAGGCTGAAGTGAGTCGAGTCTTCAGCTCCTGAAAACTCTTCTTGCTGGAATTTGACCACTGAAACTTAACTTTCTTTTGAGTTAATCTAGAAATAGAAGATGCAATAGATGAGAAACCCTCAACGAAATTTTTGTAGTAGCCAGCTAAACCCAAGAAACTCCTAATGCTTGACGGCGAGATAGGTGTAGGCCAATTTCTTTACTGCTTCTATCTTTTAAGGATCAACTCTAATAACCTCAATGGAAATAATATGATCAAGGAAAGCTACTAAACTTAGCCATAATTCACATTTGCTGAATTTGGCAAACAACTAATGATGTCTAAGAGATTGCAATAAAATTCTAAGGTGGTTTGCATGTTCCACCTCACTATGAGAGTAGACAAGAATATCATCGATTAAAACTATGACAAACATGTCAAGATAATGTTTGAACACTCTGTTTATCAAGTCTCTGAAAGCTGCTAGGGCACTGGTAAGACCAAATGACATAACTAGAAACTTGAAATGACTATAACGGATTCTAAAAGCTGCCTTTGGAATATCACATTCCCTTACTTTAAGTTGATGATAGCTAGATCTAAGTTTTATATTTCAGAAGTAACTTGCACCTTGGAGTTGATCAAATAAGTCATCAGTTCTAGGAAGAGGATATTTTTTTTTTGACTATGACTTTATTTAGCTAATGATAGTCAATGCACATTCACAAAGAACCATCTTTATTTTAGACGAATAGGACAGGAGCGCCCCATGGAGAAACACTAGGACTTATGAAACCTTTTTCCAGAAGATCTTTGAGCTACTATTTTTACTTTTTAAGCTCGGATGGAGCCAAATGGTAAGGAAGAATAGAGATAGCCTGAGTATCTGGAAGAAGGTCAATACCGAATTCTATTTCCCTATTGGGATGTACCCCTGGCAAATCTTTTGGAAAGACATCAGGAAACTCATTGACTACACTAACTGACTGAACTATTGGAGTCTCAGACTTAGTGTCTTTGAATTGAACTAGATGATAGATGCACCCTTTGGAAATCAAATTTCTAACTTTAAGATAGGATATGAAATGGCTTTTAGGAGACACTAACTTTCCTTACTACTCAAAGACTGGTTCATCTGGAAACTAAAACTTTACCACTCGGGTGCAACAATCTATGGATGCATAATAGGAATAGAGCTAATCCATACCAAGAATAAGGTTAAAGTCAACCATATGTAACTTTATTAAATCTGCTAGCATGATTTTACGAAGGACAGTGATAGGACACTTTCTATAGATATGTTTGGAAATAACTGACTCACCCTCTGGGGTAGAAACCAAGAAGGGCTCAAGGATCTTTTCATGACTTATTTCAAAATTTATTGCAACTAGTGGGGTCACATAAAAGAAACTCAACCTGGAATGTAACAACATATAAACATTAAGATAAAAGACACAAAGCATACCAGCAATAATAGCTGGTGAATTTTTCTGCTCCTGGTGGGATAGTAAAGCATAAAACCGATTATGGCGCTGACCATCATCGCTACTGGATGATGCGCCCTGAGAATGCACAAGGCGACCTAGAGGAGCTGGTGCACTAGTAGCTTGAGTCAGGGACAAATATATCTGTTCTACTGCTTAGTATGCAGACACTCTCTAATTCCATGACCAAACTTACCACAACCATAACAACTTTTTTATCCCATCAAATACTTATTAGGATAATTCTTACCACACTTAGTACATGGAGGATAACTGGGTCTTCCACTTACACTATTTTGAGATCTGGACATAGAAGACTTACGCCACTGCTCCTGTCTAGCTCTAGAGTAGGAGCACTAGCTGAAGATGGTGCTAACATAGATGAAGAATTTTGAAACTGCAAATAATTTCCCCCTCCAGATATAGCCTAAACATAGTCAAACTGCCTGATTCTAGCCTTCTTATTTCCCCTCTCACTTTCCTTCAACTTCTCTACCTCAATCTGCTGAGCATGAATCATCAATCTAGCAAGATACATGCCTTCTATAAGCATGGCATTCCTATACTCTTTGACTACCAAGCTAGATTCTATAGTAACAAACTTATTCATAATTGCCCTAGGATCAACTATTGTATTAGGGGCATACTTAGACAACTGGTTGAACTTAAGATAGTACTCTTTCACTGTCATTGAGCCCTGCCTCAAATTCACAAACCCCTCTATCTTAACTTCTCTTTTCTCATGCGGAAAGAACCTGGCTAGAAATGTATTTTGAAACACTTGCCAACTCATAAAAGCTGCATTCTGACCTCTACTATTCTTCCATATAACCACCCAATCATATGCCACCTTCTTCAATCTATAGGATGCCAACTCTATACTCTTTTTTTCAGAAACATGCATAATCTGGGTGATCTTCTTCACCTAATCTAAACAAAGTTATGGGTCCTCACCTATTTTTGACCCAAAAAACTCTGGCAGATTCATTCTCATGAAGTCATGAAATTTGGATGCTGCTAAATCACTATTCTACTAAGGTAAAACTGCAGCCTGATGGTTGCCCTGAATATTGGTAGTCACTGTTTGGGCCAACGCTTGAAAGCCAGCCCAAAACTTAGCATGGGATACATTCTCATTCAAAAGGTCAGTGGGTTGGTTATAATTTCTACGGGCATTAGCTCGATGAGGAGGCATATTCAACTGTCATATAAGAGAACGAGTTAATAGCATATAGCGATACTATAAGCATAATAGATTATGAAAGTTGATTTTCTAAAAATATCTCATAGCCTTTTGCTCATAAATATGGTGTGCTTTACACCCATGATCAAGACTCAATGTAATGCAACTCGTCTAATTCCCTAGCACTCTTATAAACCTTAGGCTCTGATACCAAGTTTGTAACACCCCAAAACCTAGTCCCAAGATGTCTTATGGTGCTCAAGACTACAAGTAGCCTTAAGCTAACCTTGTCTTCCTTCTACTAAGTCTAAATATTATAATAAAGAAAACATAGACATAAGAGTAATACTATATACAAAAAATTGTCTGAATATAATATCTAAACATAATGTCTGAAACCTTAATACTAAATAATCTAAATAAAAACTAGCAGTCTAACAAGCCTCTACTACTAATATCTAGAGAGTCACTGGGATAGACCCCTTCTGACTTGAACTGTCTGAAAACACTGAATCACCTAAATTGATAAATTGAAAATCTGAATAACTAATTCCCCAAACTATGAGGACTCAACAAATATTGGGATGTAGATAAAGATGCTTAAAATCATTCTCACCTCTGAAAACTAAGCACCTGAACCTATATTATGAGACAATGTAGCAGATAAATGTATATATAGATTAGTACTTTGACGATGTACTAAGTATATAAGGATGAAATTCATACATGAAAATGGTATATCAAGCATCATCATCATTTGTAAAACAAGCATGCCAAATGTAAATGACTCACATAAGCTTGAGTAACTGAGAAATTGAAATCTGTAATCTTGAGTAGTAAAGAATATTGAATAAATCTAGCGAGTTATAACATTTAATTCTAAAAGTTGTACTTGTGTTCTATCCTTAAAACATACTGTCTAAGTGTAGAAAGGACTCACTCTTATATCTGAAATCTAAAAGTTGAAATTTGTAGCTAATAGCTTTTTGTAAAGAAAAATCTGAATAAAATTGTGATCCTTTACACTTAGTTTTCTAAAAGTTTTTCTGTTATTCTGTAAGCTTAAAACTTTAGGGAGGTTCTTCTAACTGTCATAAACCATGTGAGCTAACATGGAGTCCAACGTCCTGTTCCCCTATGAGGAAAACCTCACGATGGGGAGAGGTTTCATACTCTTACCAAGGAGTATAATCTAATCTAGGTGATCACATCTGTATCTATCATCCATATAGAAATGGGAATAATCTAATAATCTGTACCTATGTTGGCTGCATAGTTATGTCAAAGATATGGGATGCTAATCCCACACTTTCAGCTCGGTGTTAAATACTACTCCTTTTTAATCTATACGCTTATTCTGTTGGAATACCACTTTAAAAGCTAGCATAAGGGTTAATACAAAACCAATTGTGCATTTACCATATTTAATTTGTGAATAAAACTATTTTGACATCTGAAATCTATAATAAATTTGTAAAGTGGATTCCAAATCATATCTGAGGATAAAAAGATCAAATCTTTACTGAAAATCTAAAAGTAAACTGATCATCTGATGCTTAAAGCATAATCGTTCTTGAAATAACAACATTCAATCTTAGGATGATAAGCCATGCATCAATCTCATGTCAAAACATCATAATAATCATGCTTGATAATGAAAACAATGATAGTTCATCTTAAAATCTAGAAATTACTGCAGTAGGAATGAAAATATGAATTTCAAATCTCATGTAATTTCATATAAAATCATGTAAATTTATAGTTAAAAGATAGTTTTGGGCACAAGGATGAAAGAGGATCCTTGCTCATAAACCCCACATACCTTCATTGATGAAATTGCTAAAAAAATCATGAACTTGAATCTGTATTTGAGCCTTTGAAGATGAACTCTTTGTTATCTTGATTTGGGAATCCTCAATTTTAGGGTTTCTTGAAGAAAAAATGGAGGAAATTAATTTCTTTGAGAGTAAGCGTTTGAGATCTAGGGTTTTTCTATGAGAAAGAATAGATGAAAATAAGCATAAAGCTCTTTAGAATAGGTCTAATTTCTTGTTTAGGATGAATTAGGGGCTTGGGAATTGATCAAAAAGCCCCTTTGAAAATTTATGTGAAACTAGAATACAGGAAAAATTCTCGATTTTACATGCCAGCGCGACGCACCATCATCGTGGTGGCTCTCTAGAATATGACAACTGGGAACTGGACATTATACACGACGTGGAGCTATCGTGGTGCACTACTGAAATGCTATTTTGACCATCACCGGATGTACCACGATCGCGGTGAGCCACTGAAAATTGACAATTAGGAAACAAGGCTTTACTGCGATGCAGGATTATTACAAAGGTCCACTAGAATTGAACAATTGCTATTTTAATAGTCACCGCGGTGTGATGCCTCTCCAGTTAGGATATTTCTTTACTAAAAATGCCATAAATTCTCAACTGAGTATCAAATTTAGGGATACGTAATAAAAGTTATTAATCTTTTTAAAGCTAACACTTCATATTCTAGGAACTTAAATTAAACTAAGAGAAGTGAGGGGTATTACAATATCTACTTTATCTTTGGAGCTCAGTTGGTAGTTGCCTACTATTCACCATTTACTTGGTACTCATACTATACTTCTGCAGCTTTCAGATCATAGTACGGGTTATCATCATTGATTATGTATAATACGGAGCTGCCATGGTATAGAGAC
The DNA here is from genome assembly GCA_026120095.1 of Capsicum chinense. Taxonomy (NCBI): domain Eukaryota; kingdom Viridiplantae; phylum Streptophyta; class Magnoliopsida; order Solanales; family Solanaceae; genus Capsicum; species Capsicum chinense. The sequence goes on along the minus strand of JAPEIP010000006.1, from coordinate 223,186,371 downwards.
TTAGATTGAACTCCTGATAGTCAGAGTATTACTCATCTCTCTCTTTGTATTAAACTTGTTTCTATATTGAATGTAGAGATAAGTTGTATACGTGTAATTCTCTTTATAGATCACTTTTGTATTGTTATTATATTTAGAAGCTCTTGTACTAATACCACTAGTTTTTGAAATTATTTTATGTATTGATCTTTGTGTCATTTATTTCATATTTTTTCCAAATATTACTGAGTATCTGTGTCTAGATGTTTCGAAATATGGATTGGCTTGCCTATTTGTGGGTTATGGTAAGCTCCATCATGATTTAAAAAATTGGGTCATGACAAATTGGTATCAAAGACAAGTTTTATCATTGTATTTGTACAAGAGCTAAGTGTTAGTAGAGTCCTACGAATCAGTATGGATATGTCAATAACCTATCATCAGGATACTACAGTGATATTCTAGGAAATTCACTTCATGATTCTTTATCATGTTTCTGCATTCCTATGAACCTCAAATACATTCTTTGACTCTATTTTATTCCCGAAGGACGATGTGACAATATCGTCAAATATGAATGAGACTTCAACACGAGCTTCTAGAGTTTTACTGTTGCATCAGATTAGAGAGTCAAAGATGGATATTGAAGATCTTCAGTGGCATCTAAAAAGTATTTAGGCTAGCTTAGGATCCAGTTAAGCTTGTGACTACTTTCGCCTCTGAGATTCTTCATTGGGAGTTCGAGTCACATTATAGATCCCTCTCAGCCATGGATGATGTTTGATTCATCGAGTAGTTCTCAGACCAGAGTTGGGTCTAATGGTGGTCATTAGGGTTCTCTACCAGTTTTGAGTATAAGATTGGATCTCTCGTGTAGTCCAGGCATCTTCCCATGCCATATTATTTTTAGCCAGACTTTGGTGTATGGATATGTTAGAGCATTAGTGTTGTCATTTCGGTTAGCATCAGAGCACTTGATAGCAGCCAAATATTCCTTCCCTCAAGGTATTGATTATGATATAGTAGAAAGCGCAAGTTTTAGGACTTAGGGAAATTGCAGCAAGAGACATGCTATCAGTTTAGTATTATTGGTATTATATTTGAGAGTGAGGACTCTTCTGGTAGAGTTTAGCTTCACCTACAACCCATTATCTCTAGGAAGACAATATTTAATCCTATGAGTAGTTCAAAGTAGTCGTGATGATCATAGTGGGCAGAGTCCCCATCAGATTTGCAGAGCATGGTATGGTACTTTGGACCATCGCAACTATTATGAATTATGAGAGACAGTATCTTAAAGTATTCAAGGATCTTAGTTTGGTTGTGTCAGGACGAGGCACTAGTTTAGAGAAAGCCCCAGGTATGAGATAGATGATCGTCAAGAGTTACCATACTTTCCCTCGCCAGCCTAGAGTCCTGAGACAGTCTATGATTGCAGAAGGATGGACATAATGCTAGGGATTTTTCTCAGTGTCAGTTTTCCAGCCATTTGAGTTCAATTTGTATCTCTACCATATTTATGCTTTAAGAATTGGTACGAATATAGGGAGATCGACTACAAGTCTAGAGAGTGTCTTTGACATGGGAGTTCTAGTTAATCAGCTCATTCAAATTAGCCTCGTGATGTTGTCGCATCTCCACTTAGAAATAATATATGTGGCACCTCAGTTGATGATTCGGTCGGTCGGTCTAAATTGGACTCGTTCAAATTTATTTTCCCTATGTCCGTCAGGCATGTGATTGTGGATATCTCAATGATAGGTGTGCTTTTATTTCCCGCCTTTATATCTTATTATGTGTATTGAGGTTTTCATACCCATTGGTGATTATATGCATTAATGAATTGATACTAATTATTATGTGCCTTGTTATTGGATTCATGATTATGTTACTACTCCGTGGTTTATTTTTTTTAATAGTGGATGGAGTAAATCTATACTAATGTTGTTCCCCTATGGCTGTGGTTTAGGTTTGAGTCCCATTTATATTGGCATATTAGCTCTATTATGGCCCTTGAATGGTACATGATATTTATGTTTATTTTGGTACCGACTGTTTAGTATATTGATTTTGATATTGTTGTTGCTATTTCTACCACTGCATGAGGTTACTTATATAACTTTATATTATCACTTGATGATGTTACTTGGTGTCATTTATTCTTGTTAGGTAGTTGTGTAGACTAGTGTTATCTAGTTAGACTCTCATTTTTTTGTTCTATTATTTGGTGGCTTGAGAAGATATAGCCCGATATGATGATTTCTTTCCCTTAGCGCAATGAGGTTTACTGTATTCCTCTTGGTTATTTGTATTAGATTGATTCAAGGATGTATTGTGATATCGAATCCAGGTTGACTTTTTTTTGGAGCTATTATGATTCTACGGTCGACGATTTAGTTGTATCACCCATTTTTGAGTTTGGGATCCTTAGTCTTGCCTTTTGGGTTGGGAAGGTTTTTACCTTGTCTATTCTTTTATATATAGCCCATGTGTGAGATTGACTAGTTTGAGATCTTTTCTTTGTTTATGGCTATTTCTTTGTCCGAGTAGCAGTTTTAATATTGATGTTGAGATGTCATGGATTTATCTCCTCGATTTTTGGGGTTTCTTCACTTGTGATTGTTTAACATTACTATTGGTATGGATATTGGATACTTCTTTTATTGTTGTGATATGATTTTTTCTAGTGGAGTTGGAAGGCTAGAAGCAGGTGGCCTTTCTTGTAATTGCTTCATGAGTTGGAAAGTTGGAAATTCTTTATCTTGATTTATTGATTTCTTGATAGTGATTTCTTACTTTGACCTTGGTTTTGAGATTTTTATGTTTCTTCTTCGATGATGATATTATGGGGTGGATTTAATAAATCCTCATTGCAGCATTTGTTCAGCCTAGTAAGGTTTGGTGGAGTATTTCTCTTTGATGATATATGCTTATGGATATTCTTTGCTGAGATGGAGTGATATGTTGATTAGTTGTCAACTTAAGTTGCTAGAGCTTTTGCCATTTCTGGTATGGTTTTTAGCTTTGGGAAGTTTTTGAGTAGGTCTGGATAGTTATGCCCTCTAGCGGATATGGAGTGGGTTATTTACATTTACAACCAGTGATTCATCCTTTTTGCATGATTTCTATTTTGCAGCTATATTTCGTGCCCTTCAGTTAATAAAGAGTTGGTTGCTTGTGTTTTCAGTCAGTGGTTACCCATGTGGTGATTTTCTTTTAAGATATGTCTCGACCGTGGTTTGATATGATTTATCTTGAATATGTCAGATTTGCATACTAGATCGGTTTAGGATAGTTGACATTGTTATTGCCTTATTGGCTGAATATTTTATTTGAAACCTTGGAATGGTGATTTGGAAGTGTGATAGATTTGGAGCATTAATGCCTGCCTATTCTAAGTTTTGGTTTAGATATTTGAGACCGAGCGGTTCAGCCCTGGTATTAAGATTTCAGCTTGATGATGTTGACCTTGCGTAAAACTTTTGTTTTAGACTTTCCTTTGTTCAGATTTAATTTAAAGGCTAGTTGAGCCTACTCCGTGTTTCTCTTTTCGTCCTTCTAGACATCGATTGGATTATAGTTGATAAGTGTTCGGATGATATCCCATGGACCCCGTATTGGCTACTTTCACCTTGACTTAGATTTTTCCATTTTCTTTGGGAATATTTGATGATTTACTCAATGGCAGTAATATACTTGAGTTGGTATCAGCGTGTTGTGGTTCAAATCTATGTGCAATTAGTCTTTTCAGTTCAATTAGAGGCCAATTAGTGATTGAAGTTGAGTTTTGGCTATTTGAGAAGTAAAGTAAGGGCGCTGGTTGAAAAAGGGATACTTATGACAAAATTCCTTACAAGTGTTCTCTCCTCGTGGAGGTTACATGGGAAGTCATGCTTGGAGCATCCGGGCCAAATACCTTATCCCTTCGAGCCTTTGAGATTTTTAAAATTCATTGACTTTTGGGGACGAAAGTCCTTTTAGTAGTGGATATTGTAATGACCCTTCAAGTCATTTTCCATATTTACGCTTATTTTCTCCATTTGAGATTCTCCAAAGCTTCCCCAAGTCATTTATGACTTAATAGGGACCAATGTTTAGTTTTCGGGCAGTTCATTTAAATTTTAGAGCCAATTCCCTATTTTGAAGTCTACATTGGTTTCAAACGGCCATTGGGTGAAAATTTCAGTGAAATAATCTCGGATGTAAATTTTAACTGTGCCAGCAGATCCAAAATATCAATTTTGGTCTGGGTAAACCTTTGATTTAGATTCTAATGCACCCGAGCTCATCTTTACTTATTAGTCGAAAAGTTGGAAAATTGGAACTATAGGTGTGAGCCCTACTTTTTTTTGAAATAATCTTAGATGAATGTTTTGATGATTCCAATGGATTTTAAATGTGGTTTACACTCAAATTTCACTATTAGATCATATATCTTGGGTTCCTAATGAGTTCTGAGGATCAAAAATAAGTTTTGACTTTGCTGTCACGGGTATACCGCATCTTTTCGCCAAGGGGTCGATAAATAGACCCCAATGTCGCAAAATTTGGCATTTCCCATCCATCTTTGAGAGCCTAAACCCTAAATAATTATGATAACATAAAATTGAGTCTTATGGGTGTCTAGGGAGCTCGGTAAACATCTTTTATCATGATTATCATCAGGATTAAGGTAAGATTTCATCACTTAATTGGTGAATTTCTTAGTTCTTGATCCAAAACTCCAATTTTGTTTAGGGATTGATTTAACCCTAGATTTGATTTGTTTGCACCCATTAATTGAGGGTTATGGTTCTTTGGTGATGTATGAGCATTGGGTTGACCTCGAAAATGCGATTTCTGTATGTGGGACCGACTTGGGGTTTTTAGTGTCATTTTTGGACCCGAAGCACAATAGTGCTTTATGAGTATCGTTACTCTCATATTGATGAGTAGATTATGTTTTTGATAGCATGATTGCATTTTGGAGATTGTGAAGTGAAGACGAGCATGGGTTGCATAATGTGAGGTTTCGTGGTTCGGCCTCGATGTAAGTTTCTACCTACTCTTTTTCAAAGATGATGTGTTATGTATGGCATGTAAATATGAATGTTAGGATCGATTATTAATAAATAACCTAGTATTTAATATTAATGCTTGGTGAATTGGATGAGGATTTTGGACCCGTAAGGTAGTACGTTTATGGCCCTTTTAGAATCATATTGCCTTGTACTTAGATGTGATTAGTTTGTAGTATGGAAATTTTATGACTCTAGGTTTGGGATGTGGTTCAAGTGTTAGAATCATGGTTAGTGTGATTGACCTTAGTTGGGCTAGTCTAGTGATCTTAAAACTGTATATTGGGGTGTAGTTGACAAAATTTCCCATGTTTCTCAACTAATTTCCTATTTTAGGATTGGTTATGGCTAACTTGATATATAGAAGTTGAACTATATACCTTAGCTTAGTTTTTGGCATAGTTTTCCTAAATATGGAGATTGAGAATTAGACGTGCGATCATTCGGCCCACTTAGGCTAAGACTTGTGTTAGCCCTTGTGGGCTTAGTTGTGAATAGTTAGCCTAGTTGAGACTAATAAGCCTTATTTATGAGATTTACTTGGTGAATTGATAAATTGTGATGATTTTTGCAGGATTATGATTAATGGACCATAGAGAAGCATTTTCCTTTTAATTATAATATTTGGACCATAGAGATGCATTTTTCTCTTAGTTATGATATTTGGCTTGTGGAGATACATTTTTCTCTTAATTATGATATTTGTCCCATAGAGATGCATTTTTCTCTTAGTTATGATATTTGGCCCATAGAGATGCATTTTTCTCTTAATTATGATATTTGGCCCATAGAGATGCATTTTCCTCTAGTTATGATATTAGGCCAATAGAGATGCATTTTTCTCTTAATTATGATATTTGGCCCATAGAGATGCATTTTCCTCTAGTTATGATATTAGGCCAATAGAGATGCGTTTTCATCTTAATTATGATATTTGGTCCATAGAGATGCATTTTTCTCTTAGTTATGATATTTGGCCCATAGATATACATTTTTCCTCTTAGTTATGATTATTGGGCCTATAGAGATGATTTTTCTCTTGGTCATGATACATAACCTATAGATATAAGATGTCTAATAGAGGTGATATGCTTATTGATATTATGCCTCCTATATTTGAGGTGATTATAAATATGATACGACTTATAAATATGATTATTGATATAAGTTCTGGATATGAATATGGGCCTAAGGATGTGATTATGATCTTGTGATTATTTCGGATATATTATTGGGCCAAGGGTCGTGTTATGCTGATGATTGTATATTCGAGAAGTGTTTATTATTATAAAGGATACAATTACAATTGATGAGTATGCATATATCTGTTTGTGTATATCTCTTCGGTATGCGATAAAAGAAGATGTGGTATATTGCTTACGTCTTTATAGATTGAATACTGGTGATGGCATGTATATATTTGGTACATTCATGATTATTATATCAGCAACTTATGTGATTCTAGATGAAGTATAATCTTATGATTGTTCTGCTTAATTAAGGGTTAAGCTCGGTGGTAGTTAATTGTCTTTTAGGAGACAATAGCACTTTGTGGCTAGAAATCAAATGTATTAGTTAATAAGTCTTACTTAGTTGAATATGGTAGCTATCGATGGTTGATGCATGGCTCATGATGATGTCTGGTTTAGCATAGGTAAGGATTAGTGATACTGATGACTAAGTTTATAATGTCGATTAGTTGTCAAATGAGGGGTTGTGTATTAATGAGGCTAGATAATAAGTGATGTTAATAATAAAGAGGTGTGTAGTTAATAACATAGAATAGTTTCTAAATGGTTGATTAATGAATAGCTAAACGAGTATTAGTTGGTTAATAATGGTTAGTTAATGAATGATGTTAGTTAATAAAAAATGGTTAGGTGATAAGTGGTTATGAGCTATCTAATAATGGTTAATGGATATATGATGATTAGTTCATAATTTGGAATAATGGATAAATGGAAATTATGATCTAGTGATGAATGTTGGCTAGATGTTAGATGTTGGCTATTTAATAAATAATGGTTAGTTGTTATCCCCTCAATAAGGATAATGTTTAGACAAATAACCATAGGTCATGTGATGACGAGTGAACTAGTGATTTCATTACAAAGAGCGTTGATTATCTAATAACGAGTAGATGTTTAGATAGATACTTTATAGTGATATGATTGTTTTCATGAGTATATTAGTATATGTTATTCCGTAATGGTTATTGTGATGCTATTAATACCCTACAAAGATGAAGGATACTATTGTGATGATATTGATACCCGACAAGGCCGGAGGATACTATTGTAAAGATATTAATACTCGACAAGGCCGGAGGATGCTATTGTGATTATATTGATACCCGATAAGGCCGGAGAATGCTAGTATGATGATATTGATACCCAGCATGGCCGAAGGATGCTATTGTGATTATATGTTGATACTTGAAAAGGTTGGAGATTGATTATGATAATGATGGTTATGACGATGACAGTTAGCATGAGTTGTGATATTGATTGTGTACCTTGCATTCATTTCTTCATGCACATGGCCTATCACCAGCATGCACCTATGTCTATGAACTGGTATAGGATGGTTGCATGGGTATGAGTGAAGAATATGCCTTGTGTTATGGTGTGTTGATTGAACCTTTCGAGTCTGGGGCGGTGGGGGTATGCATAGGCTCAACTAAGTATTTGATTGTCCGGAGTAGCCGATTATTTAAGCTATTATTGATATTGCTATTATCATTGTTATGATTATTATTATGGCTAACTTATGACAGATTGGTCATTGATTCAGTATCGAGAATTAAGGTATGTCTTTGCCTCTTCTATCTTATGATGGTATTATTGTAAATAATTATATCATGTTTATCGAAATGGATTGGAAGCCCTGAGTATGATAGTATTGAATCTTGATAGTATCATAATAAGGTCTTAGAATGAGGATAAGATGATCTAGACTACTTATTGAGATGACCTCATGTTTACGTGTATGTATATA
>JAPEIP010000006.1:223164769-223178238 GCA_026120095.1 Capsicum chinense | reverse complement strand
TATATATATATATATATATATATATATATATATAATAGTGGCACTATAGTATATCCCTTCCTTTGCTTATTCATATCGTATATTCGTTTCGTTACCTTGTATATTGCTATATATCTTTCTTTTACTCTTCATTAGTATATTGTTCGGGGATATATGTTATAATATTGATGTCTGACAAATATGGATGGAAAAGGATAGTGCACCTTGATACTTCCTTAGTCTTGTTATGTTAGACTCTTGGAAGTGAACAAGATAGTTGTCCCTAATTATTCTCAGTGACTTGTTATATAAGCTCTGGACTCTTAGGTGTAGTTTCTATTCTGTTTATATATTGTATATATTTGTTTTGTCTTTGGATCTTAGTTGACAATTGCCTAATGAGTACCATTCGTTTGGTAGTCATACTACACTTCTGCAGCCTGCAGATCATAGTACAGGTTATCGCCGTTGATTGTGCATTATGCGTAGCAGCCATGGTACAGAGACTTAGAGTGAACTCCAGACGTTCGGAGTATTACTCATCTCTCTCTTTGTATTAAACTAGTCTCTATATTGAATGTTGAGATAAGTTGTATTAGTGTAATTCTCTTGATAGATCACTTTTGTACTCTTATTATATTTAGAAGCTCTAGTATTGATACCTCCAGGTTTTGGGATTCTATTACGTATTGATCTTTAAGTCATTTATTTCACATTCTTTTACTTATATTGTTGAGTTGTAATACCCCATATTTTCTTTAAGTCGAGTTTCATCTTTAAGAAGAGTAAGGTATTTCTTCCTAAGTGAGAAATATTTTAAACCGTGTAGAATTTACCTAATATCAACTTTTTTTCATGTAGAGAATTGAATTAGCTTTCCAATGATACCAATTTCGTCCAAATTTGGTATTGGGGTGAGAAGTTATGGCCGTTTTACTGAGAGTTGTCGGAACCGTCCAGGTGCGACAGACAGGTTGACGGACCATCAAGTTTGCGACGTACCGTCACTTGGACCGTTGCAACCAAGGAAGTGACTCCCTCTTTTGGCCCAAGTGCGACGGCCAAGATGATGGACCGTCGCTAGGACCGTCACAACCAAGGCAGTGACTCCCTCTTCTGGCCTAAGTGTGATGGCCAAGACGACGAACCGTCAAGCTAGTGATGGACTATCGCAACTAAGGTAGTGTGGCCTTTTTCTAACCAACATGCAATAGAGGTTTCGACGGACCGTCAGACTAGCGACGGACCGTCACTCCGGCCGTTGCAAATCCTGTTCATTATTTTAAAGTCGTTTTAAAAGGACTTTTTGGCCTTTTTCCCCCTTTAACACTTAGATATGTTCAAAACGAAGCATATGACTTCATTATCTCCCAAAACATCCAAAGGCTAGGGTTTCTTCCTCAAGAATAAACCCAAAACCCTTCTCCAAGAAATTCAAAAACTCATCATAGATTCTACAAATTGGGTTGAGATTCGAGTTCTCCAAGTCCAAGGCTTCAAGAACCCTCTCTCAAGGAGTAAGAAGAAGAGTTTCAAGCAAGCTTGTTCCTCTAGTTTCACAATCTAAAGTATGTGAGGTTTGAACAAGGACAATTCTTCCGTCCTTATGCCCAAAACTTGTTTTAAATTACAAAGATATATGACTTTATGAGTTCTCCTATGAATTTGAAGTGTGGGTTCATACCTAGTATTACTATGCAAGAGATTTTGAGATTTGCCAATGTTCTAGAAATTTAAGTACATGAGTATGTTGAGATTTTAAGACAAATTACTGAAGATTCTAGATTTCTATATGATTTGTGTATCCTTATGACATCTAGTATGCATTTTGATGAGTCTTATCTTGAGATTTGATTATGGGTCATTAAACCCTACTTGAGATTTCTGGTTTTATGAAATTTTGTGCTATAAGCACCCATGATTTGAGTACTTTGAGATTATTGAGAAAGTTTTGACCATAATGGTCATAATAGCTTTGAAATCCACTTTACTACATGAGATTAAAGATTTTATAGTTGGGTTCTTATGAACCATGAGATTATTTTAAAGTGGATTTCCCTGAGATGAGCGTAGCTAATTAAAGAGAGTAGTATTGAGCACCGAGCTGGGTAAGTTATTATGGTTTCATACCCCAGAACTACGTGCCACCGTAGGATTGAGATTTATGGGCTTGAGGCCGAGATAAGTGATCACTGAGTTGAGGTTATACTCCTTGGCAAGAGTATGACGCCTCTCCCCAACGTGAGGTTTCTTACTTAGGAGGGCAATACGTTGGACTCTATGTAACTCGCATGGTTTGTGTCGGTTAAGAGAACCTCCATAAAGTATTTTCCCTTGAGATAGAATATTTTCCCTAAACTTTGAGATAAGTGATTTTCCCTAATAGTAAGATTTTCAAAATAGTTTCTTGAAGTAAAATTTTCCCAAGAAGAAAGTGGTTTTCTCTACTAGTAAGAGTTATAGAATTCCGAGTTCCAATTGTCTTGATTTTAAAAGAGTTCTAAGTTCTAGAGCATTAAAGAAGTTTTAATCTCCATGAGATATATGCATGAGTTTGAAAGTATTGTTTAAAGCTTTCTTTAGTTTTCACTAATGAGAATAAGAGAAGAGCTCAGATTTTAAAGCTAAAGTATAATGATTCATGATATTTATGTTACATGCTTCATTCTACATGATTTATGAGCTTATTATATTAGACTTATTCAAGCTATGTGAGTCATTCAGATTTGTATGCATGATTTGATTAAAGAGCATGGATATTGTTTTCTGTACATGCATACACCCCCATATACTTAGTACATTCCCAAGTGTTGATCCACATATACGTCTATGTGTTACATTGTCTTATAATGTAGGTTCAGGTGCTCAGTCCGACCCTCGTTAATAATTTTCGAGTACCATTGTCTACATCTCCACAGTAGTGAGTCCTCATGGTTCAAGGACCTATCTTCAGACATTTCAGTGTTTTAGTAGACATATTATTGCTTTCAATTTAGTTTGAGTCAGTTGGGGACCTATCCCAATAGCTCTCTAGTAAACTAGAGTAGTAGAGGCTTTGTCAGACTAGTTATCAGATTATTAGTATGTTGAGATTTCCAATTTTGTGGTTGTTCAGACTAAGTATTTTCTTCGTATTTCCTATCATTTGATATGACAGTACCAGTGTTTTGTTTATTTCATCTCGAATTGAGTTAGTATATGTAGTAATAGGCTCAAAGGGTTATCTTGGGGCTACTTGTAGCCTTAAGCACCGTGTGACATTCTGGGAGGAGATTTCAGGGCGTTACATGAGTAGTCTGTTACTAGACATTCTGAACTACGAGTTGGCTTGCCTACTGGAGGATTATGGTAGGCGCCATCATGATTTAACAAATTGGCTCATGACATAAGGTTATAGGGTGTGAAAAGACCTCAATGACCTTAAAATAAAACAACGAACAACTTTTTGATGCTTGGGAATGGCCCTGCGCGCAAGGCCATAGCAAACCTAAGGTTTTGCAGTGCCATGCCAAAGCAAACCTCAGGATTTGTAGCACAAGGCCAAAGCCGAGGTGGAACTTTTCCTCGCGACCCAAACGTAGACCCCGGACAGTGTCTTACTACAACACTCATAACTTTTGACTCCGAACTCAGATTAACAAACGATTAGAAAAAGGACAAAAGAGCTATAATTTGATATATAATGAGCCACATGACACCTTATATTCTAGGAGTAACGGTCACTAGAAGTTGATCAAAGAAAAATCGTATACTGGAATTCAATGGATAGGAAAGTTCCCAACTAACTCTTATCTAGGTGATATTTAAGACTTGAATCTATCTCAGAAGATATTCCCACCCTAAAGAATCATTATTCACACTTATTTCTAGGTAGTAACCATTGGGTTTGGGCCTATATACATAGGAAAGACGGTTCAAACTCTAGTAAAAAATGTGGGGTGTTACACTAATGTCAGTTGTAATGGTAAAGATAAAGTGAATTTTAGCAATAGGAAACTAGAGATGACGTGTATAAGTAATTTTAATAGAAACACGCCATTTTGATGAAGTATTTTTACCAAATCAGATAGGATTGCCTTAACTAGATCAAAGATAGGATTGCCTTTATGATCAAATACAAATCTCTCCAGTGAAACAAAAACTTTAGTCAAGTTAGGCTCATTTTCTAAGGAGATTGATTTGAACTTACCATCAGCCTTGATGGAAAACCTCTTGAGTTTTGAATCACTAAAATTAAAATGACGAACACCAGAACACTCACGCAAATTAGAATTTGAAGGACAGGGCAACTGGAGATAATACTTTCAAAGAAATTGTTTGCAAGGTGAAGCCCGAAAATCATTAATTTTTGAAGACATAAGAAGCCTTTAAACTCTAGAAAAGGTGATAATTCAAAATTACGGAGTCTCAAGAATGTCAAATCCAGACAAGAAAATAAATATGAAGGTAACTTGTGATGCACAGTTTCTTTCTTTTATTTTAAGGTTAATTTCTTGATGTTTTCCTGAGATACGCGTAGAATCCATTTGTGTACATCAGGAACTATCATTGAACAGAAATTAGGAATCCGTACTTTAAATTTCTCTAATCGGCGGGGATGAAGCAGAAAAGACTTGATGACAATTTCGTCAAATTGATGCTTGAGCTCATGAATATGACTTCTCTTCTTGATAGCATAGTCTCGAAATTCATTGCAAAACTGGTGATCAAAAACTAATTGCGAAAAGGTTAAGTGGTAAAATCTCCACTGTTTTGATAGGCCACTCGTTCTTATATCTTCATGTATAGACCGTTTTTCTTGAATGCAGTATATCACATTTCTTGGCAAGTCGACGAATAATTTCTTCTTGGCTTGTGTCGGTTGATTTCGTTAGATATGTTTTGGAAGCATATATTCCTAGAAAAGAGAATAAAAAATAAACCAGTGTAATCAGCTTACTTCTTCCCTTTGGAAAAAGGTTACAAAAGAAAAATATAAAGCAAAATCATACATGCGAACTTTTGTATGCTTGATAGCAAATCCTTGTGACACCCCTTCCACACTTAAGATGCTAACATCAATTAATTCAAAAGTAGAGTAGCATGGTATCTTTGTTTCTATGACGGTGACAAGTACCTCTACTATTTAACCACGTGTTACCTCTCATCGGCACACATATCAGGTAAATTTGACCACCAAAACCTAGATAGATGTAATGAAATCACCTAGTGTTTTATACAACAACTAAAACATAAAAAATTTAAACTATAATTTAGTGTCAAGATATTCTCATCAAACTCAAAACTCAAAAGTCAACAAAACAAAGACAAAAAGAAAAAAATTCATGAAAGTTATTACTTTAGAGAAATTTTTAACTTCAGGTAAGTTATGTAGGGTTCCATAGAAAAGGTCTATAAAAAAATATAAAGTTGGCTTAGACGACAACACTAGGTTCTTGGTGGACAAAGTTACATTATTATTTCAAACTAAAGAAAAGAAACAGAATTAATGAACACCCCACATTTTTGGATTAGAATTCGAACCATCATTGTTGTATTCATAAACCCAAACCCAATGATTTCTATATAAATATAAGTATATTAATTGAGGTCATAAAAATCTCCTAACTCAAAGTTGAGTTGAGAACTTTTCTACCGATTGAGTTTTAGTGGACATTCGTAATTGCGTCAACTTCCAATGACCATTACTCCTAAAATATAACATGTCAGATGAATTAGTATATATCAAATTAAATACCTTCAAGTCTTCTTTCTGACGCATCTGATTTCACCTTAATTCAATAGCAGAGTAGAAAGTTATGCTAATTTTACCTAAGCGTATCTTTTGCTAGAGGTTGACGATGAGGATTGATGAGCCGTCAGCTAGCTAGATGATGGGTAGTTAACTGAATTCATCAACCTAAGGCAGTAAAAGCTCAAAATTGATTAGGGGTTGATAACCTGAGTTGACGTCAACTCTCGTCATCAACCTTAACAAGTAAAGACCAAAAGTGGCTAGAGACTGATGCGGGAGTTGACGAGTCATCAACTGATTAATGAGCCATCAACTAGTTGATGATCCATCAACAAGTTGATGGGCTATCAAGTGAAGTCGTCAACTAAGAAATTTTTGCAAACTCTTTTAGTTTCTTTAGGGTGTATTTGATCTTTTTATCACCTCAAACCCTACCCTATGACTTAAATCACTCTATAAGCATTATCTACTCATCAATTATAAATTTTCATCATTCTTTCTCCTATACACTCTCAAGAGAAACAAAACTAGGGTTTCTTCCCAAAGTTCAACATCCAAGGCTTTAAATTGAAGTTCTTCTCAAATTTCTTTCATCAAAAAGACATGTTGGATACTCCCTTATTTTAATTATCCTTAAATTGTGATATTAACTTGATATTCTTATGTTTCAACAGTTTAGGATTGACGGATTTTGGTTGTAAATTAATATTATTGGTTTCTCTTGTTTCTAAGAGTTTTCTATGGAAAGAAAATAATGGATTGTAAACTGAAATTATGTCTTATGATAAGGGTGGAATTGGTAATATGGTATCATAAGGTTTATGGTTTTTGAGTGATAAATATATGAACCTCGACCCATTTCATAAATTTGGTTTTTTAATGAGGATTTTCTAGTGTTTAACTCGTCCTTTGAATCATTATATGGCATTAATAAAAAAATGGATTGCATGACTCTTGAATTGCCTTTGGGGAAAGGTCTACAAACTTTCAAATTTGTACTGGAGTTAAATGGTTAAACAAAAATGATATGGCATTATATGGACAACTTGCAAGTCTTGGTATAACAATACCAATATGGAAATGCCTTAATGAATGACTCCATGGTTGATGGTATATGAAAATATTTTAATTGGGCTTAAAAGGAATCATGTAACTTCACTTAGAAGGTGTGGCCCGGGGGGAAACACTTGAAACCACGTTTGCCGACGTTGGGGTTCTAATACCACTATGTGCTTGTTTCACACAGTTGTACCAAGTTATTCTTTTGGGAGGCTATTGTCTATTGGTGAACTTATCTTAATCCTTAGTTTATATGATCAACATGGATTTAGGCTCCTACGGTTGCAGTAAGTGGACCCATATAGCCTGTGGGTGACTAAAGGTTGGTGCAAGCTACATAGTTGAAGATTAAATTTTAAATAGTTATATATTATGTTTCGTGTCCCTCATTCCTTATTTTATTATTATTATGGAGTATGATCATGTGTTTTATGACTGATTTTGGTACATATATATTTTATCCCTTTCCTTGGGTTTCATGTCAGTTCTCGCCATATTGACAGTCCCCGGATGCTACATCATTTCATGATGTAGGTTTGGAGGCCTTCTCCTGTTACCTTGTACAACGTTAGGTGGTTAGTTATTCTTCTGTATAACTGGTGAGAAGTGGTGAACCCTCCATCATCCAGAATGTCTTGTTACTTTTTTGTCATTTTACCATGTCTATTCTTTTGGTTTCTTTTGGCATAGTCGGGGTCATGTCTCGACTTAGCGGATGTGTAAAGATAGAGGTTTTGTAGACAGTATTAGGTTGTTGTTTTCTGGATTTGGTTTTGACGCTCAAACTTTACTTTGTGGTTTATCAAACTCTCTACATTATGGGTTAGTTTCGGCATGTTCTTATTTTACTATGCTTCTGATGAAAGGCTAAGGAGTCGTCTCATGCCTTGGTAGGCTTGGGGTTCCCGTCATGGCCAGGCCCCAATTCGGGTCATAAAAATTAAAGAAGAGAAAAGACTTACAATTAGATTCCTTTAAAATGCATTTTGATCTATATCTGTTGACAATTTCTTCAGCTTTTCCATACTCAAATTTTTCAATAAATCATAGTTTTGCATAACAATAGAACCGTGTTTAAATAACACAACACGGGATGTTCTATTGCATTTATACAGACTTAACTTCATTATACACTACCCAATAGAAAGAGAACATTGCGTATGAAGAAACATTTTGAGCTCCAATACTAGTACGATTGTGTGCAAGAGCTGTAGACTAAGTCCCACAAGTTGCTACAATACTGTACCAAATTGACGTATCAACACACAAGCAGAGTTACCCATGACATAACATTGAAAGAAACAACCACACTCATCAATTCATTCCATAAGTTTCATTTCAATAATAGACAAGTCCAGAACATGCACTACATGCAAACCCCCTTAGCATTGTAAGAACTAATTCATAACAAAACAAGTTAGTCATAGTAATTAAAAACAACTTCAACTTGAGGTGATGCACGCCGAAACGAGTTTGGTACAACATGGAATTTGATTGTTTTGCCATCTCATTTTAAAAAGGACTCGATTAGCATTATCTCTAGCACGGGAGACTTGGCCAATAGAAGCACTTAACTTTTCTTAGGTGATTAAATGTCAGTATCTGAGAAAACTTCCAAATTAAGACATTGTATTGCTGGGTCAGGAATATCATCATCTACATGATCCACCTAAGAAAGATGATCAACAACTCACTACTCTAAACTTTGTGAGGATGAAAAAAAATTAAAGAAAGAATTAAGGGAGGAATCAAATGATTATGAACCTGTATTTCCAATCAAGAAAACATACAAGACAACATTCACCTTGCTGCTGCAGATGAGAGTATTTAGACTTGTTGGTATTTCACCTGCTGTAGACAAGAGCTAGGAACAAAATGCAAAAGGGCTCAAACCCATAAACACATTCCATCTATGAACTTGCGATCCACACCAAGATCGATCTTTGCAATATCAACTCCATCACTAATTGAGATTGCAAAAAATTTGGATAAAACAATACTGAGACCTTTAACTTGCCCTCAAATTATATCTATGACCTTCAACTTTGGGTGTGCACAAGTAGACACTTAAACTTGTATAAAGTTGAACAAGTAGACCCACACGTTCTATGTGGCATAATACACGTAGGATGCCATGTAGGACAAGAATTGGTCACGTAGGATACACACTTTTAACAAAATAATTTTTCCCATATTAAATTTGCTATGAAACTATTCCATTACCCTTTATATAACTACCAATTAATTTTTTTCTTTTTTAATTAAGGTGATATCTATTTGAGGTAGGAGTTTAATTCCTAAAGCAAATCCAAAATTAAACAAACAATTTTATAATTAGAATTTCGAATCGCAAATACAAATTTCTGTAAAATTCATCCAATTTTGAATTGTATACGTGATTGTCGCACAAGGTCCTTGAAGGACTTCCCTTTCCAGTTGGATTGTCGTAGATATATTATTTCAATCTAAGAGATAATACAATTTTCCAAACAAAATATGAATCTTCTATTTATTGTGTCGGACCCCATTTTACTTGAATCAATACACTACCTCAGCTTCATTTTACTTGGTTCATGTTGACTTGACACCCTCTCAACAAAGTATGTATTAGGGTTTTTTTTGGATAACTGTGGTGTGAGGGCTAACTTCCACGCACCTCGATTAAATCTACAGATAGATTCAAGACAGACTTACTAAACTACATTAACGTTTTTAATTAAATTATGAAAGTTCAAATTAGTAGTACTATATGGAGTTATGTAATGATAAAGATAGTGTTAAAGGAAAGTGATTAACTTCTTTTAATTCTGCTAAACTGCATTTCCCAAAGCTAAGCTACCGAACCGGACCAACCCCAATACACTATTAGAATACCTTCGGTTACAGACTAGTTATTTTCCATAGATATTAGTTTCTATTTGTTTTCTATTTCATTCATTTATATTGTATTGGGGTTACGCCAACATTACAGAGGAACAGAGAAATATTATTTGTTTATGTATATTAAAATGAAAAATCAGTCCTTGTACAACATATCTCCTACTATTTATACAAGTGAGTCACATATACATTTTGGACCCAAAGCTAAGCAACCGAAGTGGGACAAACCCAATACAATATAAATGAATGAAATAGAAGACAAATAGAAACTAACTATAGAAAATAACTAGTCTAGGACCCGAGTTAATCTAACAGAAATTATCCTAGATCCACCTCCCTATAAGCACATTAATATATTTTATCCCAAGGGTTGAAGGATCAGTAAGCAATTAGTTATTTTAGGTCCTTGATGTGCCAGAATAAGGTTGATGAATGATAGTTGCTTGGAGCTTTCTCTATACCTTAATAGAAATGTCCTCTCTTAGCCAGGGTTATTACTTAGTGAGGCATCTCTTATTTGATCTTAGATTGAACTAATTGGAAAATCCTCACTGTGGATATAGACCTCGTCATTCTTCTCCCTTCAATACTAATGGATAAGTGCATTAGAATTTGTACGCTATTTTATCATATATGTTAATTACTTGCTCATTTATTATATATGTGTAAATTTAAGGGTAACTTCTGGTATATTAACTCCGGTCCTAGACTAGTTATTTTATATAGTTAGTTTCTATTTATTTTCTATTTCATTCATATACATTATATTGGGCTTGGCCCTCTTCTGTTGCTTAGCTTTGAGTCAGAAATGTATATGTGGCCTATTTGGATAACTAGTAGGAGATACGCTGTACAAAGATAGATTTTTCATTTTAATCTACATAAGAAAACAATATTTCTTTGTTCCTCTATAATGTTGGCATAACCCCAATACAATATAAATGAATGAAATAGAAAAAAAAATAGAAAATAACAGCTACGAAAAATAACTAGTCTAGGACCGAAGGTATTCTAACATTATATTGGGGTTGGCTCACTTTATTAGCTTAGCTTTGGATCCAAAATATATATGTGGCCCACTTGTATATATAGTAGGAAATACATTGTACAAATTCATATCACTTCAAATCAAGGAGACAAACATGATTTATCTCATCAAAGTTCATAAAGTTTACGCCTTTGAATTCAATAATATTTAGAGTCTAATAGAAATTATTTCCAAGTGATAATAAGTGTTATGATCTTTATCCTCATGTTTGAAGTGCTTTCGAGGTAAAAAAAAATCTTCATGGGAGTCACTTATAGCGAAGTTGCGCTAAGAAACTTTGATTCGGCTAAATCTTTGTATTTGATTTTACAAGGGTTTACTTTTAACTTGTGTAACTTTGATAGACTTAGAATTATGTAGCTCATCACCCACCAAATTGTAGATAATAGAGTCAGCTTTCCAATGATATTAATTTTGTCTTAATTCAATACCCGAGCAAAAAGTTATAACCAATTTTGTGGAGAGTCAATGAGGTCGTGCGATTAACCTGTGACGCATGCTCCATTCCACCCTTGAGGGAGCTGTGATAGAGCATGCAGAACATGGCCCATTTTGGTGCTCCAGAGCATGCGACACATGCTACATAGCGCTCTCCTTTATTTTCTAGCTTCTGATTCCTCATATTTAAGGGCAATAGGGTCATTTACGTCACCTAAAAACCATCCAAAATACAAGATTTAAGCCCCCAAAGAGAATTTTTTGCATCATTATTGTCTTCTCTTCTTCAAGAAAACCCTAAACCCCTAAAGATCAAGAATCAAGCTCTTAAGTCCAGATTTTCAAGAAAACCAATCAAGATTCGGGTTCTATCCCTTAAACTAAGTAATCTGAGGTATGTGGGGCTGTCCTAAACTTTGTGGGCATATTAAAATTGTTTTAGTAAGTTTCAAAATTACGAAATTATATATTCAAGAAGGGTTTTGAGAATAATTTAAAGAATATGCATTATGAATCCTTTTCAATGATGTAATGTTTTTATCTTGAGGACTTCCCCTAAATTTGATTTTTGCACTCATTTATAAGTATGCATACATTTTTGAGTTTGAATATTGAATTGAGAGCATGAATATTTATAATCCCTCTCTTGTTATAAAGCCACTTGTTTTCATATGTTATGAATTATTCACTTGCATATATAGAATCATAACACAAATGTCTTTACTATTATTCATGGAATTGATATGGATTATGAACTGAAGAGAGGGTGTTTTCTTATTTATATAAATGAATATTGCTGATTTAAAGAAATGCATGGTTTGATGTAAAGTGACTGGCCATTATATGTTTAAGAATTGAAATATGAGAATCTTTGCATAAGCTGTCATGTATTTTGAATTGTAAATTCTCTTGCACTGTTTAATTGATTTAGGTGGTCCAAATAACATGATTTGAATGTGAAGGACTGTGGAATTGATATGATACGAATGACTTGTAAGTCTTGGTATGATGATACCCTGTGATGATATGTCCTTAATATTTTAAATATTTAATGATTTTGTTTATGAAGCATGGTGTTTAAAGAACTATAATTGGTCCTATAGAGAGGTAGATGGTTACTTGAAGAAGGCATTTGAGTGGAAGGGATCATCGCTGGAAATCGAGTTTTACCGATTCAGGTAATATGATTGGCTAATGTCAATGTACATTTTTCCTTAAGACACTGGCATACTAGAATAGTGATTAGGACTCCAATCCTTGCGGAAAACTTGGATTAGGGGCTTTTCCGCCGAGTCATCGGTGGATTCCATATAGCCTGCGGGATTGTAGAAACGTAGGGTGTACCATCTATCTCATAAGATACAGAGAGAGTCCCGATTTCAAAGGAACGTTTCAAAGTCTTTTAAGTATGCCCATGTGTTTTTATATATTATATATAAAATTTTTCATAAATTAGTCTTACTTATGCTATATAAAAATATGTTATCTTGGATTGCTCAGCGTACCAGTACATCTGTATTGACCCCCTATATTTCAGGATCTGAGGCACAGTGTCTGGGTCCCACTAAGTTGTAGATTGTTTTTTTCTAAGTTTGCAATTAGTGAGCCTCCCTTATTTCGGAAGGTCTTGGTTATTGGACATTACAATTTTGTTTGTTTCATGGTCCGGCTGGGGGCCTTATCCCTGTTTTTAGACGTATATTGATTGTTGCTATTAGAGATTTCCTAGACATGTGTCATGTGTTTTGAATGTTAATAACTTCTTTTCAAATTGTTCGGTTTACTTATGAGATTGACCATGTTTCCGTAGTATAATTTTTTTGTATTTTTTATATTGTATGAACATTGTGCATGATT
Source organism: Capsicum chinense (assembly GCA_026120095.1). Classification (NCBI taxonomy): domain Eukaryota; kingdom Viridiplantae; phylum Streptophyta; class Magnoliopsida; order Solanales; family Solanaceae; genus Capsicum; species Capsicum chinense. The sequence continues at coordinate 223,165,243 of JAPEIP010000006.1, read as the reverse complement.
GCTAGATAGAGAGGGGAGCTGGGGCCTTCATGGTTTCAGATATCCACCATGGTCAGGGCCTCAATTTGAGTAATGACAAACTTGGTATCAGAGAATGGTTCATTGTCCCAGGGTGTCTGTAAAGTCGTGTCTAGTATAGTCTTTCTTATGGGTGTGTTGTGCACCACACTTATAATCAGGAGGCTATTGGGCATTTAGGAGTTGTTTCTTATTCTTTAATACTCTAGTTCATGTTATAATGTCGTCCATAAAAAATTTATCCAAATTCCTTCCTTGTTCTAATTTTATGGGCTATGCCTCATTTGTCGAGACGATACAAGTCTAAGAGTCTAGCTTTACCAGCGATGTGGTTTTCTCTGATTAAGTTCTCCATAAAGTTATGCTATAACACAAGGACTTGAGAGGAGTCTATTAGTGCTTCAAGGTATATTGATCCGAGTGTATACCTTTATCCTGATGAAATCATGGTTTTTT
>JAPEIP010000006.1:223109498-223137893 GCA_026120095.1 Capsicum chinense | reverse complement strand
ATGATTATGATGATTTTCTTCGGGCTATGTGAGTCTTTCATACATCCTGCATATTTCTTATAAATATTTATGATGATGATGTTTATACAACTGCATACACCCCCATATACTCAGTTCCTTTCTATGGTACTGACCTAAATCTTCAGATAAGGGTTGCATTTTCTCGGAATGTAGGTTTAGGTGCTCAGTTCCAGGTTCGACAGTGATTCTTTGGGAACGTTGTTCTACGTCCTCTGTTGTAGTGCGTCCTCATTTTCTGAGTACGTGATGTCTGATATTGGTTTCATGGAATTGTTTATATTTGATAATTAAGTATGAGTCAGTTGGGGCATGTCTCAATGGCTCGCTGGTTTTATTGATTTTCTTAGAGGCTTTTTAGACTAGTATAAATGTTGGGAGTTGACTAATAAGTCATATTTTGTTATCTTTCTAAAATTCTTTTATTCTTGGATGATGATTAATCTGTTGATATTTGAGGGTTATTTATGGAAATCCCATTGATTTTTGTTGAACTAAATAAAAATGGTTCAACGGGTTAGCTTGGGGCTACTCGTAGCCTCAAGCACCGTGTGATGCTTTGGGACCTATTTTTTGGGGCGTTACATTAATAAACTCCAAACTAAATTGTCACCACTTTACTTCTAGAGTCTGAGATAGACACTAAGAAGGGCTCTGCTAATATTTTAGGTCTAATACTGAGTTGACGGCTATATAGGGTTTACAAAGGAAGAGAAGCCTCGGAATCTGACTAAGCATAAACATAAAGATAAGATACTCAAAAGACACCGTTAAATATATCAGGAGAACTTCCCTGTTCTTGGCGAGATTGGAGTGCATAAAATTTGTTCTGGCATTGACCAGTAGTTGTACTAGAAGGGGCGCCCTGCTGACATAAATCTTTTCCCCTCTGAGATATTACTCTACACTCCCGCATCTTGTGGCCTAGCTTACCACATCAAAATCACACAACACTTCCAGCTCTACACAAACCTATGTAATGTCTACCACACTCTTCACAAAATAGATGGGTACAACCACTGCTTATACTATCCTAGGTTTTAGAGCTTGGCGCCCTACCTTGGTTGTCATCCCTGAACCTTGGTACTGGGGAACTAGCTGAGGGTGGCGCTATAACTGAAGACTTTGGATAAAACTGGGAATGGTTACCACCTTCTGACTTAGGCTGACTGAAATTAAAGCTACCTATTCTTGCTCTCTTATTCTCTCTCTCCTTCTTCTTAAGCTTCTTCTCTTCAATCTATTGAGCATGGACCATAAGCCTAGATATGTCCATCTATTTAATCCACATTATTGTTCTGCACTCCTTAACCATACTATCTGATACCCCAAATATGAACTTGCTTATTCTGGATCTATTGTCTGCTACTACATGGGGATCATACCTGGCTAGCTGAGTAAACTTAAGAGAATACTCTTTTACGCTCATACTACCTTATCTGAGATTGATGAACTCTAACACTTTGGCTTCTGTCATCTCTAAGGAAAAGAATCTGTCTAGAAAGGCAGTAGGAAACTCTTCCCACTCTATGGGCTCTACATATGTACCCCTGTCTACCTTCTACTACTTGAACCACGTATCGGCTACATCTTGTAGCTGAAAGGCGGCTAACTTGGCACTTTCACTGGAAGTCACTCCTATGATATTTGTGACTTTCTGAACCTGATCGAGGAACTCCTGTGGGTCCTTTTCTGACTTAGATCCCATAAAAAAAGAAGGATTCATTCGGGTGAAGTCCCAAATTATGGTTGTAGCAGTATTGGCCACTGGGTTGGCTGGAACTATAGCTGACCGTTTATTCTGGGCTTTCATTAAATTGGCTAGAGTAGAGAATGCAGCTTTAAATTCTGCATGAGAGACGTGCTCATCCAGGAGATCAGCCTGAATGGGTTGAGATGCTGACTGAATTTTGATTCTTCTTTCATTAGTCCTTTTGGGAGGCATGTTTTGTAAATAAAAGGAAGAAGTGGATTAGACTGAGAGTTTAACTTGAGCTCATCCTCACTCGCACTACATGAATACTGAAAAAAGGGAAACTTTTCCTAAAACATCTCATAGCCTCTTAGACTCCTTAGGACTCTATTGAACCTTGCTCTGATACCAAGTTTGTAAAGACCCTGGACTACCCCCTAGTCGTCATATGGTGTTTACAATCCCAAAAGACCGCAAGCTAACCCATGAATGATATTTATTGTGAGCACTAAATTAAAATACTATAATTAATGTGGAAAAATTGGTTGAAATGCCATAAGTTTCAAAACATCCAAAATACAGATATCATATAACATCTGTAAAATTGAATACTGTCTAAAAGTCTAGTATGAAAAGCCTCTAACTGAATCTATCTAAAAGCGGAGTTAATGGGACAATCCCCCAACTAACTCCATCTACTAAACTACTACATCTACTAAAATATGAAATCATAGAATATCCTCAAATAATGAGGACCCACAGGTAAATCTACTATTCTTAGCCGAATCTTAATCTACTATGTATGGTCGGGAACATGAGCATCCAAACCTATGATATAAAACATCATAGCATAGAAAAGTATGCGTCAGTACGTGGGAATGTGCTCGTATGCTAGATGAGGTAAGGCTGAATGCAAGGGTTCATATGCATGAATAATAACTGACTAAATGATATAAAGTAACTGAATATGAGAGTACATGAATAACTAATACGACTGAAATCACTGAGTACACAATACCGTGGACATACATAGATATTTATTGTATCTAAAATTTTCTAAAAATAAGTACTAAGTTCTAATAACTGACTAACTGATAAATCTGAGATTTACTGATAACTGAGTTACTAATACTGATTGACTATAGCTGATTGTCCTGATACTTTAAAACTGAACTAAGTTCTAAACTGAAGACTGAAATTGAAATTGTTGGAGGTAATCATCTAACGAACATGCCCCAAATAAAATAAGATAACTGATTTGGGGTCTAATTTGTAACTTCAGTTGGAAGGGTGTCAGTATCGTGCCACGGGTAATGACAACTACTGTGGAGTCAGTCCTAACTAACGGGTGACCCCTGAGATCAGTCCTAAACTAGCAGGAGATCCCTGAGTATGTCATTCCTATCTAACAGGTGACATCTTATAACCTACGATGGCTATGTAGTTCCAAAACTTAGGGATTACTTCTAGGGACCCAATCCTAGCTAATAGGTGAGACCCCATCCCTAGGCTTTCTTGGTGCTGAATCTTTCTTCCAATTGAAAGACACTAATCTGATTATACTGAACTATACTTAACTGATATAGAGTTTACTGAGTATTCTTAAGCTCTGTAACTGACTGAGTTCTACTACGCTCCGTAACTAATTGAGTGTACTACTGATCATGACTTGACCGATACTATCTGGTCACTAATACTGGCTTTAGGTAAAAAACTACATTATCGGGTATTAAATACTCCTAGGACTCGATAGCATGAAAAGTAAAGCAAACAATTATCTTGAATAACATAACAATGTTCGCTTGATCATAATTCATTCATTGAGATATTTCATCAAACACTTGTAATGCATTAACTTGTACATGGATGGGTTCATCCTTAAAGAAATTCTTTAACCTTTTTGGGACGAATTTAAGCTAGGTAAAAGTACGGGGTGTTACAACCATCTGTCTTATAAGTAAGATATAGAGCTAGTCATGATTTCAAAGCACTTTTCAAAGTTTTTTAAGTATGCCCATGTGTTTTCATATATTGTATGTAAAATGATTCATAAGTTGCTCTCACTTATGTTATATAAAAATATGTTATTTTGCATTTCTCTGAATACCAGTACGTCTGCATTGACCCTCTATATTTTAGGATCTAAGGCACAGTCTCAGGGTCCCGCTAAGCTGTAGATTATTTTTCCAAAGTTTGCAGTTAGTAAGCCTCCCTTATTTCAGAATGTCTTTATTATTGGACATTACTATTTTTTTTGTTTCATAGTCTGACTGGGGGCCTTGTCCCAGTTTTTAGATGTATATTGATTCTTCTATTGTTAGAGATTTCGCAGACTGGTATCATGTGGGTTGAATGTTAAGAACTTCCTTTTGAATTGTTCAGTTAACTTATAAGATTGACTATGTTTTTGTATGATAATTTTCTGCTTTTTTTATATTAAACGAACATTGTGCACTATTGCCAGATAGAGAGGGGCGCCCAGGCCTTCAAGGTTTGGGATGTCCGTGTAAGACCCCGCAAAATCCTAAGCTTAACTCAGTCCTTTAAAATTTGTTAAGGGGTGCTACAGTTAGAAAATTTTAGCTAAGCATTCAGACTTAGAGTTGTCTTATCCTTTATAGGTTGGCAACTCTATTTCATGACCCTCATGACCTTAAAGTAATGATTTTTAGGTTAGATTATGATTAGGAATGTTAGTGGGTATTCCCAGGCATGTTTTTAATGTTTTGGACTTCGTTTGGATCATATTTGAAAGCTCTAACCAATGGATCAATGCGATCTCAACACGCCGCATCGCCCATCGCATCGATTAATATTTTTCTCCAGATCCCAGTGCATATTCTAGTGAACTGATGTGGAGTCAACATGGCGCATTAGCCATAGCATCGATCCCAACGACGCGGCACGTTGTTCTATGCATCGCTAAATCAGTTTTTAGTCATTAAAAATCCGCATCCTCAGGGGTAATTGGGTCTTTTCTCACCCTTTGTCAGCCCCCAAAATATGATATTAAGCTCCTTTAGAGGCAAAATCCGTTCATCTTTCTGTAAATTCTGAAGAAGCAAACCCTAGGATCCCTAATTCAAGATTTAGCCTTTAAGAACACTCCATCATTCCTCGCAAATTTGAATACCAAGGTATGTGAAGTGTTCATCCAAGGGTTTTCTTCCAACCTTGGAGTTCAAGAAACTCTTTTAAAAAACAAGTTAATTGATTTCATGTTGGATCTTATAATGTATTAATGATTATGACATTAATGGTGATCTAATTCCACGATCTGTCCTAAGTTTTATGTACACTATTTAATTGTGAATTGAATTTTCTGAACTACATTTCAAACTCTTGAATTGTATGTTGAATGTAGAATCCATGATATTAGTGATACATGAAATACCCATGCTTCCCAAGTGTTTGTCAAACTGTTTATGTGATTTGACTAGTCCAAGCATAACATGTTCTTTTGTGATTTCCATCATGCACAATCTCACATATATCAAGTGTGTGACAAAAATGTCTAAGTGAATGTATTATTAGCAAGCTAGTACCATTATGCTACAAAAATCATGCAGTGATTTAATTTTCATCCTATCAAGTCCTGGGGGTATTTAATATCCGACAATTTAGCTGTATATCTAGAGCCAGTGTTTGTTATAGAATAGTATCAGTCATGTCACGATCAGTGGTTCAGTAATCAGTTCAAAACTCTATTAGTAATCAGTTAAGAATTAAGTGAACTCAGTTCAGCCCAATCAGTTAACATGATCAGTCACAGTTCAATCTAGCATAGAACAATTTAGAATTTAGTCCAGTATTTATTCAGTTGGGAGTAGAATTCAGAACCGAGTAAACCAAAGGATGGGGACTCATATGCCAGTAGAGGGTGTGATCCTTAGAAGCAGTATTTGTGTTTCAGAACTATATAGACAGTGTAGGTTGAGACATCAACCTGCCAGTTGAGGATTGATGAGGTGTCCTACCTAGAAATTGAGGGTACCACTATTCTCATTCAGAGCACCTTCCAGATAAGGGTGACTTATCTTATCATTACCCGTGGTACGGTACTGACACCCTTCCAATTAGGGTTAGGGTGACTTTCAGTTTTGAACCTTATGGCTATTTGCACCTAAATTCCACCTTTTATAGTATTGTTATTCCGTTATTGTAGAAAGTACAAGTTATGGGTTTGCTTGTGGTTCTTCGGGATTATAAGCACAGTGTAGCATCAGGGGTACAAACTCGGGTCATTAAAAACTTGGTATCAAAGCCTAAGGTTCAATAGAGTCCTAGAAAGTCTGAAACTTGCATCTAGTAGAGTCTTGTGCATAGGTATATAGCGTGCCACACTTATGGACAGGAGGCTATTAGATGTTTTAGGAAAAGTTTCCCTTCTTTTAGTATTCATGTCGTGTGAGTAAGCATTAGCATCAGTTAAAATCCTAGTATAATCCAAAGTTTCTCTTCCATTTACAGAATATACCTCGAAAGAGGAATAAGGGAAGAGGAATGGGGGACCAGCCAGCACATCATCCTGTCCAGCCAGATCCACTAGATGAATATGTCTCCTATGCCGAATTCAGAGTAACTTTCACCACCCTATCTCATTTCGTGGCATCCTAGAATATACGCCCAGCTATCATTCAGGCCAACCCAGTGGCCAATACTGCTACATCCAGTATTTGAGACTTTACCTGAATGAACCCTCCATCTTTTACTAGGTCTAAGTTAGATAAGGACCCTCAGGAATTTCTCGATCAGGTGTAGAGAGTTATAGATATTATGGGGGTGATAGCTAGTGAGAGTGCCGAGTTAGCTGTATATTAGTTGTAGGATGTGGCTTACGCATGTTTTAAATAGTGGAAAGTCGAAAGGGATGTAGATGCAGGGCCCATAGAGTGGGAGGAGTTTGCCACTGCTTTTCTAGATAGGTTCTTTCCGTTGGAGTTGGGTGAAGCGAAGGTTCTAGAATTTCTTAACTTGAAGTAGAGAAACATGACAGTGAAAGAGTATTCTCTCAAGTTTACTTAATTAGCTAGATATGATACTTATATGGTGGCAGATAGTAGGTCAAAGAGTATAGAACTGCAATGTTGATTTAGGATATGGATATATCCAGGCTCATGGTCCATGCTCAGTAGATAGATAAGGCTAAGAATAGAGAGAAGGAGAGGGAGAACAAGAAAGCGAGAACAGTTAGTTTTAACTTCGCTCAGCCTAAGTCATAGGGTGGGAATCATTATCAGTTTTGCCCAAAATTCTCAGTTCCATCTCCGTCCTTAGCCAGTGCTTCGGTGTCAAAATTTAGAGACGGCAATAGAGATAGGGTGTCAGGCCCTAAAACCCAAGGTAGTGTTAGCAGTTCCTAAACAAATCCTCTCTGCCAGAAGTGTGGCAAAAACCATTAGGGTTTCTATAGAGCTGGCAGTGATGTATGCTTTGGATATGGAAAGCTATGTCACAGAGTTAGAGATTGTCCCCAGTCAGGTTTCCAAGGTCAGGATAACCCTCCCTCATCTCAATTCGGTCACCCAAATCAGCACGGTGCTGCTTCTAGTGCTACAAGTGGGCAATGCCTGAACAGACTCTATGCCCTTCATTCCTAATAGGATCAAAAAATTTCTCTTGACGTGGTCATTGGTACATTACAAGTTTATCATTTATATGTTTATGCTTTGCTAGATCAAGGATCTTCTTTGTCCTTTGTTACTCATTATATAGCTGTTGACTTCAGAGCCAGTCCTGAAATTCTAGTAGAGACTTTCTTAGTCTCAACCTCAGTGGGTAAATCTACCATAGCCCGATGAGAATACAGGAACTATTCGGTTACGCTATTTCAGAAAGTAACTTCAGCTGACTTAGTCGAATTAGAGATGACTGATTTTAATGTCATTCTCAACATAGATTGGCTTTATTCCTACTATGCCTCAGTCGACTGTAGAAATAGAATTGTACAATTTTAGTTTTCGAATGAGCCCATCCTAGAGTGGAGGGGTAGTACTTCAGCACTTAGGGGTTAGCTTATTTCCTACCTCAGAGCAAGGAAAATGATATCTAAGGGATGTTTCTACTATCTCGTTCGAATCCAAGAGTCTAGATCAGAAACCCCTACTCTTGAGTCAGTATCAGTAGCATGTGAATTCTCAGATGTGTTTCTCGAAGATCTTCCCAGAGTTGCTCCTGAAAGGGAAATCAACTTTGGAATAGACATTCTTCCAGATACTCAACCCATATGTATCCTGCCATATAGAATAGAAACTGTAGAACTCAGAGAATTAAAAGAAAAATTGAAGGATCTCCTAGATAAGGGATTAATCAAACCCAGTGTGTCCCCATGGGGCGCACCAGTTTTATTCATAAATAAGAAAGACGATTCTCTTACAATGTGTATTGACTACCATCAGTTGAATAAAGTCATGGTTAAGAACAGGTATCCCCTTCCCAGAATTGAAGAATTATTGGACCACCTTCAGGGTGGCAGTTAATTTCCTAAGATAGACCTCAGATCAGGCTATCATCAGTTTAGAATCAGATGTGACATTCTAAAATCAACTTTTAGAACTCGGTATGGTTACTTTGAATTCTTATTCATGTCATTCAATCTTACTAATGCCCCAACATCTTTCATGGACTTGATGAACCGTGTATTTAAGCAGTACTTGGATATGTTCATCATAGTCTTCATAGATGACATCCTTGTCTACTCCTACAGTGAGCATGATCATAAAGACTATCTCAGAATAGTATTACAGACTCTCAGAAACCATCAGCTATTAGCCAAATTTAGTTAGTGTGAATTTTGGCTAAGGTTAGTAGCCTTCCTCAGCCATATTATTTCCAGTGATGGCATTATAGTTGATCCCTAAAAGACCGAAGCAGTAAGAAACTAGCCTAGACCATCTCTCCATTAGATATCTAGAGTTTCTTGGGCTTGGCAAGCTATTACCGATGGTTTGTTGATGGATTTTCATCTATTGTATCCCCCATGTCCATATTGACTCAGAAAAAAGTCAAGTTTTAATGGTCAAATTCTTACAAGAAGATTTTTTAGGAGTTGAAGACTCGACTCACCTCAGCCCAGTTTTGACTCTACCAGATGGTATAGATGACTTTGTTGTGTATTGTGATGGTTCTAGAGTTGGTTTGGGTGTGTTTTGATGCAAAAATGTAAGGTTATAGCCTATGCCTCTAGATAGCTTAAGCCCCATGAAAAGAACTATCCTACTCATGACCTTGAGTTAGCAGCAGTAATATATGCCTTGAATATTTGGAGGCACTATTTACATAGAGTGCACATTGATGTATTCACTGACCACAAGAGCCTGCAGTATATATTCTCTCAAAAAGACCTAAACCTCTATCAGATAAGGTGGTTGAAGTTATTAAAAGTCTACGACATGAGCATCTTGTATCATCTAGGTAATGTAGTGGATAATGCTCTTAGTAGGATGTCTATGGGTAGTGTTGCTCATGTGGTGGATGGTAAGAAGAAGTTAGCTCAGGAAGTTCATCAGCTTGCCCGACTAGGCATTTGCTTAGTCGATTTAGTGGAAGGTAGTGTATGGGTGCAGAGTAGTTTAAAATCATCCCTGGTTTCCAAGGTAAAGAAAAAGCAGGATAGGGATCCTATTCTAGTTAAGTTAAAATAATCAACTAGAGATCAAAAGATAGAGGTTTTCTCCCTATGGGGAGATGCTGTATTACGTTGTCAGGGTCGGCTATGTGTGCTAGGTGTAGATGACCTGAGATAGCAGATTCTTGTAGGAGTGCATAGTGCACGTTACTCTATTCATCCATGGGCCACTTAGATGTATCATGATTTGCAGGAGATTTATTGGTATAATGAGATGAAAAGAGACATTACAGAGTTTATGACTAAGTGCGCAATATGTTAGCAGGTTAAGATTGAGCATCAAAAGCTAAGTGGGTCTATGCAGGAGTTCAGTATTCCTACCTGGAAATGGGAATAAGTGAACATGGAATTCGTGATGGGTTTGCCTCGTACCCATCATTAGCACGATTCAGTTTGGGTCATTGTAGATAGGAAGACTAAATCATCCTATTTCCTACTATTCTATACCTCTTATTCAGCTGAGGACTATGCCAAGCTCTATGTCAAAGAGTTCATCAGGTTACATGGAGTTCTGTTGTCCATTATCTCAGATAGAGGTATGCAGTTCACATCTTATTTTTGGAAGGCATTCCAAAAGGATCTTGGTACCCAAGTCCACCTCAGTAGAGCCATTCACCCTCACACATATGGTCAAGCAGGAAGGACCATTCAGACTTTAAAGAATATGTTGCGAGCATGTTCCATTGACTTTAAAGGTAATTGGGATGACCACTTTTTTTTGATTAAATTTGCGTATAACAACAGTTACCATTCCAGCATTTAGATGGCTCCATTTAAGGTGCTCTATGGGAGAATATGTAGATCTCTCATTGGTTGGTTTTAAGTTGGTGAGGCTATAGTGGTTGGGCCTTACTTGGTGTTTGACACCTTAGAGAAGGTTCAGTTGATCAGGGAAAGGATTAAGATAGTTCACAACCAACAGATATCGAATGCTAATGTGCGTAGAAAAGATCTCGAGTTCGAGATTAGTGATTACAGGTATTTGAAAATCTCTCCTAAAAAAGGAGTGAAGAGGTGTTGCAAGAAGGGGAAGCTCATTCCCTAATATGTCGGTCCTTACTAGATTCTCAACCATTTCAGAAAGGTAGGTTATGAGCTTGAGTTACCTTCAGATTTATCTTAATTCCATCCAGTGTTCTATGTCTCCTTGCTTAAGAAATGCATAGGTTTACCAGTATCCGTAGTCCCTATAAAGGGATAGATGTTTAGAACGACCTCTTTTATGAGGAGATTCCAGTCAAAATCCTTGATTATAAGATTCACAAACTGAGGAACAAAGAGATCCCTCTAGTCAAAGTTCTTTGGCAAAATCAGTTTGTTGAGGGAGCCGCTTGAGAAGAAGTAGATATTCGGACCAAGTATCCTCACCTCTTTTTCGCCAACTTAGACTCAGCCGAAGGTAATAGTTTTTTCTTGATCTTACTCAGTTCCATGCTCAGATTTACCTTTATAGGATTGGTACCAGTTACTATTGCATATTTAGTTGTGAATTCATGCATCAGATATGCATGTTCAACATAAGAAACTCAGCTTATTAGATATCTCAGTCATGCATTCATGTTCATCTATGTAATCTTGCATCAGATATGCATGTACAGTACAAAATTTCAGCATATTAGTAGTGTCAGTTATGAAATCATGTTGCAGTTATGCATATCCAGTATCTATGTTCAGTCTATCAGTATTCCCAGGTTAGTTAATCTTATTCGAGGATGAATATTCCCCAAAGAGGAGATATTGTAAGACTCCACAAAATAGTAAGCTTAAGTCAGTCCTTTAAAGCTTGTTAAGGGATCCCAAACTTACAAAATTTTAGCTAAGTATTTAGACTTAGCGTTATTTTAGCCTTCATAGGTTGGAGACTCTATTTAACGACCCTCATGACCTTAAAGTACTTATTTTTAGGTTGAATCATGATCAGGAATATCAGTGGGTGTTCTTAGAGAAGTTTTGGATTTTTCAGACTTCGTTTGGATCACATTTGAAAGCTCAAACTAGTGGATCGATGCAAATTCAACGCACCGCGTCACCCATCGCATTAATGAATATTTTTATCTAGCTCCCAGTACAAATTATAGTGAACCGATGCGAACTCGATGTGGTGCATTTACCATCGCATCGATGCCAATGACGCAATGCATCGGTCTTCGTGTTGCTAAATCAATTTTCAGTCATTAAAAAGATGCATCCTTAGGGGTATTTGGGTCTTTCCCCACCCTATGTCAGCCCCCAAAACATGATATTAAGCCCCTTTAGAGGAAAAATCCATTCATCTTTCTCAAAATTTCTCAATAAGAAAACCTTAAGATCCCCAATTCACGATTTAGCCTTCAAGAACACTCCATCATTCCGAGAAAATTTGAATACCAAGGTATGTGAAGTATTTATTCAAGGGTTTCCTTCCACCCTTGGAGTTCAAGAAACTCTTTTAAAATACAAGTTAATTGATTTCATGGATTTTATGTTGGATCTTAAATGTATTAATGATTATGATGTTAATGGTGATCTAATTCCATGATTTGTCCCAAGTTTCATGTACACTATTTAATTGTGAATTGAATTTTGTGAACTATATGTCAAACTCTTGAATTGTAAGTTGAATGTAGAATCCATGATATTACTACATGTTTAGTGATATGTGAAATACCCATGCTCCCCAAGTGTTTGTCAAAATATTTATGTGCTTTGACTAGTCCAAGCATAACATGTTATTGTGTGATTTCAATCATGCACAAGCTCATGTATATCAAGTATTTGACAAAAATGTCTAAGTGAATGTATTATTAGCAAGAAAGTACCATTATGCTACAAAAGTCATGTAGTGATTTACTTTTCATGCTATCGAGTCCTAATGGTATTTAATAACTAACAGTTTAATGAATCCCCTACACTTTCATTACCTAAACATGTCATTCCCTATTCATGTAAGAAACCTAGATTGGAGTAGTGGGTACTCATAGGTAGACCCTCAAGCTCCAATCTTAGCTGTAAGCCATGTATGCAATGGCTCAGTTCAGTTCACGATACTCAGTCTATTTCATACGTTACAAACTTAGTCATGTTCTCATGTTTCCATTCATAAATGTTCAGTAAAGGATCTCGAGTTAGAGATTAATGAATATATCTACCTAAAGATCTCTCCCATGAAGGGAGTGAAGAGATTCGGAAAGAAAGGAAAGCTCAGTCCCCGATATGTTAGTCCTTTCAAAATTCTCAGTCGTTTTGGCAAGGTAGCTTATGAGCTCGAGTTGGCTTCAGATCTAGATTCAGTGCATCTAGTCTTTTATATCTCCTTTCTTAAGAAGTGAATAGGTGACCCAGTAGTCTTACTCCCTGTTAAGGGCGTAGATATTCAGAATAGTGTCTCTTATTAGGAAATTCCAGTCAAAATCCTTGACTACTACATTCCCAGACTAAGGAACAAAGAAGTCCCTCTAGTCAAAGGTCTTTGGCAGAATCAGTCCATTGAGGGATTTACTTGGGAAGTAGAAGTAGATATGCAAACCAAGTATCCTCACCTTTCTCCGCTAATTCAGACTCCGGCCAAGGTAATAGCTTTCCTTAAGCCTATTCAGTTTTATGTTCAGATTTTAGTTACAAACTCGGTATTTTAAAGTACCATTACATATTTAATCATGCATTCATGTATCAGCTCAGTCATGTACTCATGCATCAGATATGCATATTTAGCTTTATAAATTTAGCTTTTCAATGATTCCATTCGTGTATTCATGAGTCGGTATTCATTCATCAGATATGCATGTTCAGTATGAAATTTTAGTATATTAGAAGTTCCAGTCATATAATCATGTTTCTGATGTTCATGTCCCTTAAGTAAGATCAGTCTATCATCTTTCCCAGTCTAGTCAGTCCTATTCGAGGATGAATGTTCCCAAGAGGGAGATATTATAGTACCCTAAACCTTCTTTAAGACAAATCTAGTCTCCAGAAGAGTTAGTAATGACTTCCTAAATGATTAATGTTTAAATCATATAGAATTTCCCCAATTTCGACCTATTATAATGTGGGAAGTTTAATTAGCTTTCCAAAAATACAAATTTCATCCAAATTCGGTATCGGAGTAAAAAGTTATGGACGTTTAATAGAGAACTGTCGGAACTGCCTAGAAGTGACGATTAGGCCGACGGACCATCGAGCTAGCAAAGGACCATCGCTCAAGCCGTCGTGACTAAGGTAGTGAACCCATCTTCTGGCCAAGTGCTACAGTCAGGACCGACGAACCATCGCCCAAACCGTTGCCACTTCCAATCAACGATTTTAAGCTATTTTTAAAAAGGTATTTGGGTCTTTTTCCACCCCTTTTAACCTCTAATTATACCAAACCAGAGCTCATAACTTCATTATTCACCTACAACACCAAATTATGATTCCTCTTAAAGATCAATCCCCAAGAACAAGATCTAAACTGTTCTTCAAGAAACTAAGAAATTCAAAGTTCTTCAAGTTCAAGAACCATCGAGAAAACATTAAGATTTGTGTTTCCTAATCCAAGAACGTTCAAGAAATGTTTTTTATCTTTCAATATCCAAACTTGTAAGGTATGTTTAGTATTGATTCATGGGTTCCTTTTCCCATGAAGCTCAAGAATCCTATTTTAAAATTAGGAATTGTGAAACTCATGTTGTGCATTGATTATAATCATGTTTATGTTGTTATGCAACTTCCAAGTTGGAATATTTAATATGTTTTCATGAAATTTTGTTAATATATGGACTGAAATCAATTAAATTGAGTTGAATGAAGGAACTTGATGTATTAAGTTGATGTTCATGCTTAAGCCCTAAGTTATGCATACTAGATATTTGATAAAATGCCTAAAAGAGTAAGATTTATGCTTATTGACTCAATAGGGCCTAAATGATGAATCCATGCATTATCTTTATGTTTCAAAATGACTCTCATGCTATTGTGATGCATTGAAATTGTTTGATGGAATTCCCATGAGACTAGAATTGTGTAACCACAATATATTTGAATGCATTCCTATTCATGTACAAGAGTATGAGAACCAAGTGCTTTATGAAACTCCCAAGTGATTGTATTATGTATTATTGATTATGGTCATATATTTAAGAAGTGTCCTGTCTTATCAGTTTAATGCTATTGAGTCCTGGGGGAACTTATATCCGATAATTTAGTTGTGTGCCTAGAGCCATATCTCATTCATAATAATCTTAGTCAAGCCATGATCAGGAAAATTCAGTCTGTTACATGACTCAGGAAAACTCAATAAATTCAGTATCAGTCCAGTAATCTCAGTAATATTAGTAATCTTAGTAATCTCAGTCAGTTATCAGATCTCAGTATTATTTCAACAGTTAACGGAATTCAGTTAAACTCAGTCCAGTTCAGTCCAGTATATTCAGTTCAGTGTCTATTCAAATGGGAGTAAGATTTAGCACCGAGTGAGGTGAAGGATGGGAACTCACTTATGAGTAGAGGATGTGATTCTTAGAAGTAATCCTTGCACTCCAGAATTATATAACTAGCATAGGTTGAGACATCAAACCTACTAGATAAGGGTAGATGAGGTGGCTTAACCTGTTAGATAAGGGTTCTGCCATTCTTATTAGAGTACCTGTTAGATGAGGGTCACTCACATCTTATCCTTACTTGTGGCGCAGTATTGACACCCTTCTAATTGAGGTTACATATTGGACCCTATCTCAGCTATAGTAGCTTATTGGGGGCATATCAGTTAAAGGACTACTTCCCACAGTTTTAGTCTTAAGTCTCAACAAAATAGAACTCAGATAGTTCTATAGAATTTAAGACTATCAGATACAGTCACCCAATACAGTACGGAACTCAGATAGTTCTATCAAAATCTAGACTGTCAGACACAGTCATTCAGTATCAGTATCATCAGTTTTCAGTAACTCATGATATCAGTATTCAGACTCAATAGTCAGTATTATCACAAATTTAGTTATAGTTACTTATTTATTCATTTATTCTCACGTTCATGTTATAGAGTTAGTTAGTATTATTCATGCATATAAACCCTTTATGTTCAGCCTACCTCACTAGTATACTAGTATATTTAATCGTAATGACACATTTGTGCTATGGTGTTTTATACCATAGGTTTAGAAGTACGAGCTCCAGAATATCAGTAGCTTTCCAGTTTCAGCAGTCAGAGTCAGTAGTGAGCCCTCATCATTCGAAGATGTTATGATTTGATCACTTCACTTCTATAATACTTAGTTTATTTCAGTAGTTGGAGTTAGTTGGGGACATGTCCCATCAACTCCTTAGTTAGATAGTACAGTGTTAGAGGCTTTCAGACTATAGTATATTCAGACAGTTATTTCAGTTGTTTTGATATTGATATACTGCATTTTTAGATGTTGTGTTTTATTAGATATTTGAATGTTATGGACTTTCATATTTTTATTCCACATTTATACAGTATATTATGCACTGTTTAGGTACAGATATCAGTCATGGATTATCTTGTGGTCCTTTGAGGTCACGAGTACCATATACAGTTTTGGGTACCAGATTCGGGGGGTTATAGTACTCCTGCTCGAGCTCAAGTTTAGATAGTATACAAATTTCTTATGGGTAGTGGTAAAGTTGTGAAGTTCTTTGAAGAATTGGTCATCAAAAACAAACTGTAGAATGGTGGAGTAGTACGATATCCATTCCTTTGAAGAACACTTGTTCTTGCAGCATCATGAATAGTCATTTTCCATAAAATGCAATCTATTACATTCCTTGCTAAGTCATTAATTATATTTTCACCATCAATTAGTTCTTGGTTTGTGTTAGATTGTCCTTTTTTGACACATTTTTTAGGCATATCTTCTTATAAATGAGAATAATATACACCAATATAATTAGCTCTATTTTCTCCTAATGATAAAATATACAAAATAAAGACATGGAACAAAAATATAGTAGATACCAAATAAATATCATGATCAACAAATTTTTTTACATGCATTCTCTAAGACATAAAGGCACTCTTATGTATCAGATAGGAAAAATAAAGTAACATTTAAAGGAGAAAGAAAAGAGTTGATGTAACACCCCACATTTTTGAGCTAGAAATTGGACCGCCATTTCTATGTGTGTAAATTGTAATCTCATGACTCATATTTAAGTTCATATGCCATTATCTTTATCCTAGGGTGTTAAGTAATTATGAGGTGAAAAATGTTCATGAAAATCACTTAGAGCAAAGTTGAGCTAAGAGACTTTGAATCATCCAAAGTTTGGTAGTCGATTCTACAAGGGTCAACTTTTAACGTGGATAACTTTTGATGTATGTTGAATTTTTAAACTCAAAACCCATAAAATTGTAAATAATTGAGTCATTTTTCCAACAATACAAATTTTGCCTTAATCTGATAGCCGAGTGAAAAGTTATGATCATTTTCGTTAGGACCAGTAAGCCACCACAATTACATTGCATAGCGGTGATCTCTGAAAGTGGTATTTTGCAAAAAAATTTAATTCTAAGGGGAAGTTTACACTTTTCCCCCTAACCCCAAGTCATGTTAATAGCTTATTAAGACGTTATTAGGGCATAATATACCAAAAAATTACTCAAAATCCTCTTAAAATAAAACCCTAAACTTCCCTCCTAAAGATCAAGAATCCATCTTTAAGTACAAAATTTCCAAGAAGCAAATCAAGATTCGGGTCCAATTCCTTGAACTAAGTAATCTAAGTTATGTGGGGTTTTTCTAAACTACATGGGCATGGTGAATAGTTTTGATAATGTTTTGAATGTTGAGAAATCATACGTTTACGAAGGGTTTTGAATTACATTAGAAAGTATGCATTATGAGCATTTTGGTTTTGAGGCTTTCACTTAAACTTGAGTTTTTACTAGTGTGTATGTATATATGTGTTTTCAGTTCTGAAATATGAATTCATATTATGAATAATGTCTTTCCCTCTCTCATCTTGTTATTTCTTGATTTACAAGTTATGGGATACTAAATTGCATGTCTTAAAGTATGAGTCAAGAGATTTACTATCTTATATGAACTTTATGTTGGAGGGGAATTGAAGAGAGGGATATTTCCTTATTTATAAATTCTAAATATGATGATTAAAGGAATTGCATAATTGTTTTAACAAATTGACCACCATTTCTTAAAATGTTGAAAAGATGAGAATCTTTGCATAGTTTGACACATGTTTTGAAATGTGACTCATCTTGTATTATTTGAATGTTTAATGGTCTAAACATTGTTTGAATGAAAGAGTTGTACATTATATTTTATCGCGTAGAGATATGACTTGCAAGTCTTGGTATGATGATACCAAAATAGATAATGCCATAACAGACTCAGAATAGAATAGAAGTCAGATTTTATTCAGATTTTCAAATTTTTATTTAAAAAAATGCATGTTTTAAAATGTTAAAAATTGACTTAAGAGATGTTAGGTGGTTACTCGAAGAAGGCACGGGTTCAAAAAACTCATTGCCCGAAATTGTATTTTTCTGATACAGGCTATTATGTTCACAAGAGGGATCATATATTGTACTAGTGCCCTGTGGCATATCAGAATCAGAAACTCCAACCTTTGCGGCAAACTTGGGTTAGGGCTTGGCCTCCGAGTGAAAAGAGGATTCTATATAGCCCATGGACTATCAGACTTGTATGGTGTACCACCTAGCTCAGAATTAAGATAAACAGTGAGTTGTGATTTCAAAGAAATGTTTCAAAGTCTTTTAAGTATGCCCACTTGTTTTCCTATATTGTATGTTAACTATTTTATGAATTTCTCTTACTTATGTTGTATAAAAGTACATTATTTTCCATTGCTCTATGTAGCAGTACATTTGTATTAACCTCCTATATTTCAGGATCTGAGGCACAGTCCCGGGGTCTTTCTAAGCGGTAGATTGTTTGTTCGAAGTTCGCAGTTGGTGAGCCTCTCTTATTTTGGAAGGCCTTGGTTGTTGACATTGCTATTTTATTTTTTCTTCATGATTCGACTGGGGGCCTTTTCCCAGTATTTATACAGATGTTTGTTTTCGTATTGCTAGAGATTTTCTAGACTAGTTCTCATGTGGTTTCAAATGTTTATGAATTAAATTCTATATTGTTCTGTTGAACTCAGATAATTACCATGATTCCATTTATCTATTTTTCCACTTTTACTTATAGTATGAATGGTGTGCATGATTGCCAGATAGAAATAGGCGCTTGGGCTTTCATCGTTCAAGATGCTCGTCGCGGCTAGGAGCTCAGCTCGGGTCGTAACAAACTTGGTATCATAGCATGGTTCATAGTCCCAGGGTGTCTACAAAATCATATTGGGTAGAGTCCTATTTAGGGGTGCGTAGCATGCCATACTTATAAGTAGGAAACTACTAGGAATTTAGGAACGCTTCACTTTTCTTCTTGTTCTAGGTCATCCCATTTTTTTTTCCATGTGGGAGTTATCAAGATTCCTTCCTTACCCTGACTTTATTAACTATGTCTCATTATCGAGTCGATCAAAGTATAGAATCTTAGAGTCTAAATGAGGTGGTCCCTTCTTATTGAGTCATAAAAAATTATGAAAACTGCACAAGGACTTGAGAGGAGTCCAAAAGTACTTTAAAGTGCATTGATTTAAGCTTATACCCTTATCTACATCAATCGTGCATTTGAGCCTGAGGTATGAAGTGTATTCAGTCCCCTTCAATATTCTTATTGCAGATATCATGTTTAGGGGTAGTGAAATATGTCAGAATGTTGGAATAATATTTCCACCCAAGTAGTAGTAGGAGCTAAGGTTTCATACCCTATTAGTAGTAAGATGATCTCAAATTTAGCAATATGACATCACAAGATTAGAATTCAGAATGAGGGTGACTTTTGCGTAAGGAAGCTCGTTTAGTTGTATAATCATTGATTGGGGGATGGGTTCATAATATTTGTAGATTGTATGGCAGTCTATGGAGGAAGTGTTTGGCTATGATATTATCTATTCAAAATAGTGAAGGACCCTATAGTGGATAGTTAAGATGGTTATAAAAATCCCTTATATGTTGTGAATAGAAATGGTTAGATTAGACAATAAGTTATAGGTATAGACTCATTATTGTATATGGAATTTTGAAGGCAGTTGTGATGTATGCGTGGATATGTAACTATGATGTGAGAAAGTGGAGTATGTTGATAAGATCTTAACGAGTTATACTATAAGATTAAGATCGACTATCTTTAGTATGTGACTTTAACTCCATTTATTGTCTTTCTCTAGTAGTTGTAAACTAATAATACATGAGAGAAGGTAGGTAGTAGATTTTTAAGGTGTAGTAGTAATTTCATGGAAAAGATGAACTTATAGGCCATATTTGAGAGAAATAAGAGACTTAGATTGATATTTCTATTCTCACTTAACTCTTAGTTTCATGCATGAGATGTATAGTACTTGAAAAATTTTCCAAGTGTTGGGAGACTTAGGCATATTTTAAGCCTCTTAACTTCGTAGATTTTTATTAAAATTGGTCTTCCCGAACTTGAGGTGTAGATTTTTGAGTTTATTCATGTCCAGAGGTGTAAGGAGCATTTCTTAGGGAAGTTTTGGATTTTTTGAACGAGGATTAGGTCATGTTTGAATTTTAATTCCAGAACCTCACCGTGATAGTGGCGCATCGCGGTGGTAATAGCTGTGAGGACTTTACTGCATTGCAGTGACCTTGTTATCGATCCAGTTGTGAATTTAAATTGCCAAAAGGGTAATATAGTCGTTTCCTGCCATTCCAATTTCTAAATGAATGCAGTATATCATCAGTTAGGGAAAATATTTCCCATTAGTATAGTATATGGCATGCTTCATATGATTGGTTTTTCTATATTATAGTCTTGAATTGTAGATGGGGATTGTGATAATAAGAATGGTAACTTAAAATTTATGATGCATTTTTTGTGGGAGTAAGTAGTAGGCTTGATTTGATGTGTACAATATCCTAGATTTGGCAACTTATGGAATAATGAGTGGACAGTTGTGATGTTTATATATACAGATGAGAACAAGAGTAAAACGATGATTTATGGTTTAATCATTTAAGTGGATAAGAGAATGAGTATATAATGATAAGTTGAACCGCCAGGTAGCATGTTGTTAGATAAGTTTTATATATGCATAAGTGTCATGTGTACTTATTTCACATTCTTGAATTTTGTAGTATGGAGAATTCTGGGGATTTGTTGTATGGTTATCTTTAGAGTTGAATTAAGGAAATATGGGTAGCCAACAGGTACCTTTAGTATAGTTTTATAAATTTAGTTAAGATTGTAAGTATGCAAGTAGAGGTCTAGCGTTGGCATGAAAAGTAGTGAAGAATGATTAGATTTATTATCTGATAAGGAGTGTCGATGTGTATGCTCATGAGAGTGGGAGTGATAGGGTGATAGCTATAGAGGCTAGCGAAAGTTAAGAGTAGCATTTTCAAAAAGATATGTCTTCAGAGTATAGTTTATCAGGGGGAGTTTAGCGGTTACGTGTATGGCGATACCCCATTGTGTTGAGTATTGTGCTCGTAGATTTAGTGAGAGGATATGTCTTGAAGTCTAGGATTGTGACTTTGACCTAAGGGGGAGATGTCGAATTAAGGTAGTTCCCAATTTTTCTTGAGGTGTCCAATTTCAGAAAGGAGTCATGACAGAATTTATTCCTATTCAATCAAGATCCTCCTATTTCAATTTAATGAAGATTTCCTACCAATGTCTTATATATTGATGTCATTCCTATGCCAAGGTACGAGCTATCTAATAAAATTATGTTATGATCTGACCGCCAAATTAGAAGCAATGATGTCTCAGTAACCCAATCTTTCAAGTATTCAAGCCCTATGCTATGTTGCTCATGATCCAAGAAAAATCCATGTCTCACATTATGCTTTGACCTAATAAATATGTTTCTATGTGTCACCGAAACATCCTATGTTGGGTTTAGCTAAAGCGATAAGGAATATGCAAACTCATGGCTATCGTAGCTTTGAAAATGAAAAGAAATAGCTTCAAGTGGTAATCCTTTTCTCAATCATCGATCCCTTGAGTTTCACCTTCATGTTATACCACTCATGATATATGCTCACACGTTTCTCACTATGCCCAGTCCCAGGAACTCATGTTGTGTAAGTTTATGTTTGAATGAATCTCTATTTATGATCCAGACATGTTATACATGGAGCACTTTATGTCTATTGTATTTTACTTTCCTCTCATATTCCACCTTGAGTTTTGCAATAAGTATATGTTATAATCAAATAGTATTACTCTTTTCCTTGAGGCATATGCTCGGGTCCCTCAATTGCCTTCCAAATGATAATATGATAGCTATTTTGTAAGAGTAGTGGTGACTTATAAAGGGGGAGTTGATGTTCTTGAATATGAAAATTTTGATTTGATCTCTTTAGATAAGGTTATTGGTGATGGGGGAAAAAAAGGGATGGACTTTCATTTTGAGAAATAGTTAGGAAGGAGAACCCGTGTACTATGTGGTTAGTATTCCCTGAATTAAAATCTGATGGTGTGTGATGGTAGTGATAAGGTGAAGTTTGTATGGATTCTCAAAGCTTAAACTAGCATCTCTTTTCTCCGAGTCAGGCTTCAAAATAAAAGTACCATACAGTGGAACTCAAACTCTTTTGGTTAGATATGTCATGCTAAAAATGTAAGATAGAAAGGACAAAGTATGTTGTTTAATGTTGGGGCATAGCCAAGTACGGTCTTTAGGTTTAAGTCTATTAGTTGTATCATGAAAGATGGAGAATGCTTCTATCCAAGATTTTTTGTGAAACCTTATTTCATGATTAGTACCAATGTAAATCAAGCTTACTATAACCAAATCAACTCATGCCTTATGTTTTGATGATTATGATTCATAGAACTCATGTGCAAGACCATCCCTATGTAAAGTCTCTCCACTTTATACTTCATGCTTCCACATTTCACCAGGGGTTATAATAAAACTCTTTTGATTCCTTTGCATATCCCGTTGAGGAACAATGGTCAATGCATGATTACGTTATTTATTCTACACTTTTAGAGCTTCGACAAGGTCCCTACCCATCATTCAGGGATGAATGATCCTAAGGGGGAGATAATGTAACACCCCATATTTTTGAGCTAGAAATCAGACTGTCATTTCTACGTGTGTAAACTCTAATCCCATGACTCATATTTAAATTCACATGTCATGATCTTTATCCTAGTGTGTTAAGTGATTATGAGGTGAAAAATATTCATGGAAATCACTTAGAGCAAAGTTGAGATAAGAGCCTTTGAATAACAAAACTTTGGTATTCGATTCTACAAGGGTCTAATTTGAATGTGTATACATTTAATATATGAGGAATTTTTCAACTCAAAACCTACCAAATTGAATATAATTGATTCATCTTTCCAATGATACCAGTTTTCCCTTAATCCGATACCCGAGCAAAAAGTTATGATTATTTTCATCAAGACCAGTAAGCCACTGCGATTACACCGCATCGCGGTGAGCTCCAAAAGTGGGATTTTGCTGAAAAATTTAATTATGAAGGGTATTTTAGAACATTTGGGTCCTATTCCTCAAACTAAGTAATCTAAGGTACGTGGGGTTTTCCTAAACTACATGGGCATGGGAAAATCATTTTAATAATGTTTTGAATGTTGAAAAATCATATGCTTACGAAGGGTTTGAACTACAATTGAAAGTATGCATTGTGAACGACTTGGTTTTGAGGCTTTCCCTTAAACTTGAGTTTTTACTCGTGTATACATATATATATATATGTATATACATGTTTTCAGTTTTGAAATAGAAATTGAGAGCATGAATAACATATTTCCCTCTCTTATCGTGTTATTTCTTGATTTAAAAGTTATGGGATACTAAATTGCATGTCTTAAAGTATGAGTCAAGAGCTTTACTATCTTATATGAACTTTATGTTGGTGGAGAATTTAAGAGAGAGATATTTCCTTGTTTCTAAATTCTAAATATGATAATTAAAGGAATTGCATAATTGTTTTAAGAAATTGACCACTATTTGTTGAAATGTTGAAAAGATGAGAATCTTTGCATAGTTTGACATATGTTTTGAAATATGAATCCTCTTGTAATATTTGAATGTTTGGTGGTCTTAACATTCTTTGAATGAAAGAGTTGTTCATGATATATTATATCATAGAGATATGACTTGGAAGTCTTGGAATGATGATACTAAAATAGATAATGCCATAACAGACTCAAAATAGAATAGAAGTCAGATATCATTCATATTTTCATAATTTGATTTTAGAAAGATACATGTTTTAAAATGTTTAAAATGGGCTTAAGAGATGTTAGGTGGTTACCCGAAGAAGGCACGAGTTCAGAAAACTCATTGCCCAAAACTATGTTTTACCGATACAGGTTATTATGTTCCCAAGAGGGATTATACATTGGCCTAGTTCCCTGTGTTATATCAAAATTAGAAACCCCAACCTTTGCGGAAAACTTGGGTTGGGGGCTTAGCTACCTAGTCAAGGGTAGACTCCATATAACCCATGGAATATCAGACTTGTAGGGTGTACCATCTAGCTCAAAAGTAAGATAAAGAGTGATTTGTGGTTTCAAAGAAATATTTCAATGCCTTTTAAGTATGCCCATGTGTTTTCCTATATAGTAGGTAAACTATTTTATGAATTACTCTCACTTATTAGGTATAAAAGTACATTATTTTGGATTGCTCTACGTACTATTACATTTGTATTGACCTCCTATATTTTAGAATTTGAGGCACAATCTTGGGGTCCCATTAAGCAGTAGATTGTTTGTTCGAAGTTTGCACTTGGTAAGCCTCCCTTATTTCGGAAATCCTTGGTTATTGGACAATGTTATTTTATTTTTGCTTTATGATCCGACTAAGGGCCTTATCCCAATATTTAGACAAATGTTGGTTTTCGTATTGCTAGAGATTTTGTAGACTAGTTCTCATGTGGTTTCGAATGTTTATGATTTACATTTTATATTGTTCAGTTTAACTCAAAAAATGACCATGATTCTGTTTATCTATTTTTTCCGCTTTTACTTATAGTGCGAATGGTGTGCACGATTGCCAGATAGGAATGGGCACTCAGGCCTTTATGATTTGGGATGCTAGTCACAGTTAAGGACTCATCTCGGGTCATGAAAGATGATTTTTTAGATCTTGGTTTTGTGTATTAAAAGGGGGAAGGACTATGTGCAAGCATCTACAAAGCATCTTGGCTATCTAAAACATGGGAGTCCAAAGTTTTCTGTATCAGTGTATGACCTGAATATCCCTGGACAAAAGTAAAATGGTCTACAGAAGGTTGGGAAGGACTACCTTCAGGATGTTGGAGACAGTCTATGGAGGAAGGTGTACCACTATATTCTCCCAACCATTGAGCAGAAGAAGTTTCTCCCAAGATTTCTCATGATATTCTTGTTTTTCTCGAGAGAGAATTTAGTGGTACGTCATCACCCATTGACTGTCCCAAACTCATAGAAGATACTTTTACCCAACCTTTGGTCAGACAAAAAACATCATATGGTCGGACAGACTGGCAATGCTAGGTTCCATCGTGGTTTTGTTTAGGTTTAGGGTCGGACTCAAAATAAAGCTAAATCTCAGGATCGGGTTCAAGCTCACTTTCATCATCCCTTGACATCATTGTCCCTTTGGTCGTATGGTTATATATAGAAAAAGATAGTACTAGCACAAATGTCACTTGTCTATAGTAGCGCCTGCGACCGTTCCAATGTAGAAAAGGATAAAGTATGGCTTCAGGAAGCCAATCGTTAATGCTGGTTGTGATGGTGTTGATGTTGCGAAATGACAGGATGTTTTTGGTAAAATGAAGAATCTTCTTCCTTCCTTTCATCTATTACAGGTGAAGGGAGTGGAAGTGTCTTGAATGTTGCTCCTTCTTCTTCTTCCATATTGTTGCTTCCGATGACACGTCAGGCTATTTCTGTAGGGAAACAACCTTTTACCTTTGTAAAAAGATATCGTGAGCATGAACAGTCTAATGATGGTTCTGGCTAGTGTAATAGAAAAAAGAGGTTAGTTTTTTCAATTTGTCATTGATGCTACTTTGTTTTCTCTGACTTTGCTGACATTTATTTGCGTATCTAGATACATTAGGAATGACTATGGTAGATTTTTGTGGTTGGAACTTTGTATGGATTTCATATATGGCAGAAGTTCGGCCTCACGATTCACGTGTAATATTACACTGGGATAATTGTATTGTAGATTTTCACTAATTTGTAGCAATTATTAAGTGAATCTTTTATATATGCACATGGTTTAGTTCAAAGCTATTGGGTTCGAATAAACCCATAAGTCATGGCCTACGTTCACCCCTACAGATGGAGTCATTGAGTGTGTTTGGTATGAAGAAAAATATCCTAGAAAATAAGTAATTCTCTTACTTTTTTTCTAGCATTTAATATGTACAGCAAATATAATATCCCAAAAATATTTGTGAAGGTATTGTGTGTGGGTACTGGTGGGGTTTATTGGATGGTGGAAGTCAAGGCATATCCAGGAGATGCAAATTTTATTTAGAAGAAGATGATTCAACAAATGGCAAACAATTTCTTTTTGAATGGGGAAATTCATAAAAGGAGGACTCCAGATATATGATTTCTAAGATATATTGATGCCATTGAAGTCATAAAATTACTTCGATAAGTACATGCCATAGTGTATGGACCTCAAATAAATTGGTCACCCTATCAAAGAAGATTATACAAGACATATATTTCTATATGACCATGGAGAAAGATTGAAGTTGGTTTGTGGAGAAGTGCTACAAATTCTTAATACATGGAGATTGGATTTAAGTACTACCAATGAACTTAAGGCTATAAGTTCACTTTGGTTATATGTATCCTAGGGCATGGATGTCATTGGTCTGATAGAATCACCTGCTTCTAATAGAGGTAGATTTATTTTGGATTCTATTGATTATTTAACCACTTAGGTGAGAAATACTTATAAAACTGTGACCAAGAAGGTAGTACCAGATTTTTTTCAAGACTAACCTAATATGCCTATCCACGATACCAGGTAATTATCATAGATTGTGTGTTGCATTTGAATGATTATTTGATACAAGAGATATATGAACAGGTCAAGATTATTCACCGACTCTAACCTGCATAATCATCCTCAGATGAATAAAGCGGTAGAACTTATCAACAAGAATATCATAAAGATCTAGAGAAAGATGATGATAGTCATCAATTTTGACATGATATGCTGCCTTATGTTTAATTTGGACATCGGAGGACAATCAAAATTTTGATTAGGGAAATTCCCTAGGTCCTAGTGTATGGAAAAAAAATGGTGATACCAGGTAATGTCAATATAACCTCCTTGACAATCATTCGGGAAGCTGAGCTAAGTAATGCAATATGGGCTCATGCTTGCTATGAACAACTCATATGGATTGATGAGAAAAGGATGACTAGTGTTCGCCATAGCCAGTTGTATGAGCAAAAATTAGTTCATTCCTTTAATAAAATAGTAAGAACTCATATATCCGCAATTGAATAGGTGTTCCTTAAGCATATTTTTTCTAACGAGGAATACAATGAAAAATTTGCTCCTAAGGCATGGCCCATATGTAATCCACAACATGTTAACTGAAGAAGCCTTGATTTTATCCGAATTGGATGGATTTTTCTTTTGGATGGCTATCATTAATATTTTCTCATAGATATGACTGAAGAATCATGTTGCGTGTATCTAGTATAATCATCCGTAAAAACATTTACTTTCTTGCTCGAACTTAGGGGTATCTCATATGAGCTAGCTAGGAAACGAACCCCTTGGTATCCTCTTCTTTTTTTACTGGTTTGTAAGGATATTTTGTACAGATTGAATTAAAAAAGATCTAACAAGATGGGTAACTGATCAATGAAAAAAAGAGTGCAATTTTTCATTAAAGGGAATTTGGATCCTCCTACTTGTCTTTTCCCCTAATCAAGACATCTAGGGTATATTTGATAAGAAGGATAAGTAGGAGTCCAGAACCTAAATAGCAACTAAAACCTAAAAGTGACCAATATAGAAAGGGAATTAAAAGTGTAACACAAATGCCCACTAATCTAATGTGATGTATGACCTATTAGGCGGAATTTTCCTTAATAATGTGTATGTCTAACAGCCCTCTTATGCAGTCCTCGAGGATCCCATTGACACCTAGGTTAATTTTCTAAATATAAGTTAGATTAGCTTTCTTAGTTATACCTTATACTATTTAAGTTTACATTAAAACTCATTTTATTATGTATTTCAGGTTCAACCCTTTGGTGCGTTCATCCATTTCTAATCTGATTCATGAGACGACCACCTAAAATCCATCTCATGTAGTTACCAAGGATCCCATTTATATCTAAATGAGAATTTTTAATCAAGTTCTCATATTTAAGTATTTTAATATTAATTTTACATTAAATAAACATTCTATTATGTATGCGAAGTTCACCCTTCAATGCTTAAATTCATTTTGGATCTGTTTCATTACACAACACCCAAGATTTGTACCACCCTGCATTCTCGGGCAAGAATCCGAACCATTGTTCCAACATGTATAAACTCTAATCCGAGGATTTGTATATGAATACAATTGTTAGGATCATTTACCTAGTGTTTAATGTGCTTTTGAGGTGAGAAGTGTTCATAGAAAACACTCATAGTGAACTCAAGCTAAGAAATTTTGTTATCGATCATATTTTGGTCTTTGATTCTACAAGGATCAACTTTCAACGTGTTTAACTTCTGAAATTGCATATTTGATTTCGTATTAATTTGATGCATGAGTGAAAAGTTATGGGCATTTTTATGAGGGACCAGTGAGGGTCAACGATAGGCAGTGTGGCATAGACTCTATGCCCCATGTTACGCAGCATGGAGTGGGCCTTGTGCTCTGCATATTTTTCCGTGGCACTGATCTATGTTTTGAAATTCTAAAACCCGCATTTATCTTCAGTTTTTCATGGGTAAAATGGTCCTTTAACCCTCATAAATCCCCCAATCCTCCATATAACCCTAAGTTTATTCCCAAACCAAT
>JAPEIP010000006.1:223088105-223109398 GCA_026120095.1 Capsicum chinense | reverse complement strand
TATCCTTTTGCTCTCAAGATCATCAAGGATATATTTCTCAATTCTTAAGCATGTAGATTCTGAACTTAAGGTTATTATTCAATTTTCTTCCATCAAAAAGGTATGTGGGACTATTCTAACTCTCATTGGTATAAGTTTAATGTTTTAGCAAGCCTTAAAGATGTATATGTATGTGTATGTAATGGATTTTGGAAACCGCTTAAAGAGCATGCATCACAATATGATTTTGATAAAATTAAGTAATTAATAGGAGGGGTTTCTACCAAAATGAATTATAGTCATGTGTCCATATGCTATGAGGTTCGAAAAGTAATTTAAGATCCTGATTTGTGAAATCCCCTTACATGATGAAAGTTATTGTCTTAACATTTTATGAATTGTTCAAATGAATGATTTAAAAGACTGAGTTTAAATTTTTACTATCACAAATGGATTTTGATGTGAATTTGAGAGCATGATGAAATTTATGATTTTAATATGTTATGAATTGTGAAATGGATTTGAAAGCATGAATTGTAAGCCCCCTTTTTTGAACATGATATTTATGTGTGACTAGTGTTGGGGCTGTTATATGAATGGTGATAAATCTTGAGTCTTAAATTCCTTTTATCTATTATCTATGGTTAATCTACATGTTTTCAAAGAGGTGATTATTAATCAAAATGCTCTTATTTCCTAATGAAGAATTGTATGCGTTTTATGTAAGAATTGGCCACCACATGTTAAAGTATTGAAAAGAGAGTGTTTTGCATAAGTTTCATATGTTTTGAAATAAGAACACTCATATGATATATAAATCCTTTCGGTGGTTAGATAACATGTTTTGGAAGAAAAAACTATGACATGATATGATATGGCTTATATAACTCACAATTCTTTATATGATGATACTAGACTAGATAAATGCCATGAGAAATTCAGACTAATCCAGACTAAAAACTTTTCAGACATCAGACTATATCTTAAGTAAGATACAATTTTTAAAAGGCAAAAAATGGGCTATTAGAGAGTTAGATAATTACCCGATGAAGGAACGAGTTCAGATAACTCATTTTTTGAAATTGTGTTTTGCCAACGCAGGTTTATTATGTCCTAAAACATGAGCTGTATGCTTTCTTTGTGCTCTTTGGCATATCAAAAATCAAAAACTCCGCCTTTACAGCAAACTTGTGTTGGGAGCTTGGTCGCCGAGTCAAAGGAAGATGTCATATATCCCATGGGATATCTTTCAGAACTATAGCGTGTACCATCTTGCTCAGAAATAAAGTAAAAGGTTGAGTCAATGTTTTGCTAGAATGTTTTGATGCTTATTATTTATGCCCATGTGTTTTTATATTTACATTATGATAAGCTATTTTCACAATGCTCTTAATTATTTTACATGAAATATGTTTATTTTGGTTAGTTTACATTACAATACTTTCAAAGCATTGACACCCCCATAATACAGGTTTTGAGGCCCAATCCCATGTTCCATCACATCAGTAGAAACTGTGAATATGATAGAATTGGTGAGCCATCCATATTTCAAAGGTCATGTTATTCATATGTTTATCTAATTCAGTTTATGGTCCTGCCGGGTGCTTTGTCCCAGCCTAGACAGTTAGTATTTAGTAGAGGCTTCGTAGACGAGATTTGATTATTGTATTTTCACTACTTTGTTGACCTATTTTGATTATAATTTTTTATTAAATATTATTATATCTTCCACACTTCTGTTTCATGTGAATTATGATTATGATAGTATGTTAAAGGGGTCCCTCGAGCCTTCATGGTTTGGGATACCCGTCATGGCCAGAGCCTCAAGTCGGGTGATGACTAGCTTTGTATCAGAGCATGGTTCATAGTCCTAGGGTACCTACGAAGTTGTGCCTAGTAGAGTCTTGCTTATGGGTATATTGTGCACCACGCTTATAATCAGGAGGCTACTGGAAATTTAGGAGATGTTTCCCGGTCTTTCATACTCTAGATTGTGCAATAGTGTTCTCCATATGAAATTCATCAAAATTCCTTCCTTGCTCTAATTTGATAGGCCATGCCTCCTTCTCGAGGCGATATAAGTGCAAAAAACTTCAATCTAAATAAAATGTTCCTTTCTGATTGAGTCATCAAAGGGTTATGAAATAGCACACGGACTAGATAGGAGTCTACTAGTGCGTCAAGTGTATTGATTTGAGGGTATACCTCTATCTTAATAAAATCGTGCTTGTTAATATAAGGTAAGAAGCATTTTCAGTTCCTTTCAAAAGCTTTGTCGTAGATGTCACAATTAAGGGCAGAGAATTGTAGTAGAATATTGGAATGGGAAAAGGCTCAAATATGCCACTGAACTATAAAAAATGGCTCATTTATGCCATCGGTTAATTGGGCTCATTTATGTCATTGCCGTTACAAAACTGACTCATCCATGTCATTATTTTTTAATAGCTGATTTTTAAAAACCGCTTTGCCATGTGGCAACTTATTAGAGGGCCATGTCATTTTTATTTTTTTATTATTTTTTTAAAAATAATTTTCTTTTTAATTTTTTTTATCCATTAAAAAGAATTCACCAAATTTTTTGATCCATTAAAAATTAATTTGATCTATTCTTTTAAAATTTGATTAATTTTTCATGATCAAACAAATATTAAAGATTTTTTTTAAAAAATCTACTACTAAAATTTATAACCAAACATTATTCTAATTAAGCATACAGTATGTCTTAGCATACATGAAATATTTTGTCAGCCGAATTTAAGAAACTTTTTAGTTTTTTATTTTTTTATTAAGCATAGAATGGCATCATCAGCATAAGGGGCGCTCAAGCAAATTTATGGCCTAAGGAAAAAATCAAACGGATGCCTTGCGTTTTATTTTTTATATAAAATTTTTATTTTTTCTATAAATAGTAATTAATATATTTCTTAAAATTTGTAATTTATTATTACTAAACAAAAATAGGCCCCTCAAATTTTGAGGTCTTAGGCGGCCGCCTTTTCTCCTAAAGGGTTGAACCATCCCTAATTAACATTCAATATTTGTACGTAACACTTTATGCATCATCATTTATCATTGCAAAAATAGGAAGGCGAAAACATGACGACATATATAGTGTACATAGAGTTGGCAAAATGAGAATCTAACTATTAATAATATAATAATAATATTTGATATTTATATATCTCTTCAGTTTCAACTGAAAAATGACAAAATCTTTAGTTAACGTGAATCTTTTAAAAAAATAACAATAAAGTGATAAAAAGTGTGGAGTGTATACTCTCTCCGTTCCTTTTTAGTTACTCGTCTGTCAATTAAAATAACTTTTTACTATAATATATTTATTAAATGATGTTTACTATTGTATTTGAAATTAATTTGAAGAAAAAAAATTAATATTAAAGGTAAAATATGAAAACAATCTTAATATGTCAAAAATGACCAAAAAATGAATCGAACGAGAATATTTTAAGAATATATTCATGAAAAATTAATCCAATATTAAAAGCATAGATCAAATTAATTTTCAATGGATCAAAAAGTTGCGTGGATTCTTTTTAATGGATCAAAAAAAATTTAATTTTTTTAAAAAAAAAATAAAAAATGACGTGGCCCTCTAATAAGCTGACACATGGCAAGGCTATTTTTAAAAACCAGCTATTAAAAAGTAATGGTATGGATGAGCTAGTTTTGAAACGACGATGGCATAAATGAGCCAAACTTTTAACGGATGGCATAAATGTGTCATTTCTGATACTTCAGTGGCATGTTTGAGCCTTTTTTCTATTGGAATACTATTTCCACCCAAGTAGTAGTGTAAGTTTAGGTGTTATAACCTACGAGTAGTAAGATGATCCCAACATTAGTGATATAAAACCATAAGTTTAGAAGTTAAAGTGAAGGTAACTTTTGAGTGAAGAAGGCAATTGTAGCTGTGGAACCTTTGAGTGATAGAGTGGTATGTCTTTTATGGTGATTGGTTAAGATTGTAGCAATATTTATAGATTGTATGGTGGTTTGAGAGGAAGTGATTATCTTTGAGTATTATTTACTTAAAATAGGGAAGGAGCTCAGGATGGATACTTTTGGTGGTTGTAAAATCATTTATAGGTTCTGAATAAAAGGATAGATTGACTTGTAATTCATATTTTAGCATTCAATGAGGGTATAAGTGCAATGTTTACCTAGTTTATGTTCTTGAATTGTGTGTTATGGAGAAGCTTAGGGAGTTGTTATATGGTGTTCTTTAGAGATAAATTGGGGAATTATGGTGTAAGCCCCTACAAAATTCCTAAGCTTAATTCAGTCCTTTAAGCTTGTCAAGGGGGTCCCACACTTAGAAAATTCTAGCTAAGTTTCCAGACTTAGTTTATTTTGGCCTTCAATAGTTGGCAATCCTATTTTGTGACCTTAATGTCCTTAAGTGGTCGGTATTCTTGCTAATTCATGATCAGGCAGGTCAATAGGTGTTCCCAAATAAGTTTTAGATTTTTCGAACCTCGTTTAGACCATGTTTGGTGTTCTAAAATAGTGGACCAATGCGATCTTGGCACGTCGTGTCGCCTATCGCATTGGTTAACATTGTTGCAAGTTGCCAGAGCCAAAAGTACAGAGGCTCGGCACGACCATGGCACAACGCATCGAGTATCGCATCGGTGCCATTGACTTGCCACGTCGCTCAATGCGTCAGTGCCCCATTTTAGTCATTACATGATCGCATCCTTGAGGGTAATTAGGTTATTTTCCTCCACCTTCAGTCCTCATAAATATGAAATTTAGCCCTCTTTTGGCTAAAATACATTCCTTATTCCACAATTTCTCTACAGTAAGAAACCCTAGGTGATTAATTCCAAGCCAAGAATTTAAAATTTCCTCCATCAATATTCAAGAAATCATCCACCTAGGTATGTAAAGTTTTCATCCAAGGATCCATTTCATCCTTGGAGTTCAAAAAACCGTTATTAAAGCTTAAATAAAGCTCAATTTTCTTCCGTCAAAAAGGTATGTGGGACTATCCTAACTCTCATGGGTATAAGCTTAATGTTTTAACGATATTTAAAGATGTATATGTATGTGTATTAATAGGTTTTGGAAATTGTTTGAAGAGTATGCATCACGAAATCATTTTGATGAAATTATGTAATTATTAGGAGATTTTTCTATGAATTTGAGTTATAATCATGTGTTCGTACGGTACAAGTTTCAAAAAGTGATTTCAGAGCCTAATTTATGAAATCCCCCTTGCATGATAAAATTTATTGTCTTAATATGTTATGGGTTGTTCAAATGGATGATTTAAAAGCTTAAGTTTAAATGCATACTATCACCTATGGATTTTGAAGTGGATTTGAGAGCATGATGAAATTTATGATATTAATATGTTATGAATTGTGAAATGGGTTTGAAAGCATGAACTATAAGTCCCTTTTTTGGATCATGAGATTTATATGTGACTAGTGTTAGGGTTGTTTTAGGAATGATGATAAATCTTGAGTTTTAAATGCCTCTTTATCTATTATTCATGGTTAATCTACATGTTTTCAAAGAGGTGACTATTATTCTAAGTTCTCTTGTTTTCTATTGAAGAATTGCATGTGTTTTATGTAAGAATTGACCATCACATGTTAAAGTATTGAAAAGAGAGTATTTTACATAAGATTCATATATTTTGAAATAAGAACTCTCATATATGCAAATCCTTTCGGTGTTTAAATAACATGTTTTGAATGAAAAGACTACGACATGATATGATAAGGCTTATATGACTTGCAAGTCTGGATATGATGATTCCAGATTAGATAAATACCATGATACCAAACTACAAACTTTTTGTACTTCAGACCATGTCTTAAGTAAGATGCATGTTTTAAAAGGCTAAAAATGTGCTCTAAGAGAGTTGGATGGTTACCCAAAGAAGGCACGAGTTCATATAACTCATTGACCTAAATCGTGTTTTGCCGATACATGTTTATTACGTCCTGGACTATAGGTTGGCTTTGTACTCTTTGGCATATCAGAAATCAGAAACTCCAGCCCTTGTGGCGAACTTAGATTGGGGGTTCAGCTATCGAGTCAAGGGTGGATCCCATATAGCCCATTGGATATCTTTCAGAACTGTAGGTTATACCATCTAGCTTAAAACTAAAGTAAAGAGTTAAGTCACTACTTTGCAAGAATGTTTTAAATATCATAATTTATGCCCGCATGTTTTTTTATATACATTATGCTAAGATGCTTTCACAATGATCTTGATTATTTTACATGAAATATATATTATTTTGGGTTAATTCTACATACCAATACTTTCCAAGTATTGCCCCCCATAATACAGGTCCTGAGGCTCAATCCTATGGTCCATCACATTAGTAGAAACTATGGATATGACAGAATTGGCTAGCCATCCATATTTAGAAAGGTGTGTTATATATATGTTTATCTTATTTAGTTTATGGTCCAGCTAGAGGGCCTTGTCCCGACCTAGATACTTAGTATTGAGTAGAGGCTTAGTAGATGAAATTTGATAGTTAGTATTAAGTAGAGGATTCTTAGACGAGATTTGATTATTGTATTTGCATTACTTTGCTGACCTATTTTGATCATAAGTTTCCATTGAATATTATTATCTCTTCCACACTGCTGTTTCATGTGAATTATGCTTATGGTAGTATACTTGTAACAGCCCGTATTTTCATGCTAGAATTCTAACCATCGTTCCTACAAGTGTAAGATCTAATCCAAATGATTCCCCCATGGATATAAGTTTCATGATCATTATCCTAGTGTGTGAAGTGCTCTCGAGGTGAAAAATATTCATAGAAAGCACTTAGAGTGAAGTTGAGATAAGAGCCTTTAATTCGGCTAAATCTTTGTATTTGATTCTACAAGAGTCTACTTTGAACATGTATAACTTTTTATATACATAGAATTTTGTACCTCAAAATCCACCAGATTGTAGATAATTGAATTAACATTCCAAAGATACCAATTTCGCCTTAATCCGATACTCGAGTGAAAATTAAGGCATTTTCTGTGTGAGGAAGTAATCTAACGTGATTGGGATGCGGCGCGATGGTCCTCAACATGATAAGAGACGCGGTGCGATGGCCAACGTGATATGTAACTGTTTCACATGCTATTTTCAATTCTTAAAGGGTCTAGGGTCACTTTGGTCACTTTCTCTCACCCAAATCTATTCATAACACTTAATTTCAGTCCGCAAAAGCATTAGATACATGCTTATTCATCTTTTTTCTCTCCAAGAAAACCCTAACCCCCTCAAGAACACCAAGAACTTCATCAAATTTTCTTTAAGACAATCAAGAAATTAAGGTTCCTCCATCCAAGAAATTCAAAACTCCATTACAATCTCTTCAAGATAAACACGAATTTGAGTTCTCAAGTTTAAGAATTTCAAGAAAATCTTTCAAGAACATTCCCAAGGTTTCCAAGTCAAGTTCTCTACATCAAATCAAACCTATTAAGGTATGTGGGGTTATGAACAAGGATCCTCTTTCATCCCTGTTCCTAAAAATTGTTTTTTAAGTTAAGATTTCATAAATTTCATAGTAGGGTTCATACCCAAATTATCTTGTTTTGAGTTTATGAATTTAAAAATGCTTTAAGTATTGAAGTGCACATTTATCTTACCTACTTATGATTTGAATTGAAGATTTATATCATGAACTGCAATTTCTTCTTATGAATCGATATTGTTGAAAGATTTCAAGAATGACATTGAGCATGAAGCTTTGTTGTGAATTGCCATGTGTTTAAGAATGAATTTTAAGCCCATAGTCTAAGTGTTGAGATTTTAAGAAGATCATGCTCTTTTGATAAGCCATATTAATAATGTGTTTGAGATTTCAAGAAGACAATGGTCTTAAGTTGTTTTGATAATTGTTTACCAATATTTTAAGAAAAGAAATTGATCTTTTGATCCTAAGCTAAGATAAGGAATCCACATTGTTCATATAGTTTGAGATTTAAAGAAAGAAAATCATAATTGATTTTCATTTTAAACCCTTGTCATATTTTAAGGTGGATTTCCTAATGTTCTGAGAAATAAGTATGGAGGTAGTATTGAGCACCGAGTTAGGTATGATTCTAAGGTCTCATGCCCTAGAAATACGAGCCACCGTAGGTGTAAGCACCCAGTGATCACTTAAGGTTCTATTTCGATGGCAAGGGTAGAATAGCTCTCCCCAATATGGGTAAGATGTTAGACTCCATGAAAGCTCACATGGTTTATGTTGGTTAGAAGAAACTCTCAAAAGAAAGAAAAAATAGAACAACTTTTAGAACTAAGTGTTATGGCTCACAAAGTTATTCTTATGCTTCGTAACTCATGTTTATGATTTTACATCTTTGTTTTATTCAATCCCAAGGTGAGTCATTTACACTTAGCATGCATTGTTTAAAAGTTTATATGTACATTAAATCATTATTTTACTTATGAATTCACCCCCACATGCACAGTACATTCCTAAAGTACTGATTCATATATACATCTATGTGCTACATTGTTTAATAATGTAGGTACCAGTTCAGTTGTAGTCCAGATATCACAATCAGACAGATGCAGATTCCAGCCAGTAGATGATGGGTCCTCCTACTTCGGGGACTTCACTTAAATGTTATTCATGTACTTTACTTTCTTACTCATATGTATTTATTAGTGGTAGTTGGAGTCGTATCCCAGCTAGCAATAGTTAGTATAGCAGAGCTTTATAGATAGTCAGTAAAGTCGATGTATTTGATTCTAGTCATCTTTTAAATTATCAAAGTTATAATCATTTTAGTATAGTTTTGTATTGATCATATTTAGAAAGACTTAACTTCTGCATTATTCTTTCAGACTTATGCATATATTTCAGTTGCTCATGAGTTCTACCAGTACAAGGGTTAGCTTGGGCTCACTTATGGTCCTAAGCACTGTGTGACGACTAAGGGGTAGTTTCGGGTCGTTACAAAATTGATATTAGAACACAGAGTTAAAGTGTCCTGGGCTGTCTATGAAGCCGTCTATAGTAGATTCTTGTGGAATAGTGTAACACCCCATATTTTTTCTAGCTTAATTTCATCCCTAGAGGGTCAAGGATTAGATTTTAAAATTAATACCTTTTTATTTCATGTGGTATTTTCCTGATTTAGACTTTTCATTGTGTGGGAAATTATATAAGCTTTCCATCGATATCAAATTCGTCAAATTCCGGCACTCGGTGAAAGAGTTATGATTTTTTTAAGTTGACAGTGTCCCACCTACCTGAGCAACCACCACGTCGCGGTGAAGAACAATTTAATAATTGTCAATTCCATTGGACCTCCGTGATGTTAGCATGTTGCAGAGTGGTCTAAATTCCCAATTGTCAATTTTCGATAGCTTAACACGATGGTGGCACATCGCTCCAGTAGCCAAAATGGCAAAAACTATAGGGCACCACGATAGATTTATGTCACGGAGAATGCCCAGTTCCCACTTGTCCTTTTCCAGTGAGCCACTGCGATTGTGGTGCGTCGCGGTGGCCAACCAAATCGAGAAAAATATTGCATTTTTTAGTTCTGACATCAAGTTTTAAAAGGGCATTTTGGTTAATTTCCAAGGCCCCAATCAATCAAAACATAAGATTTAAGCTTATTCTAAGCACTTTATGCATATTATTCACTATTCTCTTCAAAAGAAAAACCCTAGAAACGAAAAGCCCCTTCTTCAAGAAACCAAATTCCACCACAGATTCTCCAAGAAAGCTTTAGATTGAGGATTCCCAAGACAAGACATGCAAGAACTCCAAGAATTCATCTTCAAAAGCATCATAGGAATCCAAGATTCAAGCTTTTCATATAAGATCATCAATTAAGGTATGTGGGTTATGAACAAGAACAATCCTTTCATCCTCATATCCAAAACTTATTTTAATTCCAATTTTACTGGATTTTGTATGATTTCCCATGAAATTAAAGTTAGGGTTTATACCCATTATTGTTATTTACAAGCTTATGAGATTTCAAGTGATTAAATGTTGAACTGCATGACTATTTTCATATAATTATGTGTATAATGCAATTTTTTAGATTTTTCCAATTGAGTTTAAGCATGATATGGAGATTCTTGATTTTATTATTTTGATATTGTTTAAGTATTTTCAAGAAGCATGATGTTTGCTATGATTTTACATGAGTTTGAAGAATGGGTCATTAAGCCCTAATTAAAGATTACTATTTTAAGATTTCTTGTGCCATAAGCACCCTATGACTAGATTCCTTTTCAGATTATTGATAACGATTTGATCTTTCGGTCTCAGAATAGCTATGAAATCCACTTTACAGATTCAAATTATAGATTTAGCTTTACAGATATACAGTTGGTTTTCATTATACTATTTTAAAGTGGATTTTCATCCGAATGAGCATATAAATTTAATGGGAGTATTATTTAGCACCAAGATTGGTACGTTACTATGGTTTCATGCCCCAGAACTACGTGCCAACAAAGGATTTAGATTGTTTCCATTTCTATGTGGATGATAGATATGTGATCACTTAGATAGGTTATACACCCTGGAAAGAGTATGACTCCTCTACCCAGCGTGAGGATTCCTCCTTAGGGGGACAAGAATGTTGCACTCCTTGAATGCTCACATGGTTTATGTCGGTTAGAAGAACCTCCCATACAGAAGAAGTTCTCAGATTTCTAAACCCTTAAGATAAAGTATTTTCTCTAATAGAAAATAACAACAGAAAAGCTTTTAGAAAACTGTGTAAAGGCTCACAAATTTTCTTTACAAAAAGACTTTAGCTACAGTTTTAATCTTTCAGATCTCAAATTTAAGAGTGATCCTTTCTACACTTAGACAGTATGATTTAAAGAGAGAATACAAGTACAACTTTTAGAACTAAATGTTATGACTCACAAGATTTATATCGTATGTTTTATCATTCATGATTTATGATATTCAGCTTTTAGATATTCCAGCTTATGTGAGTCATTTACATTTAGCATGCATTATTTTATAAATGATGATGATGAGATGATGTTTTACTTATACATTTCACCTCATATACTCAGTACATCCTTAAAATAATGATCCACATATATGTCTATGTGCTATATTGTCTCATAATGTAGGTACAAGTTATAGCATGTACAGTCAAAATCAGATAGTTGCAGATTCCAGTCAGCAGATGATGAGTCCTTTTACTTCAGGGATTTTAGTTAGATGTTATTTATGTACTTTACTTCCTTACTCATATGTATTGATTAGTGGTAGTTGGATTCTTTAATTCCTACTTTGTGATGGATTTTGTGTTGCTTAGTTTGTCATCATCAAATATGAATGAAACATGTTGCGCAAGCTGGTCCACAAAAGTGAAGAAAGAATAGTTACGGGCAAGGCTACTGATAAGCTAAATGGTTGATGTCAGAAATGGATAAGTAAGAAAATTCAATTATACTGTCAACATTTATCACGTACAGAAAAGAGTTGAGGAGAAGATAAATTCAACACTTGAAGATTGAGAAAATAAATGAGTCCTACCCAGTCAAGGAAATAGATGGTAACAAGGAGTGAAACAAACTGAGAGTCCCATTGAAGAAAGAAGACTACATTATCTAAAGTACTCAATCAAAAATTGTCTTAAATAGAGCAGACTACAAAAAAAAAGTTTCACTTAGGCACTAATAAGAAAAAAACCAATCAGCAAATTAGTTCACTAGCTTGAAAAAGAACCTGGTCCTTTTCTTAGAGAGTTGTAAACTTTGTGTAATAGGTTGGTTCTTTGAGTTGTAATGTAACGCCCTATTTCTGGTACCCTGGATGCTTTACTATGCTAACAATCCCAAAGGACTACTAGCTAACCCATGACAGGTACCTGTTGTGAGTACTGCATAATAGTAATACTGTAATAATAATATAACTGAACTAAATGTGAAAATCTGGCAGAAAAATTACCATAAGATTCAAAACTAAAATAAGCAATATCTGATCAAGGTATAATAATACCAAAACTGAAAACAGTTGTCTGAAATTCTCTAGTCTGAAAAGCCTCTAAACTGTCTGAACTATGGAGATAATGGGAAAATCCTACAACTAACTCTGACTATTGAAATAACTAAGTACTAAAATAATAAAATAATGAAATAATCATGTCCTCGAACTATAAGGACTCACCACTAACTTTGACTGCTAAAATCTGAACTACTAAGTGTGATTGGGAACCTGAGCGTCCAAACATATGGTATAAAATTCCATAGCGCAAGAGAAACGTATGCGTCATTATGTGGAAATATACTTGCATGCAAAGTGGGGTAGGCTCAAGGGTTCATATGCATAGACCATAAGTGACTAAGAAACATGAACATGACTGGATAAGAATACATGCAATAATACGTAAACTAGAACTGGGGTCGTGATAGCACGGAATACTGAGTTCTGAATATTGATGTATTGACATTTGAGACTACTAATACTAGGATATTAAATAACTGAGTCTAATGATGTCGATATTTGAGTTTACTGATAACTGATATCTGAGTTTATTGGTACTGTATTATTGATAAATGGTAACTGAGTGACTGTTTCTGACAGTCCTAAAACTATAGAACTATCCGAGTTCTATACTGTACTGGATGCCTGTATTTGAGAGTCTTGATTCTTAAGAACTATCTAAGTTCTTTACTGAGCTAAGCAATTGTATCAAACAGTCCTGAATCTGTAGAACTGAACAGAGTTCTATTACTGAGACTAAAGCTGAAGCTAAAATTGTGGGAGGTAATCATCTAACCGACATGCCCTGAAACTGAACTAGTGAGGTCTAACCTATAACCCCATCTGGAAGAGTGTCAATTTCGTGCTATGGGTAAAAACAAGTTATGAGTTAAACCTCTACTGATAGGGATATCTTCCGTCAACCCCTCGCTAGTAGAAGAACTCGAATGAGATATATTAACCCTAAACTCGTAGGGGTATATCTCAACCTATGCAGGCTATGTAGTTCAGGAATGCTAGGATTGCTTTTAAGGATCACACCCTCTGCTAGTAGGTGAGTCCCCATCCTTGGGTTCACTCAGTGATGAATCCTACTCCCAACTGAATAGATATTGGGCTGATTTCCTAGTTCATATTAGGCTTTACTAAGATGTTACTGAACGTACTATTTAACTAAACTGAACTAAGCTTACTGAGTTCCATCGACTGACGGAATACTACTGAGTTCTATTACCTGACTGAGTTTACTGAGGAGTTAATTGTATACTGAATGGGACTGGATTGATACTGAGATTATTGAGTTTTCCTAAGTTCTGTAACTGACTGAATTCTACTGATCATGGATTGACTAAAAGTATCTTGAAATTTGACATTGGCTCTAGGCACACAACTAAATTGTTGGGTATTAAATACCTCGAGGACTTGATAGCATGGATTTTAAGAAGACGTGGTACTTCTTGAACACATGACCATAGTCAACAATTCATAATACAATCATTGAGGGATTTCATGAAACACTTGAAAATCATAATCTTGTACATGAGTAGGAATGGATTCTAACAAATCATAATTTCACAAATCAAATCTCATGAGCATTCCATCAAATGATTATAAGGCATAGCTTTAGAATGGGAGTAAACCTAAACACATAGATATAGAGTGGGATCATCATTTAGATCACAAATGAGTCACAATTGCATAATTCATTCACTTAAACATTTTGTCAAACACCTAGATGGCATAATCTTGTACTTGGACTTGGACAACAAGGTAAAGCATCATGTATATCATATTTAGTTCATAATTCAAGAGATTAACATAAGAGAATTCAAATCCAATGTACATGATATCATAACATCATGAAGTACAATAAAGATTTCAACTTTGAAACCATACATTAACATTAACATGGATGAGATACAATCCACAACATGGAAATCATAATTCATGATTTAAATTTAGTCTCTTGAGATCCAAGGATGAAAGGGATCCTTGGATGAACACTTTACAGACCTTATTGCTTGATTTAGAGAAGATTGACAGCAAAATATTTGAGATTTAAATCTTCATTTGAAAACCCTAAGGCTTGTTCTTGAGAGAATCTAAGAGAAATTGAGTATATTTAGGTTAATGAGGGTTGAATCTCGCATTTTGGGGGTTAAATAGAGGTGGTAAAATAACCAAAATACCCCTCTGGACGCGGAGCTGAAATTTTCAGGAACATGCTATGGAGAGTGCATCGCATGCTCTACTGCACCGGAATGGAGTGTGTGTCTCATGCTCTACTGCACCACCCCTAGGGGTAGACTGGAGCATGCACCGCACACTAATCGCACGTTACTACTGTTTTGAAATTCAAACATGCTCTAAATGGATTTTAAAAATTTCGAAACTCACCCGAGATGTACTATTGACTTGCCCCATCATGAATCAACTTAAAATTCAACAAACAAAGGTCAGGAAGGTCATGAAATAAATCCTCAAATTCCGATGGCTTTAAAATAGACTAATTCCTTAACACTTAGCTTAAATTTTC
This sequence comes from Capsicum chinense, assembly GCA_026120095.1. Classification (NCBI taxonomy): domain Eukaryota; kingdom Viridiplantae; phylum Streptophyta; class Magnoliopsida; order Solanales; family Solanaceae; genus Capsicum; species Capsicum chinense. Next base: position 223,094,902 of record JAPEIP010000006.1, on the reverse strand, counting down.
TTAGTATTGAATCCTTTATAAGCTCTAAGGAGCTGAATTAGACTTAGGATTTTGCAAGATCTTACAATATCTCACCCTTGGGAACATTCGTCCTCAAATGGGACTGACTGAGATGGGAGAAATGATAAACTGAAGTACATACTGGACATGCACAACTAAAACATGATTTCATGACTGATATAGCTGTTAAGCTGAGTTTATTATACTAAATATGCATATCTGATGCATGAATAAATATCTTATGAATACATGACTGAGATTACTGATAAGATGAATTTATCAAGCTGAACATGCATATCTGATGCAGGAATGCATGACTAAATTGACACATAAATGCATCACTGAATAAGCTATGGTAATTGATACCAAGTTTATAATGGAAATCTAAACGTGAGACTGAATAAGCTTAAGAAAAGCTATTACCTTGAGCAAAGTCTGAGTTTATGGAGAAGTGGTAAAGATACTTGGTCCGCGTGTTTGCTTCTACGTCCCAAGTACCTCCCTCAATGGACTAATTCCACCAAAGAACTTTGACTAGAGTGACTTCTTTGTTCCTTAGTCTGTGAATCTGGTAGTCAAGAATTTCAATTGGAATCTTTTCGAAAGAGAGGTTGTTCTGAATATCTACGCCCTCTATAGGGACTACAACTGCTGGGTCACCTATGAACTTCTTTATCAAGGATACATGAAATACTAGATACACTGAGGCTAGATCTGAAGGAAATTTGAGCTCATAAGATACTTTGCCAAAATGATTGATAATTTTAAAGGGAATGGCATATCAGGGACTGAGTTTTTCCTTCTTGCTGAACCTCTTCACTCCTTTCATAGAAGGGGTTTTCAAGAATTCTAAATTGCAACTCTCTAACTCAAGATACTAAACACACATGAATAGAAATATGAGAGCATAACTAAGCCTAAAACGTGCTATATAGACTGAGTATCTAGAGATGAACTAATCCCCTGAATACATGGCTTACTACTGAGATTGGAACTGGAGGGTCAACCTTTGAATCCCACCATTCCAAATTGGATTCGTTATATGAAGAAAAGTTGAAGGGTATAAGACATGATAGCTCAGAGGTTGTAAAGCATCTACCCCTTGCGACATTATATCCCTCAAAGAATACTTACTTGGCTGAGATACTGAGGAAACTGGGATGATGCACAAGGCATATACGAACTGAGTCATGACTGGATATCTGGGGTCGTAAACTGAGATATGATACATAAACTATGCTGAACACACAACTACTTGGTTACCCCATCTTGGAATAGTTATGTTCATGAGACTTTGGATAGAGAGACTGGGTGGAAAGATAGGATACCACATGAACTAATCCTCTTAACTGCTAATCTGAATTACTGACCTTACTAACTAGCTCTTACTAAAAACTTAAACTCAACTAACGTATTTCTATAAATCTCCCTCTATAAAGTTCTAGTGGCTTCAAGAAGTAAGAAAATCTGGGCATGGTCTGAATAAGACATCTGAATGAGAAATCAAACCTTGGCTAAAATTCTGTAATATGGGGCGAGGCCTATGGATCATTATCTAGGATGAAATGACTGAGTCTTATACACTGCAACTAAAATTTTCAAGCTTAGACATATCCCTTGATTATTCTCTCAGGTATACTCTCCACTTTAGTACAACACATCACTTGAGACTATTGAAAAGATTCACACAGGTGCTGAGCATAAAGGCATAAATATACTAACTTATCTAATAAACTGAATAACTGGTAGCTGAGTACTGGGCATGTAAGACTAAACTGTACTGAGTCTAAATAACTGGACTGAAACTGTAGAGTATTATACATATAAGGTAAGGACTGACTGGGTAACATGAGATAATTGAGCATGAATTTATGAAAACTATACTATCTTAGAATGAAAGACCCAGCGTATAACATAATTCAGAAATAGTCTATAAACTGAGGTACTAAAATACAGAGAACTATATGCTGATAGTTGTACGCTATGGTCAAGCAAACCTGAAATTGAACTGAGTTACTGATCTAATTACTAAACTGAGACTGTGACTAAGACTGTAACTAAGACGAAAACTAAGACTATAACTGAGACTGAATACTGATATTTTACTTAAGCTGGGTACTTGTTCTGATAGCTACATAATGTAGACTGATATAAATCGACGACCTAAAGTATGAACAAATACTATATCAAAATTGGAACTGAATTGAGGCCTGTGGTATAGAATATCAATACTATGAATTTATCAAGGCGTGTAAACTGAGGACATACATAACATAGTCTAAATTTTTAACTTATCATTAAGAGTGTGGCATGAGTCATGGGAACTGAGCATACTGTAAGGAGCGACATGAGTACATGAATCATGAGATCTATGACCTGAGTTGGGAGTTTTTGTATTTATGAAACATGATTCGTAACATTGAGTGGATTGGAATTCCTTATACTAGGAACTGGAATCGTACATGATTCTATGGAAGGTGCATGAATATAAGCTGTGTTTAGTTTATGGAACTGAGATGTAAAGTATGCATAGGTATCGTGATGACTGAAGTACAAAACTTTGCACTGAGATAAGGATAGGTCGGGAATCGCCTTCCCTTACTGCTTTTCTATACATACTGGCACTACTTACTAGAGCTTGAGAGTCTAACTTTGTTACTTGTTCTACCATCCCCCCTGGCTTAAATTCATCTTTAAAAGTTTGTGAACACTTAACTATACTCTAAACTGAACTGCAATCAATTTACTCTAAAGTCTGGGGTGTAATATTACACTTGAGTGATAAACTCATCCTAAAAGACTACACCTGAGAGTATAAAACCTGCTGCTAATACTATCTCCTGGGATATAACCCTTAACTTTCTTTAGTTTCTGCAGTCATCATTACATACTTACATTGTTTTCGATACATGATTGCCTCACTAAACATAACATCTTCTTCTGTTTCTTTATGACTACTAATATCATATATCCTAACTCACATTCATACCTTTATACTTAATTTCAAATCAACTGACTTAAATTCTTGCTTGACTGTTCAAGCCTACTGATTTACTTTGGTATAACTATCTTCATGAATACATAATATGTTTAATCTGGATAACATTATACCAACTCTACGACTACTAAACTCTTAGATTTATGCTTCTAACTAAAGGTCATATGCTATCATAGGATTCTGAGAAGGGATCTGATGGAATATCATAGTTTGGGTTTGTGAATAAGTTCTCATGATCATGAATAAAATCTGTACGACTTTGGAACATAACAAAGTGATGAGATACTCTTGAGCTTGTGGGCAATTCCCATAACTGTCTACAGGGACTGTCTGAGAAAGCCCTATTTCTAGGACTTTGAGCTTCACTATTTCTGTTACCTTGAAAGTAAGGTGGAGTTGACATGAGTGGAGCATGATAAGAATCTACATATATTTCTTAGAGAACCTTTCTATATCATGATCTAAGATATGAAAGAAGGGAAACTTTTCCTAAAACATCTCATAGCCTCCTGTTCATAAGTGTGGCGCGTTACATACCTATGCACAAAACTCTACTAGATGCAGCTTTCAGACTTTCTAGGATAGTGTTGAACCTTACGCTCTTATACCAAGTTTGTAACGCCCTAAGTCTGGTACCTCGGATGCTACACGGTGCTAACTATCCCCGAAAGACCACTAGTTAACCCATGAATGGTACTTGCTTGAGCACTGCATAATAGTAATACTGAAATATCAATATAACTAAAATAAATATGGAAATCTGGAGAAAAACTTGTCATAAGGTTCAAAACTAAAATAAGCAATGTGTGATCAAGGTATAATATGACCAAAACTGAAAACAACTCTTTCAAATACTCTAATCTGAAAAGCCTCTAAACTGTCTAAACTATGGAGATGATGCGACAATCCCCTAACTAACTCCAACTGCTGAAATAACTAACTATTGAAATAATAATAAAATGAAATAATCATGTCCTCAAACTATGAGAACTCACTACTGACTCTGACTGTAAAATCTGAACTGCTAAGTGTAATCGGGAACCTGAGTGTTTGAACCTATGGTATAAAACATCATAGCGCAAGAGAAAAGTATGCGTCACATGTGGGAATGTACTGGTATGCAAAGTGAGGTAGGCTGAATGCAAGGTTTCATTTGCATGGACCATAGCTGACTGAGAAACATGAACATGAATGAATGATAATACATGCATAAATACGTAAACTAGAACTGGGGTCATGATAACACTAAATACTTAGTTCTGAATACCGATATATTGACATCTGAGTTTACTAATACTGGGATACTGAATAACTAAGTCTACTAATATTGATATCTGAGTTTACTGATAACTGATAGCAGAGTTTACTGGTACTATATTATTGATAATCGGTAACTGAGTGACCGTTTCTAATAGTCCTAAAACTGTAGAACTATCTGAGTTCTATACTATACTGGATGACTGTATCTGATAGTCTTAATTCTGAAGAACTATCTGAGTTTTTTACTGAGCTGAGTAACTGTATCAAACAATCCTAAATCTGTATAACTGAACTGAGTTCTATTAGTGAGACTGAATCTAAAATTGAAACTGTGGGAGGTAATCATCTAATCGATATACACCAAAAATGAACTGGTGAGTTCCAATATATAACCCTAGTTGGAAGGGTGTCAGTATCGTGCCATGGGTAAAGACAAGCTATGAGTTAACCCTTTGCTAACAGGGAGCTCTTCCGTCAATCCCTCGCTGGTAAGAGAACTCTAATGAGATGTATTAACCCTAAACTCAAAGGGGTATATCTCAACCTATGTTGGCTACGTAGTTCTAGAATGCACAGATTATTTCTAAAGATCACACCCTCTGTTAGTAGGTGATTCCCCATCCTTGGGTTCACTCGATGTTGAATCCTACTCCCAACTGAATAGACATTGGACTAATTTTCTAGTTCATATAAGGCTTGACTGAGCTCTTATTGATCGTACTGTTAAACTAAACTGAACTGAGCATAGTGAGTTTCTTTGACTGATGGAATACTACTGAGTTCTGTTACCTGACTAAGTTTACTAAGGAGTTAACTGAATACTGAATGAGACTGATTGATCTTGAGATTACTGAGTTTTCTTGAGTTTTGTAACTGACTGAATTCTACTGATCATGGCTTGACTGAGAGTATCTTGAAAACTGACATTAGATCTAGGCACACAACTAAATTGTCGGGTATTAAATACCCCCAGGACTCAATAGCATGGATATTAATAAGACATGACACTTGTTGAACACATGACCATAGTCAACAATTCATAATAAAATTATTGAGGGATTTCATGAAACACTTGAAAATCATAATCTTGTACATGAGTAGGAATGCATTCTAACATATCATAATTACACAAATCAAATCTCATGAGCATTCTATCAAACGATTACAAGGCATAGCTTTAGTATGGGAGTCAACTTAAACATATGGATATAACATGGGATCATCATTTAGATCACAAATGAGTCACAATTCATTCACTTAAACATTTTTTCAAACACCTAGAAGGCATAATATTGTTCTTGGATAGTGACAACATGGTGAAGCATCATGACTTCATATTTAGTTCATAATTCAAGATATCAACATCAGAGAATTCAAATCCAAAGTACATGCTATCATAATATCATAAAGTACAATAAAGATTTCAACTTGAAAACCAAATATTAACATTAACATGGATGAAAAACAATCTACAACATAGAAATCACAATTCATGAGCATTTGAGAGATAGTGAGTATATTTATGTTAATGAGGGCTGAATATCATATTTTGGGGGTTAAATAGAGGTGGAAAAATGACCCAAATACCCCTCTGGATGCGGAGCTGAAAGTTAAAATTTTTAGGAGAGTGCTATGGAGCGTGCATCGCATGCTCTAGTGCGCCGGAATGGAGCGTGTGTCGCATGCTCTACTTCACCCCCTAGGTGTGGACTGGAGCATGCGCCGCACGCTAATATCACGGTGCTACTGTTTTGAAATCCAAACGTACCCTAAATGGATTTCAAAAATTTTGATAATTTTGAATCTCACCCAAGATGTACTATTGAGTTGCCCCATCATGAATCAACTTTAAAATTGACAATGAAGGTCAGGAATGTCATGAAATAAATCCTCGAAGTTCAAAGGCTTTAAAAGAGACTAAGTCCTTTAATAGTTCCCTTTTTTATATCTTTGTTTAATTTTACATTAATACTCATTTTTATTATGTTTTTGAGATTCATACTTCATTATCTTTATCAATCTCATAACAAAGACTCTTTTTTCCTTCTATCTCAGAAAAATGACTTCATTATTCCCCCTCCCCCCAAAGACATCATTCCTGATTTAGTGATGAAGAATCTTTGTAAAAGAATCATATATGTTACAAGACCAAGAAAGCGTACAAAGAAGCGCAATCATGGCGAGGAACATTCTCATGTTAGGAAGAGGCAGGATGGAGAGGAGATGATGGTCAGGGACATATGATGCTTAGGCCGAAGGGAATTTCATGGGTTAAGGGTAGGAGTGTCAAAATGAACCCAAATTGAGTTGACTCGCCCAAAATTTAATGGGTTGGGTTCAAGATAATTTATTATTGGGTAAATCTCAACCCATTAAACCCCAACTTATTTTCAAATTGGGTTCAAATGAGCTCAATCAATCTCTACTTCAACCTATTTAATAGAAAAATTATTTTCTTAAAGAAAGTGGGAAAAAAAAAAAATATGTCCTCCACACTCAAAATCACCCACCTCACCTCACCTCACCCCCACGTTACCCC
>JAPEIP010000006.1:223034241-223068362 GCA_026120095.1 Capsicum chinense | reverse complement strand
ATATGGGGTAGGGGTTGGGGTTGGGTGGTTTGGGGTGGTGAGTGCTCTACTTTTTATTGGACCAAGTGGTTAGTTTGTTGAGAATTAGTTTGTTTTGTTTTTAGTGGGGGGGATTATCACATGGTGTTGAGGTATATGATAAAGTGAGGGTAAATGAACAAATTAGGCTTTTGAGAGTGGAAAAATTACATGTCTACAGTATTAAAACCCGAGACAACTCGATAGTGGTAACACAACACTTAGAATTACAAGTAACTCTAAGCTAACCCCTGGCATGAAAAAATACTAAGAATATAGAAAATAATTGATAAAACACTTATGCAGAATTTGAACTAAATAATATATTAAATATTCAAAACAACCAAATCATTAATAACAAATCTAAAATCACAAGATGAACATCTAACTGTAAGTCTGAAAAACCTCTACGAAGATGAGTTACTAGGACAAGCCCCCAACTAACTCTAATTGTCAAAAAACGGAAATGACAAAGATAAAATAAAATGAAATGTTTACTCCATTCCTCGCATGATAAGGAATCACTAAATCTGTTGATGTTGATATGTAAAGAGATCGTACTAGGCCTGATTTGGATGTCGAGCATCACGACATACATTAGGAGACAATATAATGCAAAAGAAAGTATGCTATTAGTACTTTGAATGTACTTAGTATGTAAGAAAATAAACTTACTTATATGATCTGAACATGGTAAATATTTTATGATATGATATAAGACCCAATGCGTTCGGACCTTTGGATGACAAACATATGATGCTGAGGTGTTTAATGAATCCTTAGTGATATTAAAAAGATGCCACATGTATGATCATTACAATTAAGGAGGGTCAAAGGACTATGACGATGTCGAATGAGTGCAAAATAGTGTTCAAAATCCCTTTGGAAGGATCATGCACCCAAGGCATTTTGGATCCACTTTTGATCCGCTCTAGCATTTCAAAAGCAGGTCAAAATAGCCAGTGGGCTTTTTCTTGCATTTGGGTTATTTTTGGGTCCTAATTATGTAATATTTAGCCAATCTATAAATACATGGTAGCTAGACTTATTTAGTTAGTTTTGTCGATTGATAATGATGAATTCGTGAACCTCCATTGGGTGTGTTTGCGATCTTGGAAAAGCAAATATTGATCTTTGATTAAAAATGTTGGTTGTAAGTAAGATTCAATCCCCTTTGTAGTTATGTAAGAGTTTGGTTCTATTTGATAATCTTTAAGGGAGGTTTTTGGGTTTGATACACCGTTTGATTGCCCTTTTGTTATCATATTTGTGTCTATCTTACTATATTAGATATCCTATCCCTCTATCTTTACTTTTCTGCATTTAGATTTGAGACTTCGTGGCGAGAATCGTATATGTTGGTATCAGAGCTGAACTTGTTTCATTCCTATGAAGTCAATCTTGGATTTTTTATCTTGAAAATCAACAAAAAAAGTAGTGTCAAAAGTCAAAAATTCCAAAAAAAAAAAGTTACTATTCACATTTTTGGTCTTAGGTCAAATTTTGAGTTTTTGATTTTTGTTTTTTCTTGTGTTTCTAGAGTTAGAATTGTTTACCAAACTTAGTAATATCCAAACTAGTTACCAACATAGGATCGGCACACCCGATCCACTACTAAGGAAACATCTTTAGGTAGCAAACATCAACATCTCCAGCAAAAATCCACGAATCGTACCAAGACTCAGAGCTAAACAAATAAACCTATAGGAGAATATAGAACTAGACAAACACCATTAAGGCATAACCATGGTGTACTAAAATCAATACTTATGGCTACTATACTAGAAACTCCTTTTTTGGCTCCATCATGTGGAATGGGATACTCGGATCTGAATTTTGCTGGAGCAATTGAAGAAGTATCTCTCTATCTAAGCTATGGCCAATCCCTCCTATAGTTCCTAAAATCACCATACACAAAATAGCCTAAATAAGTAGGAACCCGATTAAATAGGCTTGAAGAACTCAAATGACCACTCTGATCTAATACTCTCCAAGAATAATCATGAAAATCCTGGCCTCCACCAGGAATAACACTATCATCACCAAATCCTTGGCCCCTCTGAGCATCAAACTTCTCATATATCTAAATAAAATCCTCTAGAAAAAATCAAGAAAACTGATCTCATATAAGAGAAAGTGATCCAGTTGTCCTACTGTCTACACAAGTACCCCACTACTATCTAGTTGGCCTAAAAAACTGAAATGCAGTGAAGTCTACACTATTAGAATCCACCAAACCTAACTTGTGTGATCCCTCACGAAAACCAAGAAAAAACATATAAACATTAACCTTAGATAATTTATCTTCATAAACTCTACATATCTGCTTTGTACATAGAACTCTATATATCTACTTTGTCTTTTCATGGATATAAAGGGTAAACTTACTAGATATGAAGCAATCCCTGGTAATATCTCATCAACACGAGGACTACTAGTAGGAGCCACGGATGCGTTTGGAGGATGAGGCCCTAACATAGAATATTGAATTAGAATAGAAGCCACCCTCTCAATAAAACCCTACTCAAACCAAAATAAATCCTCAAGCATAGGTATGGTCATGGGTGGTGACTAAAATGGCCTTGACCCCTCTAACTCACTAGATCGACCACTAATGACAACTCTAGAACTTGAAGAGGAAGCTTTAACCTAATATCTAACTAGTCTTCCCATCCTAATCTAACCACTACCTTGAACCCTACTCCTATTGTGTATCAAAAGCATGACATCTGAACCACTAACTACGTACTAGCGCATATTCACCATCTGTGATAGAGTGCATAAGATACGTTTGATTCATATGAATTTATGAATGCACGAAATAGAATGAAGAAGTGAGAATCTTGTAAAGTCATGTAGCCTCTTAAAGATAGATAATAAAAGTCTCTGAACCAATCCGCAAGACTCCATTTGACTTGGTTTAATCTAATGAGACAATTGAACCTAAGGCTCTGACACCAAAATAGGCATGTGATGGAACCTATGCACCCTCCATTATAGGTAAGCCTATCCCAACCCAAAGACACAATTTAAGAATAAATATGCGAAAGATAAGGGAAATAAACTCAAAATATAAATAAAGGATAATTAATATCCATGATACATCCATAGGTCTGGTTGTCACTAACACAAGTCTCTAATATAGATTTATAATAAGTATACTAAGATATCTTGTCTGTGAAAGTAACCTCAAGACAGTAAGGAAGAGATCAGGGTAAGCTTGAAGTACATCTGTCACTACCTCGATCTCCGCAACATCAATGCAGCTAAATAATGTAAAAATTTCTAATCAATCTAATACCTCGACGAAGTTTAGAAAACAAGAAAAATAAAAGAAAAGAAAGGGTGATCACAAAAATTTATGTGTACTCAACATGAATTGTCGACAGTCGATCTTAATCTAAAGTGATAGTGAGAACCACCAATCCGGCTAACAAAGGTATTAAACTGATATATAACCCACCAAATGATAATACTTAATCCTACTAGAATAACCCAAAAAAATGGTCTTCACCATAACCAAAATAGAGTAGGCACTATAAACTAGGTGAGTCAATACTAGCTACTTCATTATCCATAGTTAGAGAGAAACACTTTATAGAATACTCACTACAAAGCATATAAAATTTAGGCTTAGTCACATGATATCAACCAATAATTAAGGGATCAAATAAGGATTGCATAAATAAGGATTTAATAACATCCTACAGAAGGTGCAATCCAATGATCTCTAAGATTAAGCCATAGTGTTAACCCCAAGTCTTATAATATATCAACTACAAATCTATAAGAGATGATGTGAAGTAATCTTATAAAGTAAAATGGATGCTCAAAACATAAAATCACAAATAATTTTCTAACATGACTCAACCATACCAAGAAGCGTTGCATAGGCAGAACTGGATTTTTAGCTAGCAAGCTGAGGCCCTGGATGTGATGAGAATCCCAAACCACGAAGGCCCGAGAGACCCCTTAGTACACTATCATAAGCAAAATCTATACATAAATCAAAATGTGAAAGATATAACTAAATCAAGGAAATCTGAAAATCAAAATATGTCAATAATGCCATGACAATGTAATAACCAAAACTCATCCACAAAGCCTCTACAGAATACTAATTGTTTAGGCCGGGACAAGGCCCCCGGCTTAACCATATACTAAAAGACTCAAATTATGAGTAAATACCTTCTGAAAGATAGATAGATCATCAATTCTGTCACATCCCAAGAGTTCTACTAATGTGATGGGCCATGGGACTATACACAAGAACCTGAAATACGGGGGGTGACAATACTTGGAGAGCATATACTTCATTTAACATAATTGAGAGCATTTTGAAAATAATTTAGCATAATATATATATATATATATATATATATAAACATGAATATAAAAAGCTTTCACTTATGCTTGTAAAATATTCTCTCAACTCTTTGCTTTAATTCTGAGCGAGGTGGTATACCTTTCATTTCATATAATACCATAGGCTATATGGAATCCGTCCTTGACTTAGCGTCCAAACTTCCAACCCATGTTTGCCGCAAGAGTTGGGGTCCGTAATTAAACATGGTATAAATCCTTACAAACACACTATGTTATGAAAAAGTATACCTCCTTACTAACATACATATCATGAAAAATATGCCTCCTTACTTACATACATATCATGAAACCCTCATTGGTAAAATATAATTTTTGGCATTTCGTGATAGGTATAATTGTACCAAAACTTGCAAGCCATATCATATCAATTCACATCATCTTATGTCCATAGCCCTTCTTATTTGAAAACACATTAATGACCTCCAAAATATTTAAATAGTGTATGAGAGTTCTTATTCCAGAAGCATATGAAAACTTATACAAAAACATCATATTTTTAAGATTTTAACATAAGGTGGCAAACTCTTTCATAAATTGCATTGTTGGGATGGTTTTGGTGATTGACATGACAAATGAAACATGTTAGTTGAAGTGGTCCACTGACCTAGTTGTAGATTCATAATAATATAAGTTCATTATTAGAATATGATGACAAGGACGCTTGAGATTAGGACTTGATAAAAGCGTAATGATTGATCACATGTGAAAAAAAAGTTATAATTGAATACAACAACTGGATATAAGTGCAAAAGAGTTTGAGGACGAGTAAAAATCAACACTTGATGATTGATTTGTTGAAGGAGTTCTACCTAGACAAGGAGATTAACTTGTTGAAGGACTGTGAATAAACAACAAACACTGATGATTTGAAGAGTCCAACAGAATATAAATACTTACAAGACTTTTTGTGGAGTTATTTTTATATCAAGGGAGTAAATCACATAGTCACATATGCACCTACAAAGATAGCAACCATCGGTAAATTATCTTAACAGTTCCAAATCTTGAAGGAGTCATAGTTGAACCTGTTCCTATTACTTAGAGTTAAGGAGTCTTAGAGTTTATGTATTAGGTTGGATCTTGAGTTGTACTATTTCATTCATTTCTAGTCTCAGTGAAGTATAAAATGAGTTAGGTTTGTTGTCTTCAAGTTGGGGAACTCGAAGACTTGGGAACACTTACCTTAGGAAGGTTTGTGTTTTGTAGAAGTAGGAATTAGAAGTTCTTAATTCCTAGTTTACAAAAGTCTTATAATTTGTTGATTGCTGAGGATCAAGTGTTTTAGTGGATTGAGGTTAAATACTGTAGAGGTATAGGTCATGGTTTTTTACACCTTTTTGAGATGGGTGTTTTCCACATGACAATTCATTGTGTTATTTACTTATTATTTTAGCTAGTTTGAAATACGTTAGTCAACCTATTTTATTGATAGGAAATATCTAGGCTAAAATATACTAATCAGCAGGGCATGTACTCTAACAAGTGGTATCAGAGTGAGGTTCTCTTAAAAAGGATTAGCACCTAAGACAAAAGTGACTATGATGAATTTTACACTACCTACTAGTCACAGTAAAAGTCAATGCACTACTAGACCTCCACTCTTTTATGGATCTCACTTTATTTGGTGGAAAGCAAGGATGGAAATATTCCTTCAAGGTGAATATTATTAGTCATGGGATAGGATAAAAAATGGTCCAACTATTCCAATGAACTGGTTGATGGTGAACAAATCAAGAAGGTGAGAAGTCAATTTACTGATGATGATTTGACTACCTTAAGGAAGAATGCGAAGGCTAAAAATATTTTAGTGTGTGGACAAGGTCCAACTAAGTACAACAGTGTCAAATTGTACCACCACCAAGCAAATCTTGGATTCCTTGCTCTTCTTTTTACTGAATATAAGGCATTTAAAATAAAGGAAAATGAATCTCTTAATGGGATGATGACAAGACTTACTACCTTAACAAATGAATTAACTTTCTTAGGAAAAGTAATCCTTATGGAGGAGTAAGTTGAAAAGGTGTTAAGGGTATTACCAACGTCCAAATAGGATGTTAAAGTCACTGCCATTAGGAAAGCGAAGGATCTCACTCAAATGACTTTAGATGAACTAGCGGGAAATCTAAAAACATATGAAATGCAAATTAACAAAATCAAAAAGGAAGTAGCAGCTCCTAAGAAAACCTTGTCCTTGAAGTCATCTGAAAGTGATGAAGAAATTGAACTAGATGAAGAACAAGTTTCCTTGATAGCCAAGAACTTCAGCAAATTCATCAAAAAGAAGAAAGAAACATGTAGCTAAAGACATTTCAATGACAATCCTACTGGATGTTACAAGTGTGGTAAAAATAATCATCAAATTAGGGACTGTAATGTCTGGGATATTGAATGGAAAAAAGAAAGAGCTCAGAATAAATTGAAGGAAAAAGCCAAGAAAAAAAAGAAGGAAGAATATAATATGGTAGCCACTGGGGGATCTCATTCAGATGAATCAAATGATGATGAATAAATTTATGAAATTACACTCATGGCTCTAGAAGATTCAGACATAGAAGAAGAAGATGTTGCTTCTGAGGTAAGTGTTCTTGAGCTTAAAGAAAAAATGCACTTATTTTCTTAAAAAAACTCATCTCATTAATGAGTGCTCTAACCGATGATTTCTAAGAATTAACTTCTGATAGGGATGAGTTGTTCAATAGTCTTACAAGTCTCAAATTTGACTTTATTAAGCTAAAAACTTGGAAGAACATTGTTGAAAAGGAGAATCGCACTCTTATAGAATTGGTTGGTCAACTTGATTCTTCAAATATAACTTTAAAATCTAAAATATTAAAATTGACTCTTTCTGGAAAAAGGAAAAAGGTCAAAACTGAAGAATAAGAAAATATTGAATATAAACTAATTAAGTTCAAATAAAAATGCAGTGATGAAACGGAAAAGGTGAGCAAATTAAGTCAAGAAGTCTCCAAATTGAAAATTGATCTTGAAAGAGCTAACAGATGGACACATTCATCACGAATTGTTCATCAATAGTGTGAAAAAAAATCACAGTGAAATGGATGGAGTGGGGTTTTACAAAAGCCTTAATGTTATTTAGGATTTGTGCTACATATGTGGTAATCATGGACATCCAACCACTGAATATCAAGTTACTGCTATAAGTAGATCAAAGAGTATAAATTTAGAATAAAAAAAAACTAACTTCATGATATCCCAAACCAATAATAGGAAAAATCAAATTAGTCAGAGAAATAGGCCGCACAACCTCTTGGCTCAGTGGGCTAGAAGAAATTTAATTCATCCCATTGCACATAAGAAAGGACCCACTCATGTCTGGGTTCCTACATCTAACCCCTTATATTTATTTGTAGGGAAGAGAGAAAAGAAACACTAGTATTTGGATAGTGCATGCTCTAGATACATAACTGGCGATAAGAAGAAATTCCTTTCACTCTCCAAAATAAGTAGAGCCGGAGTATCTTTTGGTGATGGCTTTTCTTTTGATTTAATGGTTTTTTTTCATGGTTTAAATGATGTACTTTGAATGGAAATTGTGTTTATGATAATGGTGGAATTTGGTACTTGGTTTTACATTGATTATGGATTTTGGCATGATGATAACATGAACCTCTCGCCACATTGTTGATTTGGTTTTGAGCATGGATTCAAAATAATTTGTCTCTCTTTGAAACTTTACATTGCATTACATGTGAAAAGGATAAAATAGTTTTGGAATGGTTTTATTTACCTTGGTGATAGATGTATTGATAGGGCTCATTCAAGGGTCAGTGTCTTGGTGTATGTTATAGGAAAGTGCTCTGAATCTCCTCCTCACATTCTCATACACATCTTTGCCCTATTATGCATGTCTTGAATCATCCTAGTGTATGTCACGAGAATACCTCTATCCTTCAAAAACACCTCTATAAAACCTCTCGAGATACTTAGTCATATGCCTTTTCAAGATCGATGAACATCATATGCAAGTCCTCCTTCCTCTGTCTATATTGCTCAACTAGTATCCTCATAAGGTAAATGGCCTTAGTAGTTAAATGGATTGGATTGATACTAAATTGATTCTTAGAAATTATCACAATCCTCCTCAGCCTCAACTCCACCACCCTTTCCAAACATTCATAGTATGACTGAACAACTTAATACCCCTTATAGTTGTTACAAATTTGTATATCCCATTTTGTTCTTATATAATGGAATCATCATACTCTATCTCTTAGCTTTGGAATCTTTGATTCCTAAAATTCTTTTAAATAACCCAATCAATCTCTCCAAACCTACCCCGCCAGTGCTCTTCCAAAAATCCACTGAAATCTTATTTGTCCCAGTTGCCCTAGCCCAAAGTATCCTACAAATAGCCCCTTGACATTATTAACCATAATATGCCTACAATAACCATAATCACGACACCTCTATGAGTTCTCTAAGTCTTCCAGTGTGAAACCTTTATCCCCCCTTATTATTCAAAAATCTATGGAAATAAGATTGCCACCTCCTTCTAATAAGGGCGTTCTCTACCAACACTTTTTCATCCTTCACCTTGATACACTTCACTTGGTAAAGATCCCTATCCCTTTGTTACCATACTTGTCAATCCTATACAACCTCTTATCCCCGTCTTTATCATCTAAAGGCACATACGAGTTCTTAAAAGTTGTCGTCGTAGCTACTGTAACTGCTAACTTAGCCTCTTTTCTAGCTAACTTATACTCTTCCCTATCTTTCATCTTCTCCTCATCATCCTTGATCTCACCAACTTTTCATAAGCCATCTTTTTAGTCTTCACCTTTCTTTTAACTCCATCATTTTACCACTAGTCCCCTTGGTGCTTGGCAAATTTGCCTCTCAAGACACCTAACACAACTTTGACTGTCTTCTTAATGAAACTGGAAGTAGTTTTCCATATTGTATCAACATACCTCTACTCTCTCAAGTGCCCTAAATGTTAACTTCTCCCATATCTCCAATCCACTAGCCATAATTAAGCTCGCTGCCTAATCCTGGGCCTTTCTTCCCCACCATTCTTCTTTCTGCCTTTCCTGATTTCCAAGTCTATCACAAGCAGTTTATGTTGGTCAAATGAACCTCAATAGGTATAAATTTGCACTCTTTATGTAGCTTTTTATCACCCTTTCTAAGAATCAAAAAGTCTATTCAAGTCTTTTCAACAAAACTACGAAAGGTTATAAGGTGCTTCTCATTCTTCAGGAAGCTCGAAGTCACTACTACCAACCCAAAGGCCTAAGAACCTCCATGCACATCATTATAGCCTCTCGATGATTACCCTCTATGCCCTTTAAAATTAACTTCAATGAAAAGCTTCTTAGTGCCTGAGATGCCTCTCACCATCTCATCCAAAACACTTAAAACTTGTCTTCTGCTCATCCAAGCTCGCTTGTAGAGCGTAGGCACCAATAACATTTACCGTAGATGCTCTAATGACCAACTTAATCAAAATAACTCTATTATTGTCCCACTTAACCTCCACCACCTACCTTATAAGCTCATCATCTACTAAGATACCTACCTTGTTCATATGCCTCATGCTACCCAAAACCCCAAACTTCCATTCATAAATTTTAAAGAAGGATCAAAGATTAAAGTTCCTTCTCGATGTTTTATCACCACATTAATCATCAATTTTATAAGAAATGAATCCAAGTCAACTAAGTCTTCATATCAATTTCAAGCAAGGGTTCCTAATTGCAACAGTTATTCCCAGATTCAAAGCTTATGGTTCTTTTCTAAGGTTTTCTTTTCTAGTTTCATTAACAAGGTATGATGAACAACCTCTACTTCAACTAGTACTTTAAAGTAATGACTTAATTAGTATTTATGAATATTATGTTGATGGTTTGAAACTAGGGTTGAGCGTTTGGATATAACTTTCTCTTTCTTTATGAATGGATTTTATATCTTTATTTGGGTATATTTAGTCTAGAATGGTTAGAGAATGATGAATCCTTATGTGTTGAAATTTAATGTTAAATGTCCAAATATTTTAACATATGATTATCAAGTCTCTTGAAAGCTTTGAATTGAATAAGAAACATTAATATTTTCCCGTCCTTTGTATCATTGATCATATTGTATTAAGAAAAATGTGTTGAAACTATTGTGAGAAATTCATTTATGATTATTCTTATGTTTTCAAAATGATGGGTTTAGAGTCATAAATATTTAATGATAATGATTTTTTTGGGCATGATATTGTTGACTTGCAAGTCTTGGTATGACGATACTAAAATGTGAATGTCTTAATGAAAGAATCTATGGATAACTGTTATGGATAATGTTTTTAGTTGGGATTAAAGAGAATTATGTAGTTCACTGAGAAGATTTAAGTCTATGTGACCCAACACCCGAAACTGCATTTGCCGATGTGGGAAGGTCCCTATCCTGAAAAATGGATGACCATTATATGCTTGCTTTGGGCAGTAGTATTATAATCTATGTTAATGTTATAATTTTCCAACTATGTTATCTCAATCCATATGGAAAACACAGGTTATCTCAATCCATACGGCAAACATAGATTGAGGCCGCGCCAGTTGGGTATGTACTGTACCTATAGAGCCCGTGGGTTAATAGATGTCGATACAACTACATAGTTTTGAATTAAAGGTTTTCAAGTGATTATATTTCTTTTATTTTTTATGTCACTTGCTTCTTATTTTCTCTATTATGGGTTTATATTATGAATTCAATAAATTATTTTATAAATCATTTAGGTCCCGTTCACTAGGTCGCATGCTAGTACTCGTCATACTTATTATCCCTGGATGCTATGTCTTTTTGTGATATAGGTTCTGAAGCATTCTCCTGCGATCATGCCTAATATTAGGATTCATTCGAGACAACATCTAGAAAGTTGTAAGCCATCAATCTTTTGTAAGGCATATGTTTTTGTCACGACCTGAGGTTAACCCCTAGTCGCGACAATGGTACTTATGGTCACAAGTGACCACAAGCTTACCCATGCGCTGGTACCTGAGCACTTAATATCATAATAATAAAGGAAATGTACAAAAAACAACTAATAAAGACATAAGGTCAGATCACTAAAGATATGATAAATTCATAAATCTATAACGTCCAATAAAATACTAAAACACAAATGATAAACTGACCAACTATCTAACCGACTATCTAAATGTTTGAAAGTCTGTAAAATAGCTAAAGAGTTAACAAGACAAGCCCCAATTGACTAACTGAACAGAAATGCAGAAATAACTGAATAAACATAGTAGGTCCTCAATAGAAGAGAACACACCACTACTTCTATTGTTGAAGTACTGGATTGTATAAGTATGGTTGAGAAACTAAGCATCTGAACCTATGATATGAGACATCGTAGAGCAAAGAAGATTATGCAGTCAATGCTTTAAATGTACTGGTATATGCAATGAGGACAGGCTGAAATATATAGGGAACTGTGCATGCTAAATAAGGACTAACTATATATTGTGAGGTAACTGAACATGAATGTATGGAAATAGAAATATCTGAGAATGCAAGACCAAGCATATATATATAAATATATTTCTAAAATAATCTGTAAGAAAAAATACTAAAAATTTGATAACTAAATGGCTAGTAATGTGTATGCTTTGTTCAAGCAAAACCTAAAACGAATTCAAGAGTAAATACTACACTGAGACTATGGGAGGTATCATCTAACCGACATGCCCCAATCTGAGCTAATCGGGGCCCAATATGTAACCCCAGTTGGAAGGGTGTCCGTACCGTTCCATGGGTACTAACACTAACTGTGTGGATCCATTAAACTGGTGTCCCAAAGGACTAAAGAGTCACCATATGCTGGCAGGAAACTCAGGTGATATATGTTAACCCTAAACTGGTAGGAAGACATCTCAAACCTATGCTGGCTATGTAGTTCTATAACTCAGGGATTGCTACTAAGGGTCAAATAATAAACTGGAAGGAATGCCCCAATCCCTTGGTTCACTTGGGTTGAATCCTACACCCAACTGAATGATACTATTTACTGGACTGAACTAAGCTTAACTGAGCAAACAACTGTTCATAACAACTAACTTAATGAAAATGCTTATGGTTTATCTGAAATCATTCTGAAGATACTGAAATTATGTAAACAACTAGGTATCGAGTATTCATAACCCACCACCACTGAATGGAAATAACAATGATGACACAAAGCTTTAAAATCCATAGTAGGGGGTCATTTCTTAAAAACCCAACATTTTGACATTTCATCAAACACATGAAGGTCATGAATTTAAACATGATAATGGGTAAAACATGCAAGGATAACATGATTACAATACTAAAACCATGAATTACGGATTTCAACATGAAGATTTCAATATTCAAAACATGTAATGGCTCATCCCATCGAAAACACTTGTACACATAACTCAAAATCAAAAACAATAATGGCTACACGGAGTTAATTCAAATTGAACATGTAAAAACTCTTAATTTTAAACTAAAAAAGGATTTTTGGACTCCATGGGTGAAATGATCCCATGGATGAACATCACACATACCTAAACTATCGAATTTGTGATGATTCTGTGGATTAGAAACTTGAATTCCTCAATTGCTTGAGAATGGGTTAGGGTTTATTCTTGAGAAAGAGGGAGGATTTCTTGAGAGAATTTGTGATTGAAAGAGAAAATAATGCTCTTAATGGACCCTAATTTTGTGTTTTGGTCTGATTGGGTGAATGGAAAAGAACCAACTGCCATTAAAAATCCAAAAATTAGAAGCTGACTATGATGGAGGGCATCGTGCAGGCTCTGGACCACCATAATAGAGGGGGCGGTGCAGGCTCTAGTGTGTAGTCTAGAGGGGTGCACTGGAGCACACAACACAGGATAATACTGGTACTGCTACTATTTTGGGATTTCAAACATGCCCGTACTCTAGTCCAAAAATTCTGAAACTCATTCGAGATGTACTTTTAACATCACCGATCATGAATCAACTCAAAAATCAAAATTCTAGTTTGGGTAGTCCAAAAATAAAATCATCAAAGTTCTGGCGTCTTAGAAATGACTAAGCCCCTAACACCTAGCTAAATTTTCAAATTTTAGACCCCTCAACATACAACTTAGAGCTGAAACGAGCTAAGACTTTTATGGGGTATTACAATATCTCCCCTTTGGGAACATTCATCCTCTAATGAGACTAATTAAGCTGGGAATACTAGGAAAACTAAAATTATATACTGAACATGCATAATTGGAAACATGATTACATTATTGATTCTGAAACAAGACTCATAAACTGAACAAAATATATACAATGACATGAAAGGGAATCATAGATGAAACTGAGAATCAAAAAAAGTCAATTCTAAGGAAAATCGTTACCTTAAGATAAATTAGAGTTTGTGGAGAAAAGATAAGGGTACTTGGTTCGTATATCTGCTTCTGCTTCCCAAGTGTCTCCCTCAACGGAATGATTCTGCCAAAGGACTTTGACCAAGGGAATTTCTTTGTTCCTTTGTCTACGAATCTGACGATCAAGAATCTCACCTTGGACTTCTTTGTAAGAAAGCCTATCTTGAACATCAATGTTTTCTAATGGAACAACAACAACTGAATCACCAACATATTTCTTCAATAGGGAAAGTTGAAACACCGGATGCACTGAGGCTAAATTTGTAGCCAATTCATGTTCATAAGCCACCTTTCTAAAATGACTTAAGATTCTAAATGGGCCAACATATTGGGGACTAAGCTTCCCCATCCTGCCAAATCTCTTTATTCCCTTCATGGGTGAGATTTTTAAATAGACTAAGTGTAATACCCGTGCTTATTCATAACTAGAAATTATCTCAAGGAAAGCTATTACTTTCTTTGAAATACAAATATATTTTTTTATCCATGGTAATTATGATATTTATACTTTCTATCACATAGGAAATTGAGTTAGCTTTCTAAAGATACTAATTTTGTCCAAATCCAACACCAGACGAGGAAGTTATGGATGTATTACTCAGAACTAACCGAAATGCCCAGGTGCGGCGTCCAAGTAGATAGACCGCCAAATAAGTGACGGATAGCCACTTTGACCTTCATAGCCAAGGTAGTAAGGCTACGTTCTAGATAAGGATTGACGGATGAGTTGAAAGATCGTCAGATTTTTTACGGACCGTCATCCAGGCTGTCAACTCTTATCTAGTGAACCCCATATTTGGTCCATGTATGATGGTCAAAATGACGGACCATCAAGTTCCTGATGGATCATTAGTCGGGTCATCACATGCCACATTCAGTTTAATTTTAGGCTATTTTAATAGGGATATTTTTGTCACTTACCACTCCCTTATATATACCCAGATAAGTCTGAATTCAATCATTTTTGCTTATTTTTATTTCCTAAACAAAAACAAGGGTTTCTCTCTAAATTTAATCTCTAAGAACAACACCCAATCTTCTTTAAAAATGAAAGGATTTCAAATCCTTCAAGTTCAAAAGCATCAAGAACCTTGAGTAAGGCATGATTAGTGTTCAGCTATGAATCTATTTTGTTTATAGAGCTCAGGAACCATGTTTTAAATATTATTTTGTGATTATCTTGTTGTGATTGAGCATGTACATGTTGATGCTTGTTGGTTAAGTTTCAAGATGATATCTAAAGGTGATTTTATGAAGTATATGTGTTTGTTAGTTAAAACCCATGATCCTTATGTGACTTAATATGGTGAAATTCATGAATACACTTAAGCTAAAAGAATACATGCAAAGTGTTTGATAATATACCTAGATGATAGAATTTATGTCCCATGATTTAATAGTGCTTAAATGACAAGTCCATGCTCTATGCTTTATGATTTCCCCATTAATTTTATGTGAGTGATACGAGTTGTTGTTGTGATACAGATTGACCATGAAATTGAAGCTATGCAAGTATATTCATGTTGTATGAATTTCTCTTTCATGTATAAGATGTTGAGAAGCATGCTTAGTGTTAAATACCCTACTCACGATATGGTAAATTGTGGACTCTACTCTTACGATCAAGTCATTCATGTGTGTCAGTTACTTTTCATTGAGTTCTGGGGGTACTTGTACCCGAAAGATATAGTTGTGTGCCTAGAGCCATGTTATGTTATCATAATAATCTCAGTTAAGCCATGATCTATAGAACTCAGTTGGGCATTTGACTCAGGAAACCTCTATAATCTCACTATCTCAGTTAATTCTTAAATAGTAGCACTAATCCATCAGTCAACAAAAGTCAGTTACTCATTCCATGACTGTCAGTTAAATCACGTTCAGTCTCTTCAGATGGGAGTAGAAGTTAGTACCAAGTGAACCAAAGGATGGGAACTCACCTGCCAATTTAGGGTGTGATTCTTAGTAATCATCCTTGTGTTCCAAAACTACGTAGCTAGCGTAGGTTGAGACATCTTAACCTATCAGATTAGGGTTGATGAGGTGGATTAATCCATCAGTTTAGGGTTCCCACCATTCTTATTTTGAGTACCTACCAGCTAAGGTCACTTACAGCTATCCTTACTAGTGGTACGGTATTGACACCCTTCCAGTCAGGGCAAAGAATGGACCGCAACTTAGCTATATACATTATTGGGGCATGTTGGTCACACAACTACCTTCCATAGTTTCAGTCCCAATCTCAGTAAAAGAACTCAGATAGTTCTTCAGATTTTAGTATATTAGGACTTTCAAATACAGTCAATTCAATTACAAAACGAAACACAAATAGTTTCATTAGATTCAGGACTGTCAGACACAGTCATCTATGTTATCAGAATTTTAGTATTTTTCATGCTAGATATCAGTAGAGCATGTATTAGTGTCCATATCTAGATATCACATAATCACAATCTCAGTTAATATGCATACATGTTTGCATTCTTACATTCATTTCAGTCATTCAGTTAGCATCATTTATGCATGTAAACCCTTTTGGATTTATCCTACCTCACTCGTATACTCAGTACTCCTAGTTGTACTGACGCATTTGTGCTATGGTGCTTTCTTTCACGTTGCACCATAGGTTCACAGATACGAGCTTTAGATCAACAGTAGCAGTAGCATTCCAATCACAGAGTTGCAGTGAGTCCTTATCCATTTGATAATGATATTATTTATTTTATTTATTATTTTAATTCAGTTTTGCTAGATGGAGTTAGTTGGAGACATGTTCCTTTAACTACTTATTCAGACAGTATTAAGAGGCTTTTAGATTTAGCTCAGATTTGATTCAAATTTCAATTATTTTGGGTATTTGTTACCCCATATGGATGTTATGATTTGTCAGATATTCTATGCAGTTGAACCTTATGGCCTATTGTTCATATTTTCCACATTATTACATCATTTATTGTAGTGTACGGGTACAGATATCGGTCATGGGTTAGCTTGTGGTCCTTCGGGTCATAAGCACCGTGTAACACTTTAGTTCAGAAAATTAGGGCATTACAAACTTGATATCAGAGCCTAAGATTCAATAGAGTCCTAGGAAGTCTAAAAGTTAAATCTAGTAGAGTCTTGTTCATGGGTGTGTTGCACACCACATTTATGTCCAAGAGGCTATAAGATGTTTTAGGAACAGTTTCCCTTATTTTGGTCTTCATATCATGCTAGTGAGCATAATTTAAAGTTAAACTCTCAGTCTAATTCGTTCTTCTCTTATTTTAAAATATGTCTCCAAAGAGAAGAAACTAGTCAGCACCTCAGCCCGAAGATCCTTTGGGCGAACATGTTTTCCATGCAGAGTTTAGAGGTGCATTCACCACACCTGCACAGTCTGTGGCTGCCTAAAAATGAATAGCCACCAGTTATTTAGGTTAATCCAATGATCGACTCAGCCGCCGCTAGGATTCGGGACTTCACCCGAATGAACTCTCAATCTTTTTTTTAAGTCTATGTCTGATAAAGACCCTAAAAAAATCATTGACCAAGTCCAGAAGGTCATAGATATCATGGGAGTTACTTCTTGTTAGAGTACCGTGTTAGCCACATAACAGTTACAGGATGTTGCTCACACTTGGTACAAACAGTGGAAGTTTAAGAGGTTAAAGGATGCAGGTCCTATAGATTGAGAGGAATTTTTCATGACTTTCTTAGACAGATTCTTTCCCCAAGAGCTGAGAGAGGCAAAAGTTTTGGATTTCATAAACCTCAAGTAGGAAAATATGATGGTTAAGGAGTATTCTCTCAGATTTACTCAGCTAGCCAGATATGCCCCTCATGTGATTTCAGACAATAGGGCTAAGATAAGCAAGTTCATGTCAAGGGTGATTTACAACGTGTTAAATGAGTGTAGGTCTGCGATGCTGAACAGTAATATGACTTTAGTCAAGCTCATGACTTATGCTCAACAAATAGAGGATCAAAAAATTAGGAATAGAGAGAGGCAGAACAAGAGAGCAAGGTCAGGCAGTTTTTATTTTGCTCAACCAAAATTAGAAGAAGGAAACCGTTCACAGTTTTTTTCTAAGCTAGAAATTTGAGCTCCTTCCTCCGCCAGTGCCCCAGTCCAAAAATTTAGAGATGGTAACAGAGATCGAGAACCAGGCTTTAAGTCTCAGGGAAGTGTTGTAGTGCCCGAACTAATCCCTTGTTCCAGACTTATGGTAAGAACCATAAAGGTACCTGTAGAGCTGGTAGCAATATTTGTTTTGGTTGTGGCAAGCCAAGACACAAGATTAGAGAGTGTCCACATTCACGTCTACGAGATCAGCAGAATTGCTCCACAACCCAGTTCGATCGCCTAAATCAGTAGGGTGCCTCTTCTAGTGCTACTAGTGGGCAGTGCCCAAATAGACTCTATACTCTTAAGACCCGACAGGATCAAGAAAATTCTCTTGATGCCATTACTGGTACATTACATATTTTCCATGTTTATGTTTATGCTTTGCTAGATCCAGGTGCATCCTTGTTCTTTGTTACTCTTTATATAGCAGACGATTTCGGAATCAGTCCTTAAATTTTAGCAGAGCCCTTTTCAGTCTCTACCCTAGTGGGTAAAACCATCATAGCTCAATGGGTATACAAGCACTACCTGGTTATGATATTTTACAAATCCACATCAGCAGATTTAGTCGAGTTAGAGATAACTAATTTTGATGTCATTCTGAGCATGGATTGGCTTCATTCCTGTTATGCCATAGTCGACTGTAGAACAAGGGTAGTTCAGTTTTAGTTCCCAAATGAGCCCATACTAGAGTGGAAGGGTAGTACTTCATCTTTCAGGGGTCATCTTGTTTCTTACCTTCGGGTAAAAAAATAATTTCTAAGGGGTGTGTGTATCATCTCGTGCATATTAAAGATTCCAGTTCTGAATCTCCTAGTCTTGAATCAGTCCCAGTTGTAAATGAGTATTCAGACGTGTTTCCCAAGGATCTTCCAATCATTCCTCCTTAAAGGGAAATAGACTTTAACATTGATCTTCTTCCAGATACTAAACCTATTTCTATTCTTCCATACAGAATGGCACCAGCAGAACTCAAGGAACTGAAAGATCAGTTGAAGGATCTCTTAGATAAGGGATTCATTTGGACCAATGTATCCCCATGGGGTGCACCAGTCTTATTTGTGCACAAGAAAGATAGTTCTCTCACGATGTGTATTGATTACCCTCAGCTCAACAAAGTTACGAACAAGAACAAGTATCCTCTTCCCAAAATAGATAACTTGTTTGACCAACTTTAGGATGCCAGTTATTTCTCCAAACTAGACCTCAGATCAGGCTACCATCAGCTCAGAGTTAGAGAATATGACATCCCCAAGACAACTTTCTGTACTCGGTATAGTAACTTCAAGTTTCTAGTTATGTCCTTTGGTCTTACCAAAGCACCAGCCTCTTTCATGGACTTGATGAACCGTGTGTTCAAGAAGTACTTGGACGTGTTCATCATAGTCTTCATAAATGATATCCTAGTCTATTCCTGTACAGAATGTAATCATTTAGACTATCTCAAGATTGTTCTTCAGACTCTCAGAGATCACCAGTTATTCGTCAAATTCAGTAAGTGCGAGTTTTGGCTAAGATCAGTAGCATTTCTTCGCTATATTATTTCCAGTGATGGCATTAGAGTAGATCCTCAAAAGATTGAAGCGGTGAGAAACTGGCCTCGCCCCGTCTCTCCATTATATATCAGGAGTTTTTTGGGATTGGATATCTATTATAGACAGTTTATCGAGGGATTTTCTTCTATTTCATCCCCCATCTCCAGATTGACTTAGAAGAAGGTCAAGTTTTAGTGTTCAGAACCTCGTGAGAAGAGTTTTCAAGAGTTGAAAACTCAACTCACCTCAGCTCTAATTCTAGCTCTTCCAGATGGTTCATATGGGTTCGTGGTATATTATGATATGTCTAGAGGGGGTTTAGGTTGTGTACTCATGTATCATAGCAAGGTCATAGTGTACGCCTCCAGATAGTTAAAGCCCTATGAGAAAAATTATCCTACTCATGATCGTGAGTTAGCAGTCTTAGTATTTGCCTTAAAGATTTGGAGGCATTATCTATAAGGAGTTTATGTAGATGTCTTCATGGATCACAAGAGTCTCCAGTATGACTTTTCTTAGTCAGAGAAGGTGGTTAGAGATTTTGAAAGATTATGATATGTGTTTTCTTTACCATCCGAGCAAGGCCAATGTTATGGCCGATGATCTTAGTAGGATCTCTATGGGTTGTGTTACTCACTTCATGGACAACAAGAAGAAGATGGCTCAGGAAATCCATCAGCTCCCCAGACTAAGTGTTCTCTTAGTCGATTCTTTGGAGGGTGGTTTATGTGTTCAGAGTGGTTCTTAGTCATCTCTAGTTTTTGAGGTGAAAGAAAAAAAAAGACAGGGATCCTAGCCTTGTCAAGCTAAAAGAGTCAGTTCAGAATCAGAGAGTAGAGGTTTTCTCCCAAGGAGGAGATGGGGTTCTTCATTGTCAGGGTCATCTGTGCGTTCCAGGTGTAGATGACTTAAAGCAACAGATTCTTGTAGAAGTGTAGGAGCATGATACTCTATCCATCCAGGGTCTACTAAGATGTACCGTGACCTACTGGAAATTTATTGGTGGAGTGGGATGAAGAGAGATATTGTAGAGTTTATGTCTAGGTGCTCTACATGTCAGTAAGTTAAGATAGATCATCAGAAGCCTAGTAGACCCATACAGGAGTTCACCATTCCTACTTGGAAGTAGGAAGAATTGAACATGGACTTCGTGATGGGTTTGCCTCAAACTCGTCATCAGCATGATTCAGTTTGGGTTATGTAGACAGGATGACCAAGTTTGCTTATTTCTTTCCAGTTCATACCTCTTATTCAGTTGAGGATTATGCCAAACTCTATATCATGGATTTGGTCAGATTACATGGTGTTCCATTATCTATTATTTCAGACAGAGGTACCCAGTTCACCTCTCACTTCTAGAAAGCGTTCCAAAAGGGTCTTGGTACCCAAGTCCATCTTAGTATAACCTCTCATCCTCAGACAGATGGTCAAGCAGAAAGGACCATTCAGACTCTTGAAGATATGCTAAGGGCATGTGCAATTGACTTTAAGTGAAGTTGGGATGACCACTTGCCTTTGATTGAGTTCGCATACAACAATAGCTATTATTCATGTATTAAAATGGCTCCATTTAAAGCTCTCTATGGTAGGAGGTATAGATCTCTAATTGGTTGGTTTGAATTTAGTGAGGCCTCAGTTGTAGGTCCTGACTTGGTTTTTGATGCCTTAGAGAAAGTTCAGTTGATCAGAGAGAGACTCCAGGCTGCTCAAAGCCGGTAGAAGTCTTATGCTGATGTTCGTAAAAAGGATCTCGAGTTTAGGTCGATGACTATCTCTATATCAAGATCTCTCCTATGAAGGGAGTGAAGAGGTTTGGTAAGAAAGGGAAACTCAGTTCCCACTATGTCGGTCCTTTCAAGATTCTCAGTCATTTAGGCAAGGTAGCTTATGAGCTTGAACTACCTTTCGATTTAGCCTCAGTTCATCTGGTCTTCCACGTATCCTTGTTCAAGAAGTGCGTAGGTGACCTAGAATTTATTTTCCCTATTCAAAGCATTGATGTTTAGAACAGTCTCTCTTGTGAAGAGATTCTAGTCAAAATCTTAGACTATCAGACTCGTCGATTGAGGAACAAAGAGGTCCCTCTAGTTAAGGTTCTTTGGTGAAATTAGTCTATCAAGAAAGCTACTTGGGAAGCAGAAGCAGATATACGTACCAAGTATCCTTACCTCTTCTTCGCCAATCCAGATCAAGCTAAAGGTAATAGTTTGCCTTAAGCTTATTCAGTTTCATATTTATGTTCCCATTATAAACATGGTATCTACTACCATTTCATACTCTGCCATGCATTCATGTATCAGTTCAGTTATAAAATCATGCATCAATTATGCATTCTCGTCTTGAGAAACTCAGTTTATCAGAACACTCAGTCACGCATTCATGTACCAGTTAGCCATGCATCAGATGTGCATGAGTTTAATATGCTTAGCATGTCAGTCATAAAGTAATGTCTCAGTGACTCATGTTCAGGTCATGTTCATTTATTATTTTCCCTCTTAGTCAATCTCATTCGAGGATGAATGTTATCAAGAGGGAGATACTATAATACCCGTGCTTATTCCTAGCTAGAAATCATCTCAAGGATCCTAGTAGTTCTTTAAAATATAAATCTATTTTTTTTAGCCATGGTAATTATGAGATTTTTACTTTCTATCACGTGGGAAATTGAGTTAGGTTTCTAATGATACCAATATTGTCCAAATCTAACACCAGATGAGGAAGTTATGGATATTTTACTCAGAACTGACCGAAACACCCAGGTGTGACGTCCAAGTTAACGGACCGCCAAACAAGTGATGGACCACCACTTTGACCGTCATATCCAAGGCAGTAGGTCCATGTTCTTGATAAGGATTAACTGATGATTTCATGAAGTATATGTGTTTGTTAGTTGAAATCCATGATCCTTATGTGGCTTAATATGGTGAAATACATGAACACACATAACCTAAAAGAATGCATGCAAAGTGTTTGATAATATTCCTAGATGATAGAATTCATGTCCTATGATTTAATAGTTCTTAAATGACAAGTCCATGCTCTATGCTTTATTATTTCCCTATGAATTCCATGTGAGTGATATACTTTGTTGTTGTGATATGGATTGACCATGATATTAAAACTATGCGACTATATACATGTTGTATGAATTTCCCTTCCATGTATAAGATGTTAAGAACTATTCTTAGTGTGAAATCCCTTACTCATGAAATAGTATATTATGGACTCTACTCTTACGATCAAGTCATTCATGTGTGTCAGTTCCCTTCTATTAAGTCCTAGGGGTACTGGTACTCGAAATATATAGTTGTGTGCCTAGAGACATTTTATGTTATCATGATAATATCAGTCAAGCCATGATCTATAGAACTCAATCAGGCATGTGACTCAGGAAACCTCAGAAATCTCATGATCTCAGTTAATTCTCAAATAGTAGCACTAATCTGTCAGTCAATGGAAGTCAGTTACTCAGTCCATGTACCATCAGTTAAATCACATTTAGTCTCTTCAGATGGGATTTGAAGTGAGCACCGAGTGAACCCAAGGATGGGAACTCACCTACTAGTTTAGGGTGCGATTCTTAGTAATAATCCTTGTGTTCCAGAACTACGTAGCCAGCGTAGGTTGAGACATCTTAAACTATCATATTAGGGTTGATGAGGTGGCTTAATCTGCCAGTTTAGGGTTCCCACCATTCTCATTTTGAGTACCTGCCAGCTAAGGGTCACTCACAGCTGTCCTTACCTGTGGCACAGTATTGACACCCTTCCAGTCGGGGCAGAGATTGGACTCCAAATTAGCTATATGGGCTGTTGGGGCCTGTCGGTCAAACAAATACCTCCCACAATTTTAGTCCTAGTATCAATAAAACAAATCAGATATTTCTTTAGATTTCAATATATCAGGACTATCAAAAAAAGTCAATTCAGTTACAGAACGGAACACAGATAGTTCCATTAGTTTCAGGACTATCAAACATAGTCATCTATGTTATCAGATTTTCAGTATTTGTCATGCTAGATTTCAATAGATCATGTATTAGTGTCCAGATCTAGATATCACATAATCACGATCTCAGTTACTACGTATGCATATTTGAACTCTTATGTTCTTATCAGTCATTTAGTTAGCATCGTTCATACATGTAAACCCTTTTGCATTTAGCCTATCTGACTCGTATACTCTGTACTCCCAATTGTACTGACGTATTTGCACTATGGTGCTTTCTTTCACTTTACACCATAGGTTCACAGATACGAGCTCCAAATCAGCAGTAGCAGCAACATTCCAGTTGCAGAGTTGTAGTGAGTCCTTATCCATTCAAGGATGATATTATTTATTTCATTTATTATTTCAGTTCAGTTTTGCTAGACGGAGTTAGTTGGAGACATGTTCCTTCAACTCTTTATTCAGATAGTATTTAGAGTCTTTTAGATTTAGCTCATATTTGATTCAGATTTTAGTTGTTTTGGGTATTCGTTACCCCATATGGATGTTATGATTTGTTAGATATTCTATGCAGTTGAACCTTATGGCCTATTATTCATGTTTTCGGCATTATTACGTCATCTATTATAGTGTAAAGGCACAGATATCGATCGTGGGTTATCTTTTGGTCTTTCGGGGTCATAAATACTGTGTAGCACTCCGATTCAGAAAATTGGGGCATTACACTAAGTCACCAACATCAAAGTCAAGATATTTTCTCTTCAGGTATGCATAGGATTTCTAACGGTTTTAGGCTGTCTTTAGCCTCTCCCTAGTCAACTAAACTTTTTCCATTGCATCAAATATAGAATCTGGTCCTAATACAGCAGCCTTACCTACTTCAAACCAACTGATTGAAGATCTACATATCCTCCCATAAAGAGCCTCAAACAGTGTCATCTGAATACTGGAGTGATAAATGTTGTTATAGGTAAACTTGATCAAAGGTAAGTGGTTATCCCAACTTTATTTAAAGTCAATAATGCAAGCTCTCAACATGTCTTCTAAGGTTGGAATGGTCCTATTTGCCTGACCATCTATCTGAGGATAAAAAGTTGTACTAAGAAGAACTTAGGTACCAAGACCATTCTGAAAAGCCTTTCAAACGTGAGAGGTAAACTGATTACCTTTATCTGAAATGATAGACAAGGTCTATGCAACTTGACCAACTCTCTAACGTAATTCTTGGCATAATCCTCCACTGAATAAGAAGTGTAAACTGGCAATAAATGAGTTAATTTGGTCATTCTATCTATAATGACCCATATAGAAACATACCAACGACGTGTATAAGACAACCCTATCTAAATATCTATGTTCACTACTTCCCACTTCCAAGTGGAAATGCTGAACTCCTGAAATGTACCACTAGGCCTCTGGTGCTCAACTATGACCTGCTAATAGTTAGAACACTTAGCCACAAACTTTAAAATTTCTTTCTTCATACTACCCACCAATACACTCCCCACAGATTTCAATAAATCTTAGTGGCTCATGGGTAAATGTAATACCACTATAATACCCATGCTTTTTCAAAGCTTGAAAATCATCTCAAGGATGTTAGAACTTGCTTTGAAATAATAATTCATTCTTATACAGTGGTATTTCCATAATTTTCACTTCCTGTCATGTGGGAAATTAAATAATCTTTCCATTGATATATAATTCGCCCAAATTCGACACCTGGACGAAGAATTAGAGTCTTTTTAGTGAGACAGTGTTTGAACTGAGCTTTCAGCGCATCGTGGAGATAGCTCAAATGGAAATTGTCAAATTCTAGTGTTTCTCCATGATACTGGTGCGTCACACCAAAATTTACAGGTCATAGACAATGTAGCAACATGATAGCTCCGCATCGCGCCACCGTGTAGTTTCCCAATTGTCAATTTCTAGTGACACGATGCAATAGCGCCGCATCGGACCAAGGGCCTAACTTGGGAAATTTTTCTATAAATTTAATGACATGTCCAAGGTTAAAAGGGTCAACTTCCTACCCCTATATAATCCCTTTAACACGTGATTCAGCCACTTTTCACCCAAAATATATTAGTTTCTCTCAAGTTTATCTCAAAAACAAGCTAGGGTTTCTATTGGGGATTCAAATTCAGGAAGATTTCATCACTAATCTTCACAAAATGATCTAAGGTATGCATAGTGTTCATTCATGGACTCCTTTCATCCATGAAGTACAAGAATCCTTTCTAACTATAAGTTATGGATTTTCTTCATGTTTTGATGCTTTGTATGTTCTCTTTCATATTGATAAATGAGGAATTGATTTCTATTCCATGATTTGATGATAAATTCCAAGTGGGTTGATTAGTATAGATAAAGATTTACTAAATCTCATGACTAAAACCTTGTATGATGGAATTGGAAATGAAGCATGATGTTAAATTATTGTATGATGTGCTTTACATGTACTATGCCTACAATATGTTTGATTAAATTCCTAGATGAAGCAAAATTGTCTAACTAGCATGATATCATGAAATCCCTATGTATGTACATATGCCTATTAGGCGTTTGATGAAATGCTTCAGTAAACGTATTGTGGTGATTATCATGTATTCAAGAATATCAAGTCATGTTAGCTTCCTTACATCGAGTCCTAGAGGTACTTGTACCCAAAATATTAGTTGTGTGCCTAGATCTATGTCATGTTTACCCAATACTATCAGTAAAGATATGAAATCTTAGACTTCAGATAGCCTTATGAATTAGGAAAAATCACCATCATCTCATGACTCAGTCATTTGTCAGATATCAGTGTTACTCCGTCAGCCACAGAAATTCAGTAACTCAGTCCATGCTTAGTTCAGTTCAGTAAATCATGTTCAGTGTCCATTCAGATGGGAGTAGGAATTAGCACCGACTGAACCCAAGGATGGGGACTCACCTATTATACAAAGGTGTGATTCCTAGAAGTAATCCTTGCATTCCAGAACTATGTAGCCAGCATAGGTTGAGACATCGTAGCCTGCTATATGAGGATAGATGAGGTAGCTTAACCTGTTATGTGAGGGTTCCCACCGTTCTTGCTAGAGTTACCTATTATATGAAGGTTGCTCACATGTTGTCCTTACCAGTGGTGTGGTATTGACACCCTTCCAATCAGGGCATAGATTGGACCCCAGCTCAGTTATTATAGCACATTTAGGGCATGTCGGTTAGATACTACTTTCCACAGTTTCTTGTTACAGAATTAGGACTTTTAGATACTGTCAATTAGTCTCAGTAATAAAACTCAGAAATTTCTTTAGAATTTTAGGATTGTCAGATATATTCAACTTAGATATACTACAAAACTCAAATAGTTCCATTAGATTTAGGACTGTCAGTTACAGTCACCCACATTATCTGTTATTCTCAGAAATAGTCACCTATGTTATCAGCAGTATTTAGATATAGTCCTTCATGTTATCAGTTATATCAGTTACTAGCATGTCACGTTATCAGTATATAGACTCAGAAATCATGAAATTATGTTTTCGATTATAGTTACATATTTATGCATGTATTCTCATGTTTATGTTAGATAGTTAGTTAGCATTATTCATTCATGTGAACCATTGTATATAGCCTACCTCACATGTATACTCGGTAAATATGTACTGACGCATTTGTGCTGTGGTTCTTTCTTTTATGTTACACCATAGGTTCAGAGACACGAGTTCCAGATCAGTAGTAGATTCCAGATTTAGTATTCAGAGTAGAAGTGAGTCCTCATCCTTCGAGGACATAATGATTTTTTAGTATCTCATTCATTAGCTTATTAGTTGAAGTTAGTTAGGGACATGTCCCATCAACTCCTTATTCAGATTCTTCAGACAGTAGAGGCTTTCAGACTAGATACAAACTAGATATAGACTATCATGTTTTAGACTTCAATTTTTTTTTGGGTATTCTATTACCTCACACAGATGTTACGTTATTTAGTTATGTTCATGATCAAACCTTATGACCTTTCAGTGCATGTTTCCACATTATTATGTTATCTGATACAGTATACAGGTTCGAGACTTCACCCGAATGAATCCTCCAACCTTTCTCGGGTCAAGGTAGATGAAGACACTCAAAAATTCTTAGATCAAGTTCAGAAAGTGACAGACGCCATGGGAGTGACTACTGTTGAGAGTGCTAAGCTAGTTGCATAATAGTTACAGGATATGGATCATGCTTTATTCAAAAAGTGAAAGCCTGAAGGATTAGATGATGCAGGTCCTATAGAGTGGGAGGAGTTTGTCACTGCATTCTTAGACAAATTATTTCCCTAAGAGCTTAGAGAAGCCAAGGTGCTAGAGTTCATCAACCTCAGGCAGGGAAATATGACAGTGAAAGAGTATTCTTTTAAGTTTACTTAATTAGCCAGGTATGCCCCTCATGTAGTTACAGATAGTATATCCAAGATGATCAAGTTTGCTTCATGGGTAAATGACAGCGTGGTTAATGAGTACAGATCCACCATGCTGAACAGTGACATGACCTTAGCTAAACTTATGGCCAATGCTCAGCATATAGAAGAGCATAAAATTAAGCAGAGAGATAAGAAGAATAAGAAAGCAAAGACAGGTTGTTTTAACTTCTCTCAGCCTAAATCATAAGAACAAAACCGTTCTCAGTTTCATCCTAAGTCATCGGTTCCAGATCCCTCTACAGCTAGTGCTTTAGTTCCTAAGTTAAGAGAGGGAAACAAAGATAGAGAGCCAGGCTCTAAGACCCAGGGCAGTGTTAGTAGTGCCCGCACCTATCGTCTTTGCCAGACTTACAGTAAGCACCATCAGGGTGTGTGTAGAGTAGGTAGTGGCATTTGTTTTGGTTGTAGCAACCCAGGACATAGAGTTAGAGACTGTCTGCAGACAAGTCCTCAGAGTTATTCAATACCACTTCCCCTTTCTTGTCATCTTCTTTCTCTGACATGTCAACAAAGTCATCCATCTTATCAAACTCCACTGGATTGCTTCCTTCTGATTTATCAACACTTACCTCCTTCTCTAAAGCTTTACCTATAAAAGGGCAAGATAACATCTTACCACTACGAGTGGTAATCTCCATACAAGAGCCACCAGTATGCGAGTTCTGAACCATATCACTAGGTAAAGTTCCAGCTTTTCTTTGATTCAGAGTAGCCAAAGGTTGGCTCATCTGCTTCTCCAACTGCTTAATAGAAGATAAGTGTGAACTAACCAACTGATTGAGGGTAGAAAACTCACTTTTCATATTAGTTACCCCTGAGCTGGTTTCCTCCACTCCCTTCAACAGTTTTTTCATCATGTCATCCATGGACATTTTGCCAAAACTAGTTGTTGCAGCATCCCGACTTCCAGGAGGAATATACAAACCACTCCTGTCATTATTGTTTCTCCAATGTCCCTGCTCTCTATCTTTATAATCAGGCTTGTCATAGAAAGTACGATCTTGGTTCCCTTGGCTATTGCCTCAGAAAACCCCTGATTACTCATATAGTTTGCCTCAGCATCAGCACCTGCAGATACAGTACCCGAAGAATCCACAGCCTTAACCATTTCAGTCTTGCTAGATAGCAAGTGCTAAGCTAGCAAGTCCATTTGTATCTTTAAATGGGCCATGTCCTGATCTCTCTCTTTATCCCTTCTACGCTGCTCTGTAGTAATACCACCAGCAACAGTAGAGCTAGCCACTACAGAATTCTTAGTGTGCCAAGCTCGACTCTGCTTGGTCATTCTATTCAGTATATCAGAAGCAGCCAAAAAAGAGAGGTCAATGAACAAACCACCTACAGCATTGTTGATAATTGGCTTTGTCACAGAGTTGAAAGCTCTATACAAAGTCTCCATCAAGTGCAAGTCTATCATATTATAGTTCGGACATTGTGCAAGTTTCTCCTTAAACCTTCCCAAGTCTCATGTAGTGCTTCAGTTAGAATTTGTCTGAAGTTGCTAATCTCGTCCCTCAACTGTACCCTTTTGGAGGGTAGAAATAACTGTTCTAAGAATGCATCTCTCGACTTTCTCTATTTAGTTATAGAGTCAGGCTCTAACTCATTCAAACACATTGTTGCCTCTCTAGATAGAGACAACGAAACTAATCTCAACCTGATCACATTCTGGCTCACTCCCAGATTGTCAAAGAATTTACAAATGGTGATGACGTTCACCAAATGCATGTTTGGATCATCACCAAGCAAGCCTCCAAAAACCCTTTCAGCTTTAGGAGTTGGATCATGGTACTATTTAAGATGATCTTTGCGCTTGGTGACAACGGAGGCGGAATGATAGCACCCGTTGCACCAGCTCTGTCCATTCCTTCATCATATTCATCAGCCACATATTGCATAGGCTGTTGACCATACCTTTCTCAGATTGGACGATCTCTATTGATTTTTTGCTGCACTGGTGCAGCAGCTTTCTCAGCTCTTCTTGGGGTTTGAGGATTCAAAAATTCCTAATCACCTAGTCTTTATCATCAGGGTTTTGGTGACATGCTTGTTGACCTAAATTTTGCACATTCACCTGAGCCCTGGCTAAAGCAGCTAGTCTTTCTGCTTCCTGTTGTTCACCCATTCTCCCAATTAGTTGAGGTTCTGGATTGATTGGTAATAGAGGTTCTACGGAACTTCTCACTCTTGGCATAAATAACATAGTACCTACAATAAACAAAAAAACAAATAAACATAAATCATGAAAACTTAACTATCAGCAAATTTTTGCACACAAAATTTTCAGTCTACAACCTTATTCCCCGGCAACGACACCATTTTTGATAATGGTCAAATTACACTCTTGAATAGGTATAAGCGATCGTTGTCAATATAAAACCCAACTAGGTTGGGGTCGAATCCCACAAGGAATAGGGTGTGTACCTCGATTTGTTTACAAAAGATTTTACTGATAGTTTACTGCTTCCAAAAGATGGGGGTTTAAGTTCATAGTGTGTTAAATATCACTTTCAATACTTCAGTGTTTGTAATTAAGATAAATGGGAAACCACAGCTATGTTCACTAAGGGTTTTTGGAATTGATAGATACTAGGTAATGCTAGAGATTCTCGAAATGAGTAGAATAGCAGAATATCCCTGACGATTATACTATCTGACTTATCTCTCAACCTCACTAGACAATTTATTATCTAATTCTCTCAAACTTAGATAACTTATCTATTTCCAATAGGATGTTATCTCAGGAAGATTAATCCAGTTATAGCATTAATCATTAAACAGAAGGTTGCTAGCTTCTGAGTCCCTGTTGATAATTCATGTCCTCTAGTCTATTTCTCCGTTAGAAGCAAATAAAACCTAAGGCATAACCTAATGTTTGCAACCACTAGATTTTAGTTAAAAGAACAGAATCTCAAGGTGTTTTACTACTCTTTGAATTCGTTAAACACCTAGTATCATATCAAACCCTAACCCATGGATCCCATAACTCCGGCTCAAGAAAGATGGTTCACTCAGAATGTGTATAGATTACCATTAACTCAATAAATTTACGGTCAAGAAAAAGTATTCTCTTCCCAGTATCAATGACTTGTTTGACCAACTTTAGGGTGCCAGTTATTTCTCTAAGATATACCTCAAATCCGACTATCATTAGCTCAGAGTTAGAGAATGTGACATCCCAAAAACAGCTTTTCATATGTGGTATGGTTACTTTAAATTACTAGTCATTTCATTTGGTCATACCAATGCCCCAGCAGCTTTCATAGACTTGATGAATCGTGTGTTCAATCAGTACTTAGACATATTTTTCATAGTCTTCATAGATGATATTCTGGTCTATTCCAGCACTAAGCGCGATCATGCAGACCATCTCAGAATAGTACTCCAGACTCTCAAAATCATTACTTATTCGCCAAATTTAGTAAGTGCAAATTTTGGCTAAGATCGTAGAATTCCTTGGTCATAATGTTTTTGGTGATGGCATTAGAGTAGATCCTGAAAAGATCGAAGCAGTAAGAAACTAGCCTCGCCCTATTTCTCCATCAGATATCAGGAGTTTCTTGGGTTTGGTTGGATATTACAAATGCTTAGTTGAGGGATTTTATTCTATTGCATCTCCTATGTCTAGATTGACTCAAAAGAAGGTTAAGTTTCAGTGGTCAGATTCATGCGAGAAGAGTTTTCAGGAATTGAAGACTCGACTCACCTCATCTCCAGTTCCAGCTCTTCCAGATGGTTCAGACGGTTTTGTAGTTTATTATGATGCATTAGAGTATGTTGGGGTTGTGTCCTCATGCATCATGGTAAGGTCCTATCCTATGCCACCAGATAGTTTAAACCCCATGAGAGGAATTATCCTACTCATGATCTTAAATTATTAGTCGTAGTCTTTGCCTTAAAGATTTGGAGGCATTATCTTTGCGTAGTTCATGTAGACATCTTTACAAATTATAAGATCCTTTAGTATGTCTTTTCTCAAAAAGATCTGAATCTTTGTTAGAGAAAATGGTTAGAGCTCTTAAAATATTATGACATGAGTGTTCTCTATCACCCGAGCAAGGCCAACGTAGTGGCCGACACTCTCAGTAGACTATCTATGGGTAGTATTTCTCATGTTGATGATAGTAAGAAGAAGTTATTCCAGGAAGTCCACAGCTTGCCAGACTAGGCGTTCAATTAGTCAACTCTTCAAAGGGCGGTGTATGTGTTCAGAGTAGTTTAGAATCATCTCTAGTTTCTGAGGTGAAAGAAAAGCAAGATAAGGATCCTAGCCTTGTCAAGCTAAAATAGACAGTTCAAAATAAAAAAATAGAGGTTTTCTCCCAAGGGGGAGATGCCTTTCTTTGTTGTTAGGGTCGTTTATGTGTTCCAGGTGTAGATGACATAAGGCAGCAAATTCTTGCAGAAGTGCATGGTGTGCGTTACTCTATTCATCCAGGGGTCACTAAGATGTACCACGATTTGTGGGAAATCTATTGGTGGAGTGGGATGAAAAGAAATGTTGCAGATTTTGTGGCTAAGTGCTCTACATGTCAAAATGTTAAGATAAAGTATCAAAAGCCTAGTGGTCCTATGAAGGAGTTCAGTATTCCTACTTGGAAGTGGGAAGTTGTGAACATGGACTTTGTGATGGATTTGCCTCGAACTTGTCATCAGCATTATTCAGTATAAGTCATCATAGATAGAATAAGCAAATCAACTCTTTTTCTTCCAGTGCATACCTCTTATTCAGCCAAAGATTATGCCAAGCTCTACTTTGAAAAGTTGGTCATATTGCACGGTGTTCCATTGACTATTATCTCAGACAGAGGTACCCAGTTCACTTCTCATTTCTAGAAAGCATTCAAAAAGGGTCGTGGTACCCAAGTTCATCTCAGTACAGCCTTTCATCCTTAGACAGATAGTCAAGCAGAAAGAACCATTCAGACTTTAAAAGATACGCTAAGGGAATTTGCAATAGATTTCAAGGAAACTTGGGATGACCACTTGCCTTTGATTGAGTTTGAATACAACAATAGCTATCATTCCATTATTTAGATATCTCCATACGAAGCTCTCAATGGTAGAATATATATATCTCTGATTGTTTTGTTTGAAGTTAGTGAGTCCCCAATCATAGGTCCTGACTTAGTATTCGATGCCTTAAGAGAAATTTCTGTTAATTAGAGAAAGTCTCTGGGCTGCTCAGAGCTAACAGAAGTTTAATGCAGATGTTCATAAAAAGGATCTTGAGTTTGAGATTGGTGATCATGTCTACCTCGAGATCTCTCCTATGAAGGGATTAAAGAGATTCGGCAAGAAGGGAAAGTTCAGTCCCCAATATGTTGGTCCCTTCAATATTCTCAGTCGATTAGACAAGGTAGCTTATGAGCTCGAATTACCTTCAGATCTATCCTCAGCTCACCTAGTCTTTCATGTCTGTGTAAAGGTGACTCATCAGTCGTAGTCCCTATTCAGAGGATTGATGTTCAGAAAAGCCTCTCTTATGAAGAGATTCCAGTTGAAATCCTAGACTATCATACTCGTAGATTGAGGAACAAAGAAGTCCTTCTGGTTAAAGTTCTTTGGCGAAATCACTCTGTCGAGGGAGCTACTTAGGAAGTAGAAGCAAATATGTATACCCAGTACCCTCACCTTTTCCCCGCTAACTCAGATCAAGCTTAAGGTAATAGTTCTCCTTAAGCTTACTCAGTTTAATAATTAGTGTACATTACTAAATTAGTATTGAGTCTCATGCACATGTTCCCATGATAAACTTGGTTTCAAGTACCACCGCATATTCAGTCAGGCATTCATGTATCATATCAATTATATAGTTATGCATCAGACATGCATTATCATTGTGAGAAAACTTAGTTCTTCAGAACTTTCAGTTATGCACTTATGAATCAGTAATGCATGCATCAGATATGCATGTCCAGTATGTTATTATATTATCTTATAAAGTATACAGATATCAGACACAGGTTAGCTTGTGGTCCTTTGGGGTCATGAGCACTGTGTAGCATTCCGATTCAACAAATTGGGTTGTTACAACCACGCACCATGCGCTTCTGCTCAGATCCATTGCCTTAAACCATCGACACATGGAACACACAACCTACCCTGACAATGCAATGCACCATCTTCCCCTTGGGAGAAAACCTCTACCATATGATCTCTAATTAATTCCTTCAACTTAACTAAACTGGGATCCCTATCTTGTTTTTCTTTCACTTCAGCAACCAAGGAAGATTCTGAACCATTCTGGACCCATATACTACCCT
>JAPEIP010000006.1:223020348-223034141 GCA_026120095.1 Capsicum chinense | reverse complement strand
CCTTTGATTGAGTTTGAATACAACAATAGCTATCATTCCATTATTTAGATATCTCCATACGAAGCTCTCAATGGTAGAATATATATATCTCTGATTGTTTTGTTTGAAGTTAGTGAGTCCCCAATCATAGGTCCTGACTTAGTATTCGATGCCTTAAGAGAAATTTCTGTTAATTAGAGAAAGTCTCTGGGCTGCTCAGAGCTAACAGAAGTTTAATGCAGATGTTCATAAAAAGGATCTTGAGTTTGAGATTGGTGATCATGTCTACCTCGAGATCTCTCCTATGAAGGGATTAAAGAGATTCGGCAAGAAGGGAAAGTTCAGTCCCCAATATGTTGGTCCCTTCAATATTCTCAGTCGATTAGACAAGGTAGCTTATGAGCTCGAATTACCTTCAGATCTATCCTCAGCTCACCTAGTCTTTCATGTCTGTGTAAAGGTGACTCATCAGTCGTAGTCCCTATTCAGAGGATTGATGTTCAGAAAAGCCTCTCTTATGAAGAGATTCCAGTTGAAATCCTAGACTATCATACTCGTAGATTGAGGAACAAAGAAGTCCTTCTGGTTAAAGTTCTTTGGCGAAATCACTCTGTCGAGGGAGCTACTTAGGAAGTAGAAGCAAATATGTATACCCAGTACCCTCACCTTTTCCCCGCTAACTCAGATCAAGCTTAAGGTAATAGTTCTCCTTAAGCTTACTCAGTTTAATAATTAGTGTACATTACTAAATTAGTATTGAGTCTCATGCACATGTTCCCATGATAAACTTGGTTTCAAGTACCACCGCATATTCAGTCAGGCATTCATGTATCATATCAATTATATAGTTATGCATCAGACATGCATTATCATTGTGAGAAAACTTAGTTCTTCAGAACTTTCAGTTATGCACTTATGAATCAGTAATGCATGCATCAGATATGCATGTCCAGTATGTTATTATATTATCTTATAAAGTATACAGATATCAGACACAGGTTAGCTTGTGGTCCTTTGGGGTCATGAGCACTGTGTAGCATTCCGATTCAACAAATTGGGTTGTTACAACCACGCACCATGCGCTTCTGCTCAGATCCATTGCCTTAAACCATCGACACATGGAACACACAACCTACCCTGACAATGCAATGCACCATCTTCCCCTTGGGAGAAAACCTCTACCATATGATCTCTAATTAATTCCTTCAACTTAACTAAACTGGGATCCCTATCTTGTTTTTCTTTCACTTCAGCAACCAAGGAAGATTCTGAACCATTCTGGACCCATATACTACCCTCAGCTGAATCAATTAATTGAACACCTAATCTAGCTAATCGATGAACCTCCTTGACTAACTATTTATTATCCTCCACAACATGGGTAACACTACCCATAGACATCTACTAAGGGTATCTACCACTACATTGGCCTTGTCCAGATGATACAACACACTTATATCATTAATTTTAACAACTCAAGCCACCTTCTCTGAAGAAGATTTAAATCTTTCTGTGATAACACATACTGCAAACTTTTGTGATCCGTGAACTCATACACATGAACCCTATAATGATAATGTCTTCAAATTTTCAAAGAAAAAACGACTGCTATCAACTTAAGATCATGGGTAGGGTAGTTCTTCTAATAGGGTTTAAGCTATCTAGAGGTATAGTCTATGACCTTACCTCTATGTATCAATTCATAACCAATACCAACTCTTGAAGAATCACAATAAACAACAAACCCATCTCAACCATCTGGCAAAGTCAAAGCTGAAGCTGAAATGAGTCAAGTCTTCAGCTCTTGAAAACTCTTCTCACAAGAATTTGACCACTGAAACTTGTCTTTCTTCTGATTCAATTAAGACATGGGGGATGAAATATATAAAAACCCTTCAATAAACCATCTGTAATAGCTATTAGAACCTAAGAAAATCCTGATATCTGATAGAGAGATGGGTCTGGGCCAATTTCTCACTGCTTCGGTATTTTGAGGGTCAACTTGAATGCCATCACCAGAAATAATATAACCAAGTATATCTATTGATCTTAGCCAAAACTTGAAATTATTGAATTTGGATAACAATTAATGGACTCTAAGAGTCTGTAATACAATTCTAATATGGTCTGCATGATCATTTTCACTACGAGAATAGACAAGGACATCATCAATGAAGACTACGATGAACATATCCAAGTATTGCTTCAACACCCTATTCATCAAGTCCATGAAAATGACTAGGGCATTTGTTAGTCCAAAAGACATAACTAGAAACTCAAAGTGACCATGCCATGTTTTTAAAGTTTTCTTCAGAATGTCGCATTCTCTGACTCTAAGCTGATGATAGAATAATCTTATGTCTATCTTAGAGAAATAACTGACACCCTGAAGTTGGTCAAATAAGTCATCAATTCTAGGAAGTAGATACTTATTCTTGATTGTGACTTTGTTCAACTGATGGTAATCAATGCACATTCTAAGAGAACCGTCTTTCTTACGTACGAACAGGACTGAAGCACCCCATAGGGAAACACTGGGCCTGACGAATCCCTTGTCTAAGATATATTTCAACTATTCTTTCAACTTTGTAAGCTCATTTGGAGCCATTCTGTTGGGTAGTATATAGATAGGCTGGGTATTAGGAAGATGATCTATTCAAAATTCAATTTCCCTTTTTGAAGAAACTCCAAAAAGATATTCAAAGAAAATGCCTGGAAATTGCCTTACTATTGAAACTGACACGAGGCTTGGAATTTCAGAACTAGAGACTTTAACTCAAACAAGATGATAAACACAACCCTTGGATTTCATATTTCTTGCTCTAAGATATGAAACAATCTGACCCCTAAGTACTAAGGTACTACCCTTCCATTCAATAATTGGTTCATTGGGAACTGAAACTGAACGACTTTATTTCTGCAATCAACTGTAGCATAACATAAATGGAGTCAATACATGTCGAGAATGACACCAAAATCAATTATCTCTAACTCCACATTATCAACTGAGGTATCTCTCTGGGACATTGTAACTAGGCAGTTCCTGTATACCTGTCTGGCTAAAATGGAGCTACCTATTAGAGTAGAAACTGAGAAAGAAACTGCTAAAGATTCAGGACTGACACCAAAATCGACTACTATATAGGGGGGTTACAAAAGAAAGTGAAGCTTTAAGGTCTAATAAAATATGCACATGACGATGAAAGACGTTTAACATATCTGTAACCATATTAGGAGAACTTTATTGATCATGTCGAGAATAGAGTACATACATCCTGTTATGGTGCTGTCTACTGGTTGCACAGAAAGTGGCACCCTGCTGAGTCTAGTGATCGGCTGGCACTTGGAAATGACTGTACTGACTATGTTAACCCACCTATGGTCATTCTCTAACTCGATGTCCTAGCTTGCCACATACAAAACATACATCACTGATAGCCTTACACACACCCTGATAATTCCTACCATACTTTCGTATAAAGGATTAGTACGACCACTGTTCATACTATCCTAGGACTTGGAGCCCGGTGCCCTATCCCAACTATCATTCTAAAACTTTGGCATTGGGACACTAAATGAAGACAGATCTGGGGCTAAAAATTTTGTATGGAACTGAGAATGGTTACCACCCTTTGACCTCGATTGAGAAAAGTTAAAGCTACATATTTTGGCCCTCTTATTCTCTCTCTCTTTCTCCTTAAGCTTTTGTTTCTCAATCTGTAGAGCATGAATCATAAGACTACATAGGTCCATCTCCTAAATCAACATTGCGGTCCTGCACTTCTTCACCATACTATCAGCAACACTAGAAACAAACTTAGTAATTCTAGACCTATTATCAACCATCATCGAAGGATCATACCTCACCAACTGAGTAAACTTAAGTGAGTATTCCTACACACTCATATTACCTTGCTTCAAGTTAATGAATTCTAGGCTCTAATCTTACCTAAATTCTAATGCAAAGAACCTGTCTAATAAGGCCATGGAAAATTCCTCCCACTCTATAAGTCCTA
Organism: Capsicum chinense; assembly: GCA_026120095.1. Classification (NCBI taxonomy): domain Eukaryota; kingdom Viridiplantae; phylum Streptophyta; class Magnoliopsida; order Solanales; family Solanaceae; genus Capsicum; species Capsicum chinense. Next base: position 223,030,146 of record JAPEIP010000006.1, on the reverse strand, counting down.
CCTCAACACCCCTATCCTCTTTTCACTGCTTATACCACATATGAGCTACATCCTACAACTAGTAAGCAGCTAACTCTGCACTCTCACTCAAAATGAAACCCATGATGTCAGTCACCTTTTAAACTAAATCAAAAAACTCTTGCGGATCCTCCTTAAACTTAGATCCCAAAAATAAGGGAGGGTTCATTCAAGTAAAGTCTCAAATCCTAGTTGCAGCTATGTTAGTGAGTGGATTGGCTAGGGCAACAGACTTCTGATTATTCTAAGCATCTACTAAGTGAGATAAAGTAATGAAAATATCTCTAAATTCGACATGAGAGAATGCTAATTCAGGGGAACTTCTTAAATAAGCGGAGGTGCGAGATAATTTATATTCCTTTATCTGTTGTTTCTTTTAGGAGGCATTGTCTGAAAATGGAATGAAGTATGAGTTATAAAGAGATTTTAAATAGATATCATGCTCATTCACACGACATAAATACTGAAAGAAAAGAAACTTTTAATAAAATGTCTTATAGCCTGTTGTTCATAAGTGTGGTGCGCTTTATACCCATGCACAAGACTCTACTTAATACGGCTTTCAGACTTCCTAGGACACTTCAAAACCTTAGGCTCTAATACCAAGTTTTCTCATGACTCAAGGCTACCCGCTAGTCGCGATAATGGTGCTTAGGATCATAAGTGACCACAAGCTAACCCATGAGCTGGTACCTGCTGTGGACACTGAATATTATAATAAAAAAGTACATATGCAGAAAACAACCGATAAATCGATAAGGTCAGAATAGTAAAAATATGATAAATTAAAAAGTCTATAATGTCTGATAAAATACTAAAACACAATTGATAAACTTACCAACTATCGAAATGATTGTATAAATGTCTAAAAGCCTCTAAACTGACTATGAAGTTGAAGGGACTATCCCTAAATGACTCCAATAGACTAACTAAATATAAATGCAAAAATAACTGAATAAACATAACAGGTCCTCAATAAATATGGACTCACCACTACTGCTGCTACTGAAGCGGTGACTGTCTAAGTACCATCGAGAAACTAAGCATCCAAACCTATGATATAAGACACCATAGTTCAAAAAAGAGTATGCGTTCAGTACTTTGAATATATTGTACATACAATGAGGACAGGTTGAAATGCATAGGGTAATGTGCATGCAAAATAACGACTAACAGTATAGTATGAGATAACTGAACATGAATGCATGGAAACTGAAATATAAGAGAATGAATGATCATATATATATATATATATATATATATATATTTGAAATAATCTATATAATAAAAATCTAATAACTAAATGAATGGTAATCTGTATGCTTTGGTCAAGCAAAACTTAAACTGGATTTTGACTAAAAGCAGCACTGATACAGTAGGAGGTATTATCTAACTGACATACCCCAATCTGAGCTAATGGAATTCCAACATGTAACCCCAGTTGGAAGGGTGTCAGTACCATGCCATAGGTAATAATACTGACTGTACTGATTCACTAAATTGTTGTCCCGAAGGACTAAGGAGTCACCCTATAATGGAAGGAAACTCATGTGATATGTGTCAACCCTAAACTGGCAAGACGACATCTTAAACCTATGCTAGCTACGTAGTTTTATAACTCAAGGATTGCTACTAAGGGTCAAACAATAAACTGGTAGAAATTCCCCCATCCCTGGGTTCGCTCGGTGTTGAATCCTACTCCTAACTAAATGATACTATTTACTGAACTGAATTAAGCTTAACTGAGCAAACAATTGATCATAACAACTAACTGGATGATAATGCTCATCGTTTATCTAAAATCATTCTAAAGATACTGAAATTATGTAAACAACTATGTATCGGGTATTCATAACCCACCAGCACTGAATGAAAATAATAATAATGACACATAAAGCTTTAAAATCCATGGTAAGGGATCATTGCTCAAAAACCAATATTTAGATATTTCATCAAACATATGAGGGTCATGAATTAGAAAATGGTAATGGGTAAAGTATGCAAGGATAACATGATTACTATACTAAAACCATGAATTAGGGATTTCAATATGAAGATTTCAATATTCAAAAATTATAATGGCTCATCCCATCGAAAACACTTGTAAACATAACTCATAATCAAAATCAATAATGGTTTCATAGAGTTAATTCAACTTGAACATGTAAAAACTAATAATTTAAAACTAAAAATGAGATTCTTGGACTCCATGGGTGGAAGGAATCTATTCATGAACATCAAACATACCTCAACTATCGAATTTATGATGATTTTGTAGATTAAAAACTTGAATTCCTCAATTGCTTGAGAATGGGATAGGGTTTGTTCTTGAGAAAAGGGGTGAATTTCTTGAGAGGATTTGTGATAGAAAGAGCAAATAAAGCTCTTTACGGACCCAAATTTCATCTTTTGGAATAATTGGATGAAGAAAAAAGACCCAATGCCCTTAAAATACAAAAAATATAACGTTGGTCGTGATGGAGGGTGCGGTGTGAATTCTGGAGCACCAAAATAGAGGGTGTGACGCGAGCTCCAGATCATTAGAATGGAGGGCGTGGTGCAGGCTCTGGTACAGGTCTGGAGGGGTGCACTGGTGCGCATGGAGAAGGCTAATCTCAATGCTGCTACTATTTTAGGCTTCCAAACATGCCCTTACGCTCATCCAAAAATTCCAAAACTCACCCGAGATGTACTTTTAACATCCCCTAACATGAATCAACTAAAAAATCAAAATTCTGAGATCAAGAAGACCAAAAATAGAATCATCGAAGTTCAGGAGTATTGGAAATGACTAATCCCCCAACATTTAGCCAAATTTTAAAGTTTTTGGACCGCTTAACATGCAATCGAGAGCTGAAATAAGCTAAGAATTTTGTGGGGTATTATAATTTTCTTTTATTTAGACTTGGACTATCCTATTTTATGTTACTTGTTGGGCCATGTTTTGGTTTAGGATTTTAAATCCTTATGTTAGAGGCTTCGTATATTCAGTTAGACAAATATTTTTATATTGCATATCAGGACTTGGGTTTTGAATTATTATTTAATTGAAGTTCATATTTTATGGGTCTATTTCCATAATCTATTGATTTAATTTTCTTTTAATGATATGCTAAGGGGTCTACTCGGGCCTTCATTGGTCTGGAATGTCCTTTACGTCCAGGGCCTACACTGTGGTCGTGATAGAAACCCTTTTGTTCACTATTTTGCAAATGAAGGGTCGAAATATAAAATAAAGGTCCCAAACTCAAACCAATTATGCTACTAATCCTAATTCAACATTCAGGACCTACTGAAACTATCCAAATCGTAATACCACACTCAGAACAACAAATGCTGATGAAAGTCAACTATATGGCTTTTTAAGCCTTTAAAAACCCCAAACTCATCAAAATCACTCCCAATCACATCAGAAATAGTGTCATCCATCTTACACCCTAAAATCAATATGTAGCAATAATCAAAAAGGGTAAAATGGTCAAAATAAATAAATTCAAGTTTTTACAAACCAGATCATTACAATATCCACCACTAAGACTTTGCTTCGTTCCTGATCGAGTCTAAGATTGAACATTTGCTTAGCTTCCACTGTGCGGTCAATTATGTCATGATCACAATTGCTCATTAGACTCTATTTGATGAAACTACCAATAAGTTTGATTTCTTCTCCAATTGGGTCACACCGTGAGTTGCTTGGGGGTCAAGTCATAATTTAGATCCACAAAAATTAGAGACAAACTAAACAACTCTCATTTACATATTCTAGAACAGACAAATTACCTTGAAGTAGTTGTATTGATACCTATTACATTAAGTGGAATGGAACAATACAAATTCTAGCACCTAGTATACTAGTAGTTACATAGGAAAAAATTTATAATGACGATACAAATCCTGGATAGCATTTAGTCATTTGCATATTTTCATGCTCTACTTTTTACATGATTTTTATAATGACCTTAGAGAAATCAAATAGAAATAAGATAGTCTCCTCTCATAGATAATTTAAGAATAGGCATACACTATATTGTATATTTGAGCTTGTTGCGTCTACTCTGTAGCACTCTTTAACACCTATTGCAAAAGATTACCCCATGAATCTATTATACCATCACTCCTACCCAAGAATCTAAGAATATGTATCCAAATGGTCTCTAGTGAGCATGTTACCTTACTGTTGAATCCACATAGTAAAGATATCCTTATGTGTAGTGCTATTAACAAACATCACACATTTCCACATTCTTGTCTCAGTTGCCTAGTAGGTTTTATGTATAGATTCTTGATCAAGCTTTTTGTATACAACACAGTATATTAAGATAGCTCCCAAGTCTAACTAGCTTCAATGTCTTCCTAGTCATCTAGCAAGCTTGTTATGGTATGCCCATACTCTGTATAGCCTGGACTTTGATGTAAAATGTGTGAATCCATATAATCCATAGTTTATCACCTTTTTGAATGACATCCCAATATATATTTGTTATGGCTTTCTTGTTCCCTAATTGAAAATTGATAATGTTAAGCCCTCCAGCACATTTAGGGGTACACACTCTCCTAGGCCATTCTTTACAAAAGAAGTTATACTTCAGTATCAAATAACTTAGGGGAAGCTATAAGAATCCTTAGTTCTTTATTTAAGCACAAATCATATCACTTCTCCCTTTGGTTCAACTAAAATATATGCATTGGGATGATAACAAAACAAACTAATCAAAGCATTCATCCATATACACGTGTGTTCCAAAACTGAAATTCTATCTTTTAAATCTTATCTTAAGGCAAGGCCAAAATATAGTCATATAAGTATACAATATCCATATTCATTTCTGTCATTCACCTTAACTTCTAAAAATGTTTTTAGCCAAATATAATAGTTTTATAAAAGACAAGTATGGATAGACATGACTATAATATGGATGGGTACTAATGTAACTTTATATAGAGACAAGTTTTTCAAAATATTGATGCTCCCAAAAATTTTTGTAAGCTCTGTGAGCAAGAAGAGTATTGTTTCAATTGATTCCTTCCTGATCTTGACTACCACCTGTATGAACATTAGGGACTAGGCTAATAAAAGCAATCAGCACTATTCCAGCCTTTGTGCCTGTTGTGTCTATGTCTGTAATGCCCCAGGCCTGTACTCCGGATGCTACATGGTGTTTATGACCCTAAAGGAACATAAGCTAACCCACGAATGGTACTTGCTATGAGGACTAAATAATAATACTGAAAGTAATACAGAAAATAGGTTGAAATGCCATAAGGTTCAAAATCTGAAATACTCATAAAATATAACATCTGATCAAAACACCCAAAATACTTAATACTGTTTGAAATAGTCTAGTCTGAAAAGCCTCTAACTGAACTGTCTAAATTATGGAGTTGATGGAACAAGCCCCCAACTAACTCCAACTACTGAAATACTGAAATAAAAACATATCCTTGATAGATAAGGACTCACTACTAAATCTGACACAGTTGGCTGAATCTGAATATGTCTATGCATGGTTAGTAACCTGAGCATCTGAACCTATTATATGAGTCATCATAGCACAAATATAAAGTATGCATCAGTACATGGAATGTAATGGTATGTTAGATGAGGTAAGGATGAATGCAAAGATTCATATGTATGAACAGTAACTAACTGAATGATATAAGTAACTAAATATAAAGACATATAGATAACTAAAACTTCTGTAAATATTGAGTATACAATACTTTGCATATATATGTATACTATGTCTAAGTTTTTACTGAATCTAAATACTGAGTTCTAATAACTGAGCAACTTATATCGGAAGTTTTTGATAACTAAATTACTGATAACTAACAGTCCTGATTCTGTAGAACTAAATTAAGTTCTATATTAAGATTGAAACTAAAATTGTAGGAAGTAATCATCTAACTGACATACCCCTCTCTAACCCCAGCTAGAAGGGTATCAGTACCATGCCACAGGTAAAGATAAGCTGAAGAATCACCCTCAATCTGGCAGGTGCTATGAATGAGAATGGTGGTACCCTCAATCTGGCATGTAAAACACCTCATCAACCCTTAATATGTGAGGTTGTTGTCTAAAACAATGTTGGCTATGTAGTTCTGGAATACAAGGACTTCTCCTAAGAGATCACACCCTCTGCTGGCAAGTGAGTCGCCATCTTTGGATTCACTCGGTGCTGAATTCTACTCCCAACTAAATAGATACTGAATGAATTTCTAAATTGTACTTGGCTAGACTGAACTTGTTATAGATTTCACATGTCTAACTGAATATACTGAGTTTTATACTAACTGAATACTGCTAATTGTGGTATTGCGGAGGCTATTCTATAACTACTATAGCTCTAGGTCAACAGCCAGATTTTTGGGTATTAAATACTCCCAGGACTCAATAGCATTAAAAGTAGTGCATAACATGATCTTGAATACATAACAATGTTCACTTGTCCATAATTCATTCAAAGAGATATTCTATCAAACACTTATAACGCATAAACTTATGCATATAATAGCATGTTATGATTTCACTATTTACTTCAAATAGACATTCAATCAAACACTTGGGGAGTATAAATTGATGCATACAACCATGGGTAACACACAAACATTGTAACTACAACACCAGAATTTGCTAATTCTAGGATTAAAACTTGGGCATTTCACAATTTGATATACTCACTATTTCAATTTATTGGAACTTGTAATTAATCAGGGATTGAAAACTCAAATAATGTCATAAACATGAATACAATCCAATTTAAGTATGTAAATCATGAATCATTAATCTTGTAGTTTTAAAAAAGATTCTTGGACTCTATGGGTGAAAGGAACTCATAGATGAACACCTAACATACCTTGGTAGTTGAATTCAAGAGGATTGATGGTGTGTTATTGAAGCTTGAATTTGAAATTAGATACCCTAGGGTTTTCTCTTGAGAAACTTTGAGAAAGAATGAGGGATTTTGCCTCTAGAGAGGCTGAATCTCATCTTTTAGGGGCTGATATAAGGTGGGAAAAGGCCCATTCACCCCTCTAGACGCGAAATTAAAAGAGCAGAAATCGTGCCCAGTGATGTATAGATCGATGTGCCACATTGATGGCATCGACGCAATGACCAACGCGCTGTATTGAGTTTGTGTTGGTTCACTAGAATATGCACCCTGAGGCTGCAAAAATATTTATTGATGTGATGGGCAATACGGCGCATTGAGTTTGCATTGACCCACTATTTTGGTCATCCAAACTTGATTCAAACAAGGTTCCAAAAAGCTGAAAATCACCTAAAGTGACCTATTGACATATCTGATTATGATTCAATCTATGGATCGAAATTTTAAGGTCATATAGGTTATGAAATAAGATTGCTAACTTATGAAGGCTAAACATAATTGTGAGTGTAGACACTTAGCTGAAATTTCTAAGTTTGGGAATTCTTTTCATGCTCTAAAAGACTGAGTTAAGCTTAGGCTTTTACGAGGTCGTATAATATCTCCCCCTTGGGAAACATTCGTCTTCGAATGAGACTGACTAAGCTGATAATTCTGATAGACTGAAGTTTTATACTGGACATGCACAACTAAGGCATGATTTCATGACTGAAACTACTGATGCATTGAGTTTTCACGCTGACCATGCATAACTGAAGCATGATTGAAATTCTGAAGGTATGACACAATATTGGGATATTTCATGAAGGTATGCATGATATAATAATGCTATGTGATTGTACCAATATAGAGTTATAAATGTAATCTGAGCATGGAACTAAGTAAATTCAAGGAAAAATTATTACCTTGAGCTGAGTTTGAGTTTGCGGAAAAGAGGTGAAGATACTTGGTCCGCATATCTGTTTCAGTTTCTCTAGTATCTCCCTCCACGGATTGATTCTTCCAAAGATATTTAACTAGAGGAACTTCTTTCTTTTTCTATCTGCGATCCTGATGATCAAGAATTTCTACTGGATCTCATCATAAAAGAGGTTGTTCTGAATATCTATACCCTTTATAGGGGATACAACTGCTGGGTCCCCTATGCATTTTTTTAGTAAAGAGACATGAAACACTGGATGCACTGAAGCTAAATCTGAAGGTAACTCAAGCTCGTAGGCTACCTTTCCAAAATGGCTGAGAATTCGGTAAAGATCGGCATATCGGGGACTGAGTTTCCCCTTTTTCAAAACCTCTTCACTCCTTTAATAGGAGATATTTTCAAATAAATATATCACTAATCTCAAACTCGAGACCCTTTCTTTATATATCTGCATACTATTTCTATCGACTCTGAGCTGCCTTAAGCCTATCTATGATCAACTGAACCTTCTCTAAGTCATCAAACACTATATTATCCCCTACTACTATGGCCTTACCTACTTCAAACCAACCAATTAGAGATCTATATCTCCTACCAAAGAGCGCCTCAAATAGAGCCATCTGAATACTGGAATGATAACTGTTATTATACACAAACTCAATCAAGGGCAAGTGATCATCCCAACTACCCTTAAAGTCCATGGCATGGATCTTAACATATCTTTCAAAGTCTAAATGATCCTTTCAACATGACCATCTTTCTAAGAGAAAGACTGTACTGAGATGAACTTAGGTACCAAGACCCTTTTAGAATACTTTCCAGATATAAGAGGTAAACTGGGTGCGTCTATCTAAGATAATGGATAATGGGACTCCATGTAACCTAACCAACTCTTTGATATAGAGTTTGGCATAGTCCTTGGCTGAATATGAGGTATGAACTAGCAAGAAGTGAGTTGATTTGGTCATCCTGTCTACAATGACCCAAATAGAATTATGCTGACGACGAGTATGAGGCAAACCTATTACAAAGTCCATGTTCACTTCTTCCTATTTCTAGGTGGGAGTACTGAATTACTGCATCTACCCACTAGGCTTCTGGTGCTCGATCTTAAACTACTGACACATAGAGCACTTAGCTACAAACTCTGGGATATCCTTTTTTATCCCACTCTATCAATAGATCTCCCACAAATTGGTGTACATCTTAGTGGCTCTTGGATGAATAGAGTAATGCGCATCATGCACTTCTACAAGAATTTGTTTCCTCAAGTCATCTATACCTAGAACACATAGCCAACCCTAGCAATGCAACACACCATCTCCCCCTTGGGAGAAAACCTTTACTTTCTGATCTCTAACTGACTCTTTCAACATAACTAGACTGGGATATTTGTCCTTCTTTTCTCTCACTTTAGAAACTAGAGATGATTCTGAACTATGTTGTACCCAAATACTTCCCTATGCAGAATCAACCAATCAGACACTTAATCGGGTAAGCTGATAAACTTTCTGAGATAACTTCTTCTTACCACTCTCAATATGAGCAACACTACCCATAGATAACCTAATGAGAGCATCAGCCACTACATTGGGCTTGCTCGATGATGTAGGACACTCATGTCATAGTCTTTTAATAACTCTAAGTACCTCCTCTGATATGGGTTTAGGTCTTTCTGAGAAAATACATACTGAAGGATTTTATAGTCTTTGAACGCATCAACATACACCCTATACAAATAATGCCTCCAAATCATTCAGGCAAATACCACTGTTGCTAACTCAAGATCATGAGTGGGGTAATTTTTTTCATGGGGCTTAAGCTATCTAGAGGCATAGGCTATGACCTTACCTCTCTATATCAAAACATACCCTAAAACAACTCTGGAAGTATCATAATATACTACAAATCCATCTAAACCATCTGGTAAAGTCAAAACTAGGGTTGTAGTGAGTCGAGTTTTCAACT
>JAPEIP010000006.1:222992805-223020248 GCA_026120095.1 Capsicum chinense | reverse complement strand
CGAATGAGACTGACTAAGCTGATAATTCTGATAGACTGAAGTTTTATACTGGACATGCACAACTAAGGCATGATTTCATGACTGAAACTACTGATGCATTGAGTTTTCACGCTGACCATGCATAACTGAAGCATGATTGAAATTCTGAAGGTATGACACAATATTGGGATATTTCATGAAGGTATGCATGATATAATAATGCTATGTGATTGTACCAATATAGAGTTATAAATGTAATCTGAGCATGGAACTAAGTAAATTCAAGGAAAAATTATTACCTTGAGCTGAGTTTGAGTTTGCGGAAAAGAGGTGAAGATACTTGGTCCGCATATCTGTTTCAGTTTCTCTAGTATCTCCCTCCACGGATTGATTCTTCCAAAGATATTTAACTAGAGGAACTTCTTTCTTTTTCTATCTGCGATCCTGATGATCAAGAATTTCTACTGGATCTCATCATAAAAGAGGTTGTTCTGAATATCTATACCCTTTATAGGGGATACAACTGCTGGGTCCCCTATGCATTTTTTTAGTAAAGAGACATGAAACACTGGATGCACTGAAGCTAAATCTGAAGGTAACTCAAGCTCGTAGGCTACCTTTCCAAAATGGCTGAGAATTCGGTAAAGATCGGCATATCGGGGACTGAGTTTCCCCTTTTTCAAAACCTCTTCACTCCTTTAATAGGAGATATTTTCAAATAAATATATCACTAATCTCAAACTCGAGACCCTTTCTTTATATATCTGCATACTATTTCTATCGACTCTGAGCTGCCTTAAGCCTATCTATGATCAACTGAACCTTCTCTAAGTCATCAAACACTATATTATCCCCTACTACTATGGCCTTACCTACTTCAAACCAACCAATTAGAGATCTATATCTCCTACCAAAGAGCGCCTCAAATAGAGCCATCTGAATACTGGAATGATAACTGTTATTATACACAAACTCAATCAAGGGCAAGTGATCATCCCAACTACCCTTAAAGTCCATGGCATGGATCTTAACATATCTTTCAAAGTCTAAATGATCCTTTCAACATGACCATCTTTCTAAGAGAAAGACTGTACTGAGATGAACTTAGGTACCAAGACCCTTTTAGAATACTTTCCAGATATAAGAGGTAAACTGGGTGCGTCTATCTAAGATAATGGATAATGGGACTCCATGTAACCTAACCAACTCTTTGATATAGAGTTTGGCATAGTCCTTGGCTGAATATGAGGTATGAACTAGCAAGAAGTGAGTTGATTTGGTCATCCTGTCTACAATGACCCAAATAGAATTATGCTGACGACGAGTATGAGGCAAACCTATTACAAAGTCCATGTTCACTTCTTCCTATTTCTAGGTGGGAGTACTGAATTACTGCATCTACCCACTAGGCTTCTGGTGCTCGATCTTAAACTACTGACACATAGAGCACTTAGCTACAAACTCTGGGATATCCTTTTTTATCCCACTCTATCAATAGATCTCCCACAAATTGGTGTACATCTTAGTGGCTCTTGGATGAATAGAGTAATGCGCATCATGCACTTCTACAAGAATTTGTTTCCTCAAGTCATCTATACCTAGAACACATAGCCAACCCTAGCAATGCAACACACCATCTCCCCCTTGGGAGAAAACCTTTACTTTCTGATCTCTAACTGACTCTTTCAACATAACTAGACTGGGATATTTGTCCTTCTTTTCTCTCACTTTAGAAACTAGAGATGATTCTGAACTATGTTGTACCCAAATACTTCCCTATGCAGAATCAACCAATCAGACACTTAATCGGGTAAGCTGATAAACTTTCTGAGATAACTTCTTCTTACCACTCTCAATATGAGCAACACTACCCATAGATAACCTAATGAGAGCATCAGCCACTACATTGGGCTTGCTCGATGATGTAGGACACTCATGTCATAGTCTTTTAATAACTCTAAGTACCTCCTCTGATATGGGTTTAGGTCTTTCTGAGAAAATACATACTGAAGGATTTTATAGTCTTTGAACGCATCAACATACACCCTATACAAATAATGCCTCCAAATCATTCAGGCAAATACCACTGTTGCTAACTCAAGATCATGAGTGGGGTAATTTTTTTCATGGGGCTTAAGCTATCTAGAGGCATAGGCTATGACCTTACCTCTCTATATCAAAACATACCCTAAAACAACTCTGGAAGTATCATAATATACTACAAATCCATCTAAACCATCTGGTAAAGTCAAAACTAGGGTTGTAGTGAGTCGAGTTTTCAACTCCTAAAAACTTTTTTTACTAGAATCTGACCACTGGAACTTGACTTTCTTCTAAGTCAATCTGTACATGGAGAATGCAATAGATGAAAACCCTTTCCCAACCAGTCGGTAATATCCAGGCAAACCCAAAAAAATCAGATATCTGATAGAGAGATGGGTCTGGGCCAGTTTTTCACATCTTTAGTATTTTAAGGTTCAACTCTAATGCCATCACAAAAAATGATATGACCAAGAAAGGCTACTAATCATAATCAAAATTCACACTTACTGAATTTGGCAAATAACTGATGGGCGCTGAAAGTTTGTAATACTATTCTGAGATGGTCTGCATAATCACTCTCACTGCAGGAGTAGACAAGAATGTCATCTATAAAGACTATGACGAACATGTCCAAGTACTACTTGAACACGTGGTTCATCAAGTCCATGAAGGCTTCTAGAGTATTGGTAAGACCTAATGACATGACTAAGAATTCGATGTGACCATACCAAGTTCTAAAAGCTATTTTTAGAAGGTCACATTCTCTAACTCTAAGCTGATGATAGCCTGATATGAGGTCTATCGTATAAAAGTAAGTAGCCCCTAAAGTTGGTCAAACAAGTCATCAATTCTGGGAAATGGATATTTATATTGGACCGTGACTTTATTTAGCTGACGGTAGTCTATACACATTCTAAGAGAACCATCTTTCTTATGCACGAATAGAATTGGTGCACCCCAAGGGGATACACTAGGTCTGATGAATCCCTTATCTAGGAGATTCTTCAACTATTCTTTTAATTATTTGAGTTCTGCTAGAGCCATTCTATATGGTGGAATAGAGATGGGCTGAGTATTCAAAAAAAGGTCAATTCCAAAGTCAATTTCCCTCTCTAGAGGAACCCAGGGGAATAACTTCAGGAAACACATATGAAAATTTATATGCTACTAACGCTGATTAAAGATTAGGGGTCTCTCAACTAGAGTCTTCAACTTGAATGAGATGGTGGACACAACCCTTAGGTATCATTTTTCTCTCCCTAAGGTAAGAAATAAGCTGACCCTGAAGTACTTAGGTACTACCCCTCCATTCACGAATAGGTTCATTTAGATACTGAAAATAAACAATTATATTTCTGTATTCAACTGAAGCATAGCATGCATGAATCTAATCCATGCCGATAATGACGTTAAAATCTATCATCTCTAATTCTACTAAGTCTGTTGAAGTAACTTTTTGAGATATCATAATCGGACAGTTCTTGTATACCCATCAGACTATGATAGATTTTTCCACTGGGGTAAATACAAAGAAAGGCAATACTAGGATTTTGGCACTGACTCCAAAGTCAACAGCTATACAAGAAGTCACAAAGGACAAAGAAGCTCATGGGTCTAGCAAAGCATAAATATGTAAATGGTAAACTAGTAATGTACCAGGGATCATATTAGGTGAACTTTCCTGATCCTGTCGGGATTGAAGTGCATAGAGTCTATTTGGGCGTTGCCTACTGGTGTCATTAGAAGTGTCACCCTACTGATCCGGGCGATTGGACTAAGCTGAAGGACAATTCTACTGACCTTAAGAACCTAACTGAGGATAATATTTAATCCTATGGACCGGTTTACCACATCCAAAACACACATTTTTGCCTGCTCCACAGACACCCTGATGGTTTCTGCCATATTTTCAGTAAAGAGGGTTTATTTGGGCACTGCTAACACTACCTTGAGGTTTAGGGCCTGGTGCCCTATCTTAATTACCATCTCTGAATTTTGGTACTGGAGCACTGGTTGAGGATAGAACTGGAACTAAAGATTTTGAGTGGAACTGAGAACGATTTCCACCCTCTAACTTAGACTATGTAAAGTTGATGCTACCTATTCTAGCTCTCTTATTCTCCCTCTACTTCTCTTTATTATTATCCTCTTCTATTTTTTGAGAGTAGACCATGAACCTGGATATGTCCATCTCTTTAATCAGCATTGCGGTCCTGTACTCCTTGACCACACTGTTAGACACAGCTGACACAAACTTACTTATCTTAGATCTGCTATCTGCCACCACATAAGGAGTGTATATAGATAAATAAGTAAAATTAAGAGAATACTCTTTTAATATCATGGTGCCCAGCTTTAGATTAATAAACTCCAAAACCTTTGCTTTCCTCAACTCCACTGGGAAGAACCTATCCCAAAAAGCAGCAGTGAACTTCTCCCATTCTATGGGCCCTGCATTTGCAGCCCTTTCTGCCTTCCGCTGCTTGAACCATGAGTGATACACATCCTACAACTGATATGCAGCCAACTCAAAACTATCACTAGTAATCACCCCCATAATATTTGTGACTTTTGGCACCTGATCAAAGAATTCCTGTGGGTCCTCATCTGACTTGGACCTGGTAAAGGATGGAGGGTTCATTCGGGTGAAGTCCTGAATTCTAGCTGTAGCAGTATTGGTCACTGGGATAGACAAAATAGAAGCTGGCCATTCATTTTGGACTACCACTTAATGAGCTATAGTGGTAAAAGTTGCTCTTAATTCTGCGTGGGATACATGCTCATCCAGTGCATCTTCCTAAACGGGTGGAGGTGTTAGTTGGTTTTCTTTTGTCCTTTCGTTGTTCTTTTTGGGAGGCATGCTCTATAACCAGAAGTAAGAAAAGGATTGGACTGAGAGGGTAACTTAAGCCCATGATCACTCGCACGATAAGATTACTGAAAGAAGCAAAACTTTTCCTATAAACACCTCATAGCCCCTTATCCATAAGTGTGGCGTGCTACATACCTATGCACAAGACTCTACTAGACACGGCTTGTAGACTCCTTAGGATTCTGTTGAACTTAAGGCTCTGATACCAAGTTTGTATATCCCCGAGTTTGTACCCCAGATGCTACACGGTGCTTACGACCCTAAAGAAACACAAGCTAACCCATGGCTGGTACCTGCTGTGAGCACTTAATAATAATATTAAAAGTAAGGCAGAAAATAAGCTGAAATACCATAAGGTTTAAAGTCTAAAATACTGGTAAAATATTACAACTGATGATAACATCTGAAATACTTAATACTGTCTGAAATAGTCTAGTCTGAAAAGCCTCTAATTGAACTGCCTAAATTATGGAGTTTTTGGGACAAGACCCCAACTAACTCCAACTACTGAAATACTGAAATAAAAACATATCCTCAATAGATGAGGACTCTCTACTAAATATGACACTGCTAGATGAATCTGAATCTATCTATGCATGGTCAGAAACCTGAGCATCCGAACCTATAATATGAGACATCATACTGCCAAGAGAAAATATACCCCAGTACGTGGAATGTCCTGGTATGTTAGATGATGTAAGTCTAAATCCAAGTGTTCATATGCATGAACAGTAACTAACTGAATGAGATAAGTAACTGAATTGAGGACACATAATTAACTAAATCTGCTGTAAATACTGAGTATGCAATACTGTACATATACGTGTATATTATATCTGAGATTTTACTAAAGCTAAATACTGAGTTCTAATTACTGAGCAACTAATATTAGAAGTTTCTAAAAATTAAATTACTAATAACAGTGTTACTAATAACTGAGTGACTTTGTCTGATAGTCCTGATTTTGTAGAACTTAACTGAGTTCTATAATGAGACTAAAATTGAAACTATGGGAAGTAATAGTCTAACCGACATGCCCCTCTATGAACTGATTAGGGTCTAAACTGTAACCCTAGCCGGAAGGGTGTAAGTATCGTGCCATGAGTAAAGATAAGCTAAAAAGTCACCCTCAATATTGAAGGTGCTCTGAATGAGAATGGTGGTACCCTTAACCAGGCAATAAAACACCTCATCAACCCTTAATCTGGTAGGTTGATATATCAACCTACACTGGATACATAGTTTTGGAACAAAAGAACTGCTTCTAAAGATAACACCCTCTATTAATAGGTGAGTCCCATCCTTCGATTCACTCAGTGCTAAATCCTACTCCCAACTACATAGACACTGAACAGATTTCTAAACTGTACCAGGCTGGACTGAACTTGTTATAGATTTCCCTGAGTTCTGCTGTCTGACTGAATATACTAAGTTCTATACTGACTGAATACTACTGGTCGTGACATTTCTGAGGTTATTCTATAACTATTGTAGCTCTAGGTCAATAGCTAGATTTTTGGGTACTGAATATCCCCGGGACTCGATAGCATGAAAAGTAGAGCATAACATGATCTTGAATACATAATAATGTTCACTTGTCCATAATTCATTCATAGGGATATTCGATCAAACGCTTGTAAGGCATAAACTTATGCATATACTAGCATGTCATGATTTCACCATTTACTTTACATGGACATTCAAAAAAACACTTGGGGATTATAACTTAATGCATACAAACATGGGTAAAACATAAACATTGTAACTACAACACCTGAATTTTCTAATTCAAGGATTAAAACTTGGGGATTTCATAATTTGATATACACACTATTTTAATTTCATGTAACTTGCAATTAATCGTGGATTGAAAACTCAAATAATTTCATAAATATGAAAACAATCAAATTTAAGCATGTAAATCATGAATCATTAAGCTTTTAGTTTTAAAAGAGATTCTTGCACTCTATGGGAGAAAGGAACCCATAGATGAACACCTAACATACCTTGGTAGTTGAATTTGTAAGGATTGATGGTGTGTTCTTAAAGCTTGAATTTGAAATTAGATACCCAAGGGTTTGTTCTTGAGAAACTTTGAGAAAGAATGAGGTATTTAGCATTTAGGAAGGCTTAATCTCATGTTTTGGGGACTAATATAAGGTAGGAAAAAGACTTGTTTACCCCTTTGGAAGCAATTAAAAGAGAAAAAATCATGCCCGGTGACGCTTAGATCAACGCATTGCGTCGATGGTATCGAACAATGCGCCACATCGAGTTTGCATTGGTTCACTAGAATCTACACCCTGAGGCTGGGAAAATATTTGTCAATGTGATGGGTGATGCGGCACATTGAGTTCACGTCAACCCACTATTTTGGTCATCTAAACTTTATTCAAATGAGGTCCGAAAAATCCAAAAATCCCTTGAAGTGACCTATTGACGTACCTGATCATGATTCAATTCAAGGATAGACATTGTAAGGTCATATGGGTCATGAAATAAGATCTCCAACTTATGAAGGCTAAAAATAATTCTAAGTGTAGACACTTAGATGATATTTCTAAGTCGGGAACCACTTTTCATGCTCTAAAGGACTGAGTTAAGATTAGGATTTTGTGGGGTCTTAAAATGTCCTTAACCATTCCAAGGATATTCAATGGCACATTTTAGAAGCCTTAAACTTCATGAGACTTGAGGGCATGAATCTTACCAATAGCAGATTGACATCACCATCTTACCAAGGAAAAGAGTTAAGAATACTAGAGTTGGAAAATCTAAAATGGTATATTAGCCCTATGTAATGATCTTTTTCTATTGACTGAGAAGAGTAAATAGAAAAACTCAGTAAACTGGAACAACATAATTGTAGAACACAAACAACAGGATCAACTCAATAATTTAATAAGAACTGAGACACAAAATCGTAGTTCATTGATCATTCGAGATGAGCAATCAAAACATCTAAATAAATAAACTTAGGTTTACAAAAAACACCCATATGCAATTGCTTTTACCTTAACTAACATCTAATCATCTTAGCACACGAAAACTTGCTTCAATAGCGTGGTTTGATCATAAACTAGAGATTAAACACTATTGTTATCCACTTTATAGTCAGCTTTTGCTTTATTTGAAGCCCTTAGAAACTTTGATATCCCTACAATTACTCTCAATCTTATTTTAGCGAATTCATTTTCTATCTTCAGCTGGATTAGCATTCTTAAAAGTATTGAAGACTTGTATAACAAAAGTTTGATAAATTCCATTTCAGTTTTTGTGCCTGAAATACATTCAATTTTAATAGACCTAAGGTGATTCAGTGGCACATCTGCAAATCTTGCAGGAATTTCATTGACACCATCAGCAGACATAGGAGCAACAAACTTATCCAATACTACATAATATATTTACAAAATATTGAGAAAAATCAATTCCCCATAACTTAACATAGAAGATATAACGAGTTCAAACATATGAAAGTCACCGCATATGAAGAACACATAACATAAAAGAACCATATATAAAATATGAACTTAAGCTTTATTAAGACCTTCATTTGAATATCTTGTAAATATGGAGAGATTCTAATCAAGCAAAGAGCAAGCCAAAGATTGGCTTATTCATCCAAACAAATGTCAGATAGGCAAACCCATTTAAGACTATTGAAATGTGTGGAAAGCTATGTTGTAATGCCACCTAATCCTGTAGCCAAGAACTAAGAAGAAAACTTTACCAAGGAACACTCAAATACCACACAATATTACATCTACGAAAGTACATTATATTCGTCATGATGCAAATATTTACCTTGACACTTAAAAATTTCAACGGGAGATGCTTGAGAGCAGGAAAAATCTCAAAATACTGATCAGCTTGTCCTTCCCCCCATAGGTACTGTAACCATAAGAGAAAGTTCCACAAAAAAATGGGGACTTCTTTATGGTAATTAACTTTATATTTCCTTTGAAGTCAAAGTATTTTAAATTGGCAGTATCAATTTGAGGAGGAGTTAAAATACTTGAGATTTTTAGCACCATCTTCTAGAGCAACGGGCTTTGGGGGATTGCAATTCCAAGCATTCTAGAGGAAATTGTGACTTCATACAACTCAAGGATAATTAAATCCTTAAATCCTATAAATGTAGGATCAGACTAAGTCAAACAATAATAGAGACTCAGATGTCTCATTTGCAAACATACGAAAAATAAAGAAGGCAACTTGTATGGTTTACTAGCTGGGAATTGAAGAACAAGATGTTGAATACCATTTCTTGATAATAAAAAAATTAGGTTGTCAATTTTACTATAATTTCTTATTTTAGCAATATCAAAAAGGATAAACTAAGTAATTCGCCAAACATGGAGTGTCAAAAGGTGGTAGATTATGTCTATAAACCTAGTTTTAAGGGGTATCGAGTTATTTATCGTGTCCCAAAGTGTTTGATCAAGCTTTAATAAATAAATTCTGCACCAATTATATCTCCATATCTTTGATAAAATGTTAGTTCTCATAGCATCTCGTAAGGTCAAACAACTAAGAATGCCATCAAGTATATCCACAAGAGGTCTCTAAGTACATAGAGAGGATATGTAGTTTTACAAAGCTTTTATTTCTTAGAAAGCATAATATAAATGACAATATTCTTACAAATAAGAACCTGTAGACAATAAAATAATAGAAAAATGAGAATTTATTGAAAGAATAAGATTGAGCTCGTCACAAAAGTATAAAACCAATGAAACAGTAATAACTATTTCAGGAAGTTAGTTGATTATTTCAGGAAGTTAGTTGACTAACTAACTCTATGAAGTGGAGTTGTTATAAGTTAGTTAAGTTGTTAGCATCTAGATCTTTCCATATAACTCTATATAAATAGTATACTTAATGAATGTAAAGATACAACAACAAGATTCAATCAATAAACAAGTTTTGTATCTTCTTCTCTACAATTTCTTCCTTATTCTTCTTCTATGTTAACAGATTATAGAGTTCATCATGGAAAAACTCTAATTAAGTTCATGGTATCAGAGCATCAATCTAATTATGCAATTTTTTCTCAATCTACTGCGTTCCACACCATAGAAATCTTGCACAAGAGGTGTGTTCAAGAAATTCAATAAACTAACTCTCAATAATGGTGATTCCTTCTAACAATGTTGCAAATGTTGAGGAATCTACAAGTTCTGCAAACGGAGTAACTAGAGCACAAAATTTTACTGGGATTCACAACAATTACCCATTATTTTTTCATGAATATTCACATGTCTTTCCTTAAGATCTTCCAGGAATTCCTCTCAAAAGGGAAATAGACTTCGGTATTGATCTTTTTTCAGACACTCAGCCTATCTCTATTCTGCCATATAGAATGGCACCAGCAGAACTCAGGGAACTGAAAGAACAGTTAAAAGATCTCTTAGATAAGGGATTCATCAGACCCAGCATTTCCCTAGGAAGTGCACCAGTCTTATTCGTGCACAAGAAAGATGGTTCACTCAGAATGTGTATAGATTACCATCAACTCAATAAGTTTATGGTCAAGAACAAATATCCTTTTCCCAGAATCGATGACTTGTTTGACCAACTTCAGGGGGCCAGTTGTTTGTATAAGATAAACCTCAGATCCCACTATCATTAGCTTAGAGTTAGAGAATGTGATATCCCGAAAATAGCTTTCCATACGCAGTATGGTTACTTTGAATTTCTAGTCATATCACTTGGTCTTAACAATGCCCCAGTAGATTTCATGGACTTGATGAACCGTGTGTTCAAGCAGTACTTGGGCATGTTTGTCATTGTCTTCATAGATAAAATTCTGGTCTATTGTCGTACTGAACGCGATTGATTATGTAGAACATCTCAAAATAGCACTCCAGACTCTCAGAAATTATCAGTTATTCTCCAAATTTAGTAAGTGAAAATTTTGGAAAATATCAGTAGCATTCTTTAGTCATAATATTTTCGGTAATGGCATTAGAGTAGATCTTCAAAAGGCCAAAGCAGTAAGAAACTGGCTTCGCCCTATTTATCCATCAGATATAAAGAGTTTCTTGGTTTGGCTGGCTATTACAAATAGTTTATTGAGGGATTTCTTCTATTGCATCTCCTATGTATAGACTGACTCAGAAGAAGGTTAAGTTTCAGTGATCAAATTCACACAATAAGAGTTTTTAGGAATTGAAGACCCAACTCTCCTCATCTCTAATTCTAGCTCTTCTAAATGGTTCAGACGGTTTTGTAGTTTATTATGATACATCCAGAGTAGGTTTAGGTTGTGTCCTCATGCAGTATGGTAAGGTCATAGCCTATGCCTCTAGACAGTTTAGACCCCATGAGAGGAATTATCATACTCATGATCTTGAATTAGCAGCCGTAGTCTTTGCCTTAAAGATTTGGAGGAATTTTTACAGAATTCATGTAGACGTCTTCACAGATCATAAGAGCCTTCAGTATGTCTTTTCTCAAAAAGATCTCAATCTTCATCAGAAAAGGTGGTTAAAGCTCTTAAAATATTATGACATGAGTGTCCTTTATCATTCGGGCAAGGCCGACATAATGGACAAGCTTTTAGTAGACTGTCATGGGTAGTATTTCTCAAGTTGATGATAGTAAGAAGAAGTTAGTCCAGGAAGTCCACCAACTTTCCAGACTAGGCGTTCGCTTAGTCGACTCTTTAGAGGGTGGTGTATGTAGTTAAAGTAGTTTTGAATCATTTCTAGTTTCCGAGGTGAAAGAAAAGTAAGATAAGGATCCTATCCTTGTCAAGCTAAAAGAGATAGTTCAGAATCAGAAAATAGAGGTTTTATCCCAAGAAAGCGATGGCGTCCGTTGTCAGGGTTGTTTACATGTTCCAGGTGTAGGTGAAATAATGCAGCGAATTCTTATAGAAGCCCATGGTGTGCGTTACTCTATTCATACAAGGGCTGCTAAGATGTACCACAATTTACAAGAAATATATTTGTGGAGTGGGATGAAAAGAGATGTTACATAGTTTGTGGCTAAGTGCTCTACATGTCAGCAAGTTAAGATAGAGCATCAGAAGCCTAGTTGTCCTATGCAGGAGTTCAGTATTCCTACTTGGAAGTGGAAAGTTGTGAACATAGACTTTGTGATGGGTTTGCCTCGAACTCGTCGTCAGCATGATTCAGTATGTGTCATTGTAGATAGAATGACCAAATCAGCTCTCTTCTTTCTCGTTCATACCTCTTATTCAGCTAAAGATTATGCCAAGCTCTACATTAAGGAGCAGGTCAGATTGCACGGTGTTCTGTTGACTATTATCTCAGACAGAGGTACCCAGTTCACTTCTTCTTTTTGGAAAGCATTCCAAAAGGGTCTTGGTACCCAATTTTATCTCAGTACACCCTTCCATCCTCAGATAGATATTCAAGCAGAAAGAACCATTCAGACTTTAGAAGATATGCTAAGGGTGTGTGCAATTAATTTCAAGAGAAGTTGGGATGACCACTACTTTTGATTGAGTTTGCATACAACAATGGCTATCATTCCAGTATTTAGATGGCTCCATTCGAAGCTCTCAATGGTTGGAGATATAGATCTATAATTGGTTGGTTCAAAGTTAGTGAGGCCTCAGTCATAGGTCCTGACTTAGTATTCGACGCCTTAGAGAAAGTTTAGTTAATTAGATAAAGACTCTGGGCTGCTCAGAGCTGACAGAAGTATTATGCAGATATTCGTAGAAAGGATCTTGAGTTTAAGATTAGTAGTCATGTATACCTTGATATCTCTCCTATGAAGGGAGTAAACAGATTCGACAAAAAAGGAAATCTCAGACGCCGATATGTCGGTCCCTTTAAGATTCTCAATCTTTTCGGCAAGGTAGCTTATGAGCTCGAATTGCCTTTAGATCTAGCCTCAGTTCATCCAGTCTTTCATGTCTCTTTGCTTAAGAAGTGTATAGGTGACCCATCAATCGTAGTCCCTATTCAAAGCATTAATGTTCAAAACAGCCTCTGTTATGAAGAGATTCCAATCGAAATCCTAGACTATCATACTCGTATATTGACTAACAAAGAAGTCCCTCTAGTTAAAGTTCTTTGGCAAAATTAGTCCATCGAGGGAGATACTTGGGAAGCAAAAGAAGATATACGTAACTAGTACCCTCACCATTTCCTCACCAAATCAGATCAAGATCAAGGTAATAATTCTCCTTAAGCTTACTCAGTTTCATGATTAGTGTACATCACTAACTTAGTATTCAGTCTCATGCTCATGTTCCCATGATAAACTTGGTATCAAGTAACACCACATATTTAGTCATGCATTCATGTATCAGATCAGTTATATAGTCATGCATCAAACATGCATTCTCATTGTGAGAAAACTTAGTTCTTCAGAACTTTCAGTTGTGCATTTATGAATTAGTTATGCATGCATCAGATATGCATGTTCAGTATGTTATGTTCAGATTGTTAGTCACGTCCATTATGAGATCATGTTCCAGTTATTTATGTTGAGTTTATTGTTTCCCCTCTCAGCCAGTCTCATTCGTGGACAAATTTTCTCAAGGGGGAGATATTGTAAACCCGTGCTTTTTATTAGCTTGAAAATCACCTCAAGGATATTAGAACTTGCTTTGAAATAAGAATTCATTCTTATACAACTGGTATTTCCATTGATATATAATTCGCCCGAATTCGACACCCGGGCAAAGAGTTAGACCCTTTTTAGTGAGACAGTGTTTGACCTGAGCTTTCAGCTCGTCGCGGAGATAGCTCAAATGGCAATTGTCAAATTCTAATGTTGCTCCATGATACTGGCACATCGGGCCAAACTTCCAGGTCATAGACAAGGTGGCAACATGATAGCTCCGCATCACACTACCTGCAGTTTTCCAATTGTCAATTTCCAGTGACTCGGCACGATAGCACCGTGTTGTGCCAAGGGCCCAACTCGGGATATTTTACTGAAAATTTAATGACTTGTCCAGGTTTAAAAGGGTCAACTTCCTACCCCTATATAATACCTTTAACATGTGATTCAACCATTTTTCAGCCAAAACATATTAGTTTATCTTATGTTTATCTCAAGAACAAGTTAGGGTTTCTATTGGGGATTCAAATTCAGGAAGGTTTCACCATCAATATTCACGAATTCATGATCTAAGGTATGCACAGTATTCATTCATGGACTCCTTTCATCCATCAAGTTCAAGAATCCTTTTGAACTACAACTTATGAATTTTCTTCATGTTTCATGCTTGTATTTTCTCTTTCATGTTAACAAATGAGGAATTGATTATTAATCCATGATTTGATGATAAATTCCATGTGTGTTTATTAGTATAGATAAATATTTACTAAATCTCATGACTAAAACCTTGTATGATGGAATTGGAATTGAAGCATGATGTTAAATTGTTGTCTGATGTGCTTTACATATACTATGCCTACAATATGTTTGATTAAATGCCTAGATGAAGGAAAATTGTCTAACTAGCATGATATCATGAAATCCTCATGTATGTACAAACTTATGCCTATTATACATTTGATGAAATGCTTTAATAAACCTATTGTGGTGATTATCATGTTTTCAAGAATATCAAGTCATGTCAGTTTCCTTCCATCGAGTCCTGGGGGTACTTGTACCCCAAATATTAGCTATGTACATAGATTCATGTCATGTTTACACGATACTCTCAGTCAAGCTATGAACTCTTAGACTTCAGATAGTCTTATGACTCAGGAAAAATCTCCATGATCTCATGACTCAGTCAGTTCTTAGATATCAGTAGTATTCCACCAGCCATGGAAATTCAGTAACTCGGTCCATGCCCAATTCATTTCAGTAAATCATATTCAGTGTCCATTCAGATGGGAGTAGGAACTAGCACCAAGTGAACCCAAGGATGGGGATTCACCAGTTATACGAGGGTGTGATTCCTAGAAGAAGTCCTTATGTTCCAGAACTATGTAGCCAGCATAGGTTGATACATAGTAGCCTGCTATATAAGCGTAGATGAGGTGGATTAACCTGATATGTTAGGTTTCCCACCATTCTCGCTAGAGTTTCCTGTTATATGAAGGTTGCGCATATGTTATCCTTACCAGTGGAATGGTATTGACACCCTTCCAATCAGGATATAGATTGTACCCCAGCTCAGCTATTATAGCACATTTGGGGCATGTCGATTAGATACTACTTCCCACAGTTTTATGTTACAGAATTAGGACTGTCAGATAACGTCAATCAGTCTCAATAATAGAACTTAGATAGTACTTTAGAATTTTAAGACTGTCAGATACAGTCAACTCAAATACAACGTTGAACTCAGATAGTTCCATCAGATTCAGGATTGTTAGCTACAGCACCTATGTTATCAGTTATACTCAGATACAGTAACCCATGTTATCAGTAGTATTCAGATATAGTCCTTCATGTTATTTGTCATATCAGTTACTAGCATGTCATGTTATCAGTATACAGACTCAGAAATTACGAAATCACATTGTCAGTTATAGTTACGTATTTATGCATGTATTCTTATGTTTATCTTAGACAGTCAGTTAGCATTATTCATGCATGTGAATCATTTCATATAGCCTACCTCACATGTATACTCGATACATATGTACTGACGCACTCGTGCTATGGTGCTTTCTTTTATTTTACTACATAGGTTCAGAGACACGAGTTCCAAATCAGCAGTAGATTCCAGATTCAGCAGTCAGAGTACAAGTGAGTCCTCATCCCTCAAGGACATAATGATTTTCTAGTATCTCATTGATTAGCTTATTAGTTGGAGTTAGTTGGGGACATGTACCATTAACTCCTTATTCAGAATCTTTAGACATTAGAGGCTTTCAGACTAGATGTAGACTAGATACAGACTATCATATTTTTGACTTCAGTTTTGTTTTGGGTATACTATTACCCCACACAGATGTTACGTTATTTAGTTATGTTCTTGATCGAACCTTATGGCCTTTCAGTGCATGTTTCTACATTATTATGTTATCTTATACAGTATAGAGGTATAGATATAACTCATAGATTATCTTGTGGTCCTTCTGAGTCATGAGCACCGTGTAGCATTCAAATTCAGCAAATCGGGTCATTACAAACACGCACCATGCACTTCTGCTAAGATCCACTGCCTCAAACCATTGACACTTAGAACACACAATCTACCCTAACAATGCAATGCACCATCTTCCCCTTGGTAGAAAACCTCTATCATTTGATCTCCAATTGATTCCTGCAACTTAACTAAACTGGGATCCCTATCTTGATTTTTTTTCACTTCTCCAACTAAGGAAGATTCTGAACCATTCTAGACCCATATACTACACTTAGCTGAATCAACCAATCAAACACCTAATCTAGCAAACCGATGAACCTTCTTAACTAATTATTTCTTATCCTCCACAACAAGGGCAACACTACCCATAGACAATCTACCAAGGGTATCTACCACTACATTGGCCTTGCCCGGATGATACAACACACTCATATCATAATTTTTAACAACTCATGCCACCTTCTTTGAACAAGATTAAAATCTTTCTACGAGAACACATACTACAAACTTTCTTGATCCGTGAACTCATCCACATAAACCCCATAATGATAATGTCTCCAAATTTTCAAAGTAAAAACAACTGTTGTCAACTTAAGATCATGGGTAGGGTAGTTCTTCTCATGGGGTTTAAGTTGTCTAGAGGCATAGGCAATGACCTTACCTCTATGCATCAATACACAACCAAGACCAACTCTGGAAGCATCATAATAAACAACAAACCCATCTGAACCATCTGGCAAAGTCAAAGTTGAAGCTGAAGTAAGTCAAGTCTTCAACTCCTGAAAACTCTTCTCGCAAGAGTCTGACCACTAAAACTTGACTTTCTTCTGATTCAATTAAGACATGGGGGATACAAAAGATGAAAACCCTTAAACAAATCATCTGTAATAGCCATAAGAACCTATTGATCTTAGCCAAAACTTGCACTTACTAAATTTGGCGAATAATTGATGGGCTCTAAGAGTTTGTAATACAATTCTAAGATAGTCTGTATGATCATTTTCATTATGAGAATAGACAAGGATATCATTAATGAAGACTATGATGGAAATATACAAGTATTAATTCAACACCCTATTCATCAAGTCTATGAAATTAACTAGGGCATTCGTTAGTCCAGAATACATAACTAGAAACTCAAAGTGACCATACCAATTTCTAAAAGTTGTCTCCGAAATATCGCATTCTCTGACTCTAAACTGATGATAGGCAAATCTTATGTCAATCTTAGAGAAATAATCAGCACTCTGAAGTTGGTCTACCAAGTCATTAGTTCTAGGAAGTAGATACTTATTCTTAATTATGACTTTGTTCAACTGATGGTAATCAATTCACATTCTGAGAGAACCATCTTTCTTACGTATGAATAGGACTAAAGCACCCCAAAGGGAAATACTGAGCCTGATGAATCCCTTGTCTAAGAAATCTTTCAACTATTCTTTCAACTTTTTAAGCTCAGTTGGAGCCATTCTATAGGGGAGTATATAGATAGGCTGGGTAACTGGAAGGAGATCTATTCCGAAGTCAATTTCCCTTTTTGAAGGAACTCCGAAAAGATCTTCAAAACAAATGCCTGGAATTATCTTACTATTAAAACTAACTTGAGACTTGGAGTCTCAAAACTGAAGTCTTTGACTCAAACAAGATGGTAAACACACCCCTTGGATATCATCTTTCTCGCTCTAAGATATGAAACAATCTGACCCCTAAGTACTAAGGTACTACCCCTCTATTCAATAATTGGTTCATTAGGAAACTTAAACTGAACGACTTTATTTATGAAATCAACTGTAGCATAACATGGGTGGAGTCAATCCATGCCAAGAATGACATCAAAATCAGTCATCTCTAACTGCATATTATCAACTGAGGTAACTCTTTGGGACACTGTAATCGGCCAGTTCCTATATACCCGCCTGGCTACAATGCAGCTATCTATTGGAGTAGAAACAGAGAAAGGATCTGCTAAAGATTTAGGACTGACACCGAAATCGACTGCTATATAGGGGGTTACAAAAGAAAGTGAAACTCTAGGGTCTAACAAAATATACACATGAAGATGAAAGCCCTATAACGTATCTATAACCTTATCAGGAGAACTTTATTGATCATGTCAGGACTGGAGTACATAGAGCCTGTTCTGGTGCTGTCCACTGGTTGTACTGGAAGCGGCACTCTGCTGAGTTGAGTGACCGGCTGGAACTTGGAAATGACTGTGCTGACTATACTAACCCACCTGTGGGCATTCTCTAACTTTGTGTCCAAGCTTACCACATACAAAACATACATCACTGACAGCCTTACACACATCCTAAAAATTCCTACCATACTTTTCATATAGAGAATTAGTACGACCAGTGTTCACACTATCCTGGGACTTGGTGCCCGGTGCCCTATCTCGACTATTATTCCAAAACTTTGGCATTGGCACACTAAATGAAGATAGAGTTGGGGCTAAAAAAATTTTATGGAACTGAGAATGGTTACAACCCTCTGACCTCAAATGAGAAAAGTTAAAGATACATGTTCTGGCACTCTTATTCTCTCTTTCTTTCTCCTTAAACTTTTGTTTCTCAATCTGCTAAGCATGAACCATAAGCCTAGATAGGTCCATCTCCTAAATAAACATTGAGGTCCTGTACTTTTTCACCATACTATCAGCAACACCAAAAACTAACTTAGTCATTCTAGACCTATTATCATTAATCATCGAAGGAGCATACCTCGCCAACTAAGTAAACTTAAGCGAGTATTCCTTCGCACTCATATTACCTTGCTTCAAGTTAACGAATTCTAGCCTCTTAGCTTACCTAAACTTTAATGGTAAGAACCTGTATAAGAAGACCATACAAAATTCCTCCCACTCTACCGGCCCTGCCTCAGCACCTCTATCCTCCTTTCTCTGCTTATACCACGTATGAGTGACATCCTATAATGGGTAAGAAGCCAACTCTACACTCTCACTCAAAGTGAAACCCATGATGACAGTCACCTTTTGAACTATATCAAAAAACTTTTGCGGATCCTCCTCGGACTTGGATCCCAAAAATAATGGAGTGTTCATTCAAGTAAAGTCTCAAATCCTAGATGCAGCTGTGTTGGAGAGTGGATTGGCTGGGGCAATAGGCTGCTGATTACTCTAAGCATCTACTAAGTGAGCTAAAGTAAAGAAAACATCTCAGAATTCAGCATGAGAGACATGCTTGTTTAGGGGAACTTTCTAAACAGGCGGAGGTGCGAGATAATTCATATTCCTTCATCCGTTGTTTCTTTTAGGACGCATTGTCTGAAAATAGACTGAAGTATGGGTTATAAAGAGAATTTAAATAGAGATCATGCTTATTTACACGACATAAATACTGAAAGAAGAGAAACTTTTCCTAAAATATCTTATAGCCTGTTGTCCATAAGTCTGGTGCGCTTCACACCCATGCACAAGACTCTACTCAATGCAGATTTCATACTCCCTAGGACACTTCAAAACCTTAGGCTCTAATACCATGTATTGTCATGATTCAAGGCTACCCCCTAGTCGCGACAACGGTGCTTACAATCATAAGTGACCACAAGCTACCCCATGAGCTGGTACCTGCTGTGGGCACTGAATATCATAATAATAAAGGACATGTGCGAAAAACAACCTATAAAGCCATAAGGTCAGAATACTAAAAATATGATAAATTCAGAAGACTATAACGTCTAATAAAATACTTAAACACAATTGATAAACTGACCAACTATCTAATTGATTGTATAAATTTCTAAAAGTCTCTAAACTGACTATGAAGTTGAAGGGACTGGCCCTAACTGAATCCAACATACTAACTGGACAAAAATGGAAAAGTAACTGAATAAACATAATAGGTCCTTGATAAATATGGACTCACCACTACTGCTGTTGCTGAAGCACTGACTATCTAAGTACAATCTAGAAACTAAGCGTCCAAACCTATGATATGAGATATCATAGTGCAAAGAAGAGTATACGGTCAGTACTTTGAATGTATTGTATATGCAAAGAGGATAGGATGAAATGCATAGGGTACTATGCATGCAAAATAAGGACTAACAGTATAGTATGAGATAAATGAATATGAATGCATGGAAACTGAAATATCAAAGAATGTATGACCATCATATATATATATATATATATATATATATATATTTCTGAAATAATCTATGTAACGGAAATTTGATAACTAAATGACTAGTAATTTGTATGCTTTGGTCAAGAAAAACTTGAACTGGATTCTAACTGAAAGCTACACTGAGACTGTGGGAGTTACCATCTAACCGACATGCCCCAACCTGACCTAATCGAGGTCCAACATGTAACCCCAGTTGGAAGGGTGTCAATACCATGCCACATGTAGTAACACTGACTATGTGGATCCACTAAATTGTTGTCCCGAAGGACTAAGGAGTCAACCTATGATGGAATAAAACTCATGTGATATGTGTCAACCCTAAACTGGCAAGAACACAACCTAAACCTATGCTAGCTATGTAATTCTATAACTCAAGGATTTCTACTAAGGGTCATACAGTAAACTGGAAGAAATGCCCCCTTCCCTGGGCTTGCTCGATGTTGAATAATACTCCCAATTGAATGACACTATTTACTGGACTAAACTAAGCTTAACTGAGAAAACAATTGATCATAACAACTAACTGGATGATAATGCTCATGGTTTATCTGAAATTATTATGAAGATACTGAAATTATGTAAACAACTAGGTATCGGGTATTCATAACCCACCAGCACTGAATGAAAATAACAATGATGACACATAAAGCTTTAAAATCCATGGTAGGGGATCATTGCTCAAAAACCCAATACTTAGACGTTTCATCAAACACATGAGGGTCATGAATTAAAAATGGTAATGGGTAAAGCATGCAAGGATAACATGATTACTATACTAAAACCATGAATTAGGGATTTCAATAGGAAGATTTAAATATTCAAAATATGTAATGGCTCATCCCATCGAAAACACTTGTAAATAGAAAAAATCAAAATCAATAATGGCTTCATAGAGTTAATTCAGCTTGAACATGTAAAAAATCATAATTTAAAGCTAAAAAGGAGATTTTTGGGATCCATGGGTGAAGGAACCGATTCATGAACATCAAACATACCTCAACTATTGAATTCATGATGATTTTGCAGATTAAAAACTTGAATCCCTCAATGTCTTGAGAATGGGTTAGGGTTTATTCTTGAGAAAGGGGGTGGATTTCTTGAGAGGATTTGTGATTGAAAGAGCAAATAATGCTCTTTACGAACCCAAATTTCATCTTTTGGACTAACAGGATGAAGCAAAAAGACCCAATACCCTTAAAATACCCAATATATGAAGCTGACCGTGATGGAGGGTGTGACGCGAGTTTCGGAGCACCATAATAGAAGGTGTGACGCAAGCTCTGGAGAATCGGAATGGAGGGTCCGGTGTGGGCTATGGCGCAGGTCTGGAGAGGTGCGCTGGTGCACGTGGAGTTGCTAATCTCAATGCTGCTACTATTTTAGGCCTCCAAACATGCCCTTACGCTAATCAAAAAATTTTAAAACTCACCCGAGATGTACTTTTAATATCCCCTATTATGAATCAACTCAAAAATCAAAATTCTGAGATCAGGAAGACCAAAAATAGAATCATCAAAGTTCAGGGGTCTTGTAAAAGACTAAGCCCCCAACACACAGCCAAATTTTTAAGTTTTTAGACCGCGTAACAAACAACCGAGAGATGAAAAGAGCTAAGAATTTTATGGGGTTTTATAATTTTCTTTTATTTAGACTTGGACTATCCTATTTTATGTCACTTTTTGGGCCATGTTCCTATTTAGGATTTTAAATCCTTATGTTAGAGGCTTCGTATATTGAGTTAGACAAAAAATTTTATATTGCATTTCAAGAGTTGGGTTTTGAATTATTATTTAATTGAAGTTCATATTTTATGGGTCCATTTCCGTAATCTATTATTGACTTTGCTTGTGATTATATGCTAAGGGGTCTACTCGGGCCTTCATTGGTCTAGAATGTACTTTACGTCCAGGGCCTACGCTGTGTTCGTGATAGAAACCCTTTTGTTCACTATTTTGCAAATGAAGGATAAAAATATAAAATAAAGGTCCCAAACTTAAACCAATCATGATACTAATCCTAATTCAACATTCAATACCTACTGGAACTATCCAAATCGTAATCCCATGCTCAGAACAACAAATACTAATCAAAGTCAACTATATGGCTTTTTAAGCCTTTAAAAACCACAAAATCATCAAAATCACTTCCGAACATATCAGAAATAGCATCATCCATCTCTACACCCTAAAATCAACATATAGCAACAATTGAAAAGGAAAAAATGGTCAAAACACATAAATTCAAGTTTTCGCAAACTACATCATTACAATATCCACCACTAAGAGGCTTCGTTCCTGATCGAGTCTAAGATTGAACATTTTTCTAGCTTCCACTGTGCTATAAATTATGTCATGACCACACTTGCTTATTGGACTCCATTTGCTGAAACTACCAATAAGTTTGATTTCTTCTATAATTGGGTCACACTGCGAGTTGTTTGGGGGTCAAGTAAATTGAGTTCTAAACTGAGATTGAAACTAAAACTGTAGGAAGTAATCATCTAACCGACATGCCCCTCTCTGAAATGATTGGGATCCAACTTGGATCCCCAGCTGGAAGGGTATTAGTACTGTGCCATGGGTAAAGACAAGCTGAAGAATCACCCTCAATCTAGTAGGTGCTATGAATGAGAATGGAGATACCCTCAATCTGGCAGGTAAAACACCTTATCAACTCTCAATATAGAAGGTTGATGCCTAAACCTATGCTGGCTATGTATTTCTAGAACACAAGGACTTCTTCTAAGAGATCACACCCTCTGCTGGCAAGTGATTCCCCATCTTTGGGTTCACTCGGTGCTGAATCCTACTCTCAACTGAATAGACACTGAACGAATTTGTAAATTATACTATACTAGACTGAGCTTGTTACTGAGCTCTGATCTCTAACTAAATATATTAAGTTCTATACTGACTGAATACTACTGATCGTAGTATTTCTAAGGTTATTCTATAACTACTGTAGCTCTAGGTCAACAGCTAGATTTTTGGGTATTAAATCCCCCCAGGACTCGATAGCATGAAAAGTATAGCATAATACGATCTTGAATACATTAAAATGTTCACTTGTCCATAATTCATTCGTAGAGCTATTCTATCAAACATTTATAAGACATAAACTTATGCACATACTACCATGTCATGATTCCACCATTTCTATATGGTGGAATAGATATGGGCTGAGTATTCAAAAGAAGGTTGATTCCAAAGTCAATTTCCCTCTTGAAAGGAACCCTGGGAAGATCTTCAGGAAACACATTTGGAAATTTACATGCTACTAACACTGATTAAAAATTAAGGGTCTCTGAACTAGAGTCTTAAACTTGAACGAGCTGGTGGACACATCCCTTAGATATCATTTTTCTCTCCCTAAGGTAAGAAATAAGTTGACCCTAAAGTGCTTAGGTACTACCCCTCCATTCACGAATAGGTTCATTTTGAAACTGAAAATAGACAATTTTATTTCTGCAGTCAACTGAAGCATAGAATGAATGAAGCCAATCCATGCTAAGGATGACGTTAAAATTTGTCATCTCTAATTCTACTAAGTCAGTTGAAGTAACTTTCTGAGATACCATAACCGGACAGTTCCTGTATACCCATCAGACTATGATAGTTTACCCACTAGGGTAAATACTGAGAAAGGGTCAGCTAGGATTTTGGGACTGACTCCAAAGTCAACAGCTATATAAGGAGTTACAAAGGACAAAGAAGCTTTTGGATCTAGAAAAGCATAAACAGGTAAATGATAAACTTGTAACGTACCAGTGACCATATTAGGAGAACTTTCCCGATCTTGTAGGGACTGAAGTACATAGAGTCTATTTAGGCGTTGGCTACTGGTGGCATTAGAAATGTCACCCTGCTAATTCAAGCGACTTGACTGAGCTGAAGGACGATTCTACTGACCTTAAGAACCTAACTGAGGATAATCTTTAATCCTATGGCTTGGTTTGCCACATCCAAAACACACATCGTTGTTTGTTCTATAGATACCCTAATGGTTTCTACCATATATTCAGAATGAGGGTTTGTTTGGACACTGCTAACACTACCCTAAGGTGTAGGGCCTGGTGCCCTATCTTTATTACCATCTCTAAATTTCAGTACTAGAGCACTGGCTGAGGATGAAACTGGAACTAAAGATTTTGAGTAGAACTAAGAACGATTTCCACCCTCTGACTTAGACTGTGCGAAGTTGAAGCTACCTATTCTAGCTCTCTTGTTCTCCCTCTCATTCTCCTTATTCTTAGCATCTTCTATTTGTTGAGAGTAGACTATGAGCCTAGATATGTCCATATCTTTAATCAGCATTGTGGTCCTGCACTCCTTAACCACACTGTTAAACACACCCAACACAAACTTACTCATTTCAGATATGTTATTTGCTACCACATGAGCAGTGTATATGGCTAACTGAGTTAACTTAAGAGAATACTCTTTTACTGTTATAGTGCCTAGCTTCAGATTAATAAACTCTAAAACCTTCACTTTGCTCAACTCCATTGGGAAGAACCTATCCATAAAAGCAGCAGCAAACTTCTCCCAATCTATGGGCCCTATATTTGAGCCCTTTCTGCCTACCGCTGCTTGAACCATGAGTAAGAAACATCCTGCAACTGATATGTGGAAAAATTAGAACTCTCACTAGCAGTCACCCCATAATATTTATGAATTCTTATACCTGATCAAGGAATTCCTATGGGTCCTCATCTGA
The DNA here is from genome assembly GCA_026120095.1 of Capsicum chinense. Lineage (NCBI taxonomy): Eukaryota > Viridiplantae > Streptophyta > Magnoliopsida > Solanales > Solanaceae > Capsicum > Capsicum chinense. The sequence continues at coordinate 222,995,446 of JAPEIP010000006.1, read as the reverse complement.
CTTAGACCTGGTAAAGGATGGAGGGTTCATTCAGGTGAGGTCTCGAATTCTAGCTGCAGTAGTATTGGACACTGGGATAGCTGGAATAATAGCTGGTCATTCATTCTGGGCTACCACTAATGAGCTAGAGTGGTAAAAGCTGCTCTGAATTCTGCATGGGATACATGCCCTCCCAGTGGATCTGCATGAACGGGCGGAGGGGTTGGCTAGTTTTCTTTTCTCCTTTTGATGTTATTTTTAGGAGGCATGCTTTATAAACAAAAATAATAAAAGGATTAGGGTGAGTGGGTAACTTGAGCCCATGATAACTCGCACGATATGATTAATGAAATAAGGGAAATTTTTCCTAAAGACACCTTATATCCTCTTGTCCATAAGTGTGGCGCGCTACACACCCATGCACAAGACTCTAATAGATGTGGCTTTCAGACTACTTAGGATTCTGTTGAACCTTAGGCTCTAATACCAAGTTTTTAATGCCCCAGGTTTGTACACCAGATGCTACACGATGCTTAACAACTGATGATAACACCTGAAATACTTAATACTGTCTAAAATAGTCTAGTCTGAAAACCCTCTAACTGAACTGCCTCAATTGTAGAGTTAATGGGACAAGCTCCTAAATAACTCCAACTACTAAGAAACTAAAATAAAAATATATCCTCGATAGATGACGAACCACTACTTAATCTGACACTGCTGGATGAATCTAAATCTGTCTATGCGTGGTCAGGAACCTGAGAATCCGAACCTATGATATAAGACATCATAGAGTAAAGAGAAAGTATGCGTCAGTACGTGGAATGTACTGGTATGCTAGATGATGTAAGGCTAAATGCAAGGGTTCATATGCACGAAAAGTAACTTACTGAATAATATAAGTAACTAAATATGAGGACACATAGATAACTAAATCATCTGTAAATACTGAGTATGCAATACCGTGCATATACGTGTATATTATATCTGAGCTTTAACTGAAGCTAAATACTGAGCTCTGATTATTGAAAAACTAATATTGGAAGTTTTTGAAAACTGAATTACTGATATTACTGATAACTGAGTGACTTTATCTAATAGTCCTGATTCTGTAGAAATAAAATGAGTTCTATACTGAGACTAAAACTAAAACTATGGGAAGTAGTCATCTAACCGACATGACCTTCTCTGAACTGATTGGAGTCCAAACTGTTACCCTAGCTGGAAGGTTATCAGTACTGTGCCACAGGTAAAGAAGAGCTGAAAAGTTACCCTCAATCTGGAAGGTGCTCTGAATGAGAATGGTGGTACCCTCTACGATGACTACGTAGTTCTGGAACTAAAGGAATGCTTCTAAGGATCATACCTTCTGCTGGCAGGTGAGTCCCATCCTTTGGTTCACTCAGTGTTGAATCCTACTCCCAACTAAATAGACACTGAATGGATTTCTAAATTATATTACGCTGGACTGAACTTGTTATAGAGTTCACTAAGTTCTGCTAGCTGACTGAATATATTGAATTCTACACTGACTAAATACTACTGGTCTTGATATTTCTGAGGTTATTCTATAACTATTGTAGCTCTAGGCCAACAGCTAGATTTTTGGGTATTGAATTCCCCCAGGACTCGATAGCATGAAAAGTAGAGAATAACATGATCTTGAATACATAACAATTTTCACTTATCCATATTTCATTCATAGAGATATTCTATCAAACACTTGAAACGCATAAACTTATGCATATACTAGCATGTCATGATTTCACTATTTAATTCAAACACTTGGGGAGTACAACTTGATGCGTACAACTATGGGTAACATACAAACATTGTAACTACAACACCTGAATTTGCTAATTCAAGGATTAAAACTTGGAGATTTTATAATTTGATATACACACTATTTCTATTTCATGGAACTTGTAATTAATCATGGATTGAAAACTCAAATAATGTCATAAATATGAATACAATCCAATTTAAGCATGCAAATTATGAATCATTAAGCTTTTAGTTTTAAAAGAGATTCTTGAACTCTATGGCTGAAAGGAACCCATAGATGAACACCTAACATACTTTGGTAGTTGAATTCGTGAGTATTTATGGTGTATTCTTGAAGCTTGAATTTGAAATTAGATACCCAAGGGTTTGTTCTTGAGAAAATTTGAGAAAGAATGAGGTATTTTTCCTTTTTGGAGGCTTAATCTCATATTTGGAGGGCTAATACAAGGTGGGAAAAAGACCTGTTTACCCCTATGGATGCGAAATTAAAAGAACAAAAATTGTGCCCAGTGACATATAGATCAACGTGTTGCATCTATGGCATCGACCAACTCGCCAAATCGAGTTCATGTTGGTTCACTAGAATCTGTACCCTGAGGTTGGGAAAATATTTATCAACCCGATGGGTGATACGGCACATCGAGTTTGCATCGACCCACTTTTTTGATCATCCAAACTTGATTCAAACGAGGTCTAAAAAATCCAAAAATCACTTGAAATAACCTATTGACATACTTGATCATAATTCAATCCAAGGATAGACATTTTAAGGTCATATGGGTACTGTGCATGCAAAATAAGGACTAACTGTATAGTATGAGATAACTGAATATGAATGGATAGAAACTGAAATATCGAAGAATGCATGACCATCATA
>JAPEIP010000006.1:222971171-222988631 GCA_026120095.1 Capsicum chinense | reverse complement strand
TACATACGTAATGCCCCGAGTTTGTACTCCGGATGCTACACGGTGCTTGTGACCTCGAAGGAACACAAGATAACCCATGACTGGTACCTGCTGTGAGGACTGAATAATAATACTGAAAGTAATACAGAAAATAGGTTAAAATGCCATAAGGTTCAAAATCTAAAATACTGGTAAAATACAACATCTGATGAAAACACCTAAAATACTTAATACTGTCTGAAATAGTCTAGTCTGAAAAGCCTCTAACTGAACTATCTAAATTATGGAGTTGAAGGAACAAGCCCCCAACTAACTCCAACTACTGAAATACTGAAATAAAAACATATCCTTGGTAGATAAGGACTCACTACTAAATCTGACGCTGTTGGCTGAATCTAAATCTGTCTATACATGGTTAGTAATCTGAGCTTCTGAATCTATGATATGAGTCATCATAGCGAAAAGAGAAAGTATGCATCAATACATGGAATTTAATGGTATGCTAGATGAGGTACGGCTGAATGCAAGGATTCATATGTATGAACAGTAACTGATTGAATGATATAAGTAACTAAATATAAAGACATATAGATATCTAAAACTTCTGTAAATATTGAGTATGCAATACTTTGCATATACATGTATACTATGTCTAAGTTTTTAATGAAGCTAATTACTGAGTTCTGATAACTGAGCAACTTATATCCAAAGTTTTTTATAACTAAATTACTGATAACTGAGTGACTGTATCTGACAGTCCTGATTCTGTAGAACTAGATTGAGTTCTATACTGAGATTGAAACTGAAACTGTGCAAAATAATCATCTAACTGACATGCCCCTCTCTAAACTGATTGGGGTCAAACTTATAACCCCATCTGGAAGGGTATTAGTACTGTGCCACGGGTTAAGACAAGCTGAAGAATCACCCTCAATATGCCAGGTAGAGCACCACATCAACCCTCAATATGGCAAGTTGATATCTAAACCTATGTTGGCTACATAGTTCTGAAACACAAGGACTTCTCCTAAGAGATCACACCCTTTGCTAGCAAGTGAGTCTGCATTGTTGGGTTCACTCGATGCTGGATCCTACTCCCACCTGAATAGACACTAAATAGATTTCTAAACTGTACTAGGCTGGACTGAACTTATTACTGTGTTCTGATGTTTGACTGAATATACTAAGATCTATACTGACTGAATACTACTGATCGTGGTATTTCTGAGGCTATTCTATAACTACTATAGCTCTAGGTCAACAGCTAGATTTTTAGGTATTACATACCCCCAAAACTCGATAGCATAAGAAGTAAAGCATAACAACATCTTGAATACATCACAATGTTCACTTGTCCATAATTCATTCACAAATATATTCTATCAAACACTTATAAGGCATAACTTATGCATATACTAGCATGTCATGATTTCACCTTTTACTTCACATAGACATTCAATCAAACACTTGGAGAGTATAAATTGATGCATACAACCATGGTTAAAACACAAACATTGTAACTACAACACCAGAATTTTTAAATTCAAGGATTAAAACTTGGGGATTTCAGAATTTGATATACAAAATATTTTAATTTCTTGAAACTTGTAATTAATCATGGATTGAAAACTCAAATAATGTCATAAATATTAATACAATTCAATTTAAGCATATAAATCATGAATCATTAAGCTTGTAATTTTAAAAGAGATTCTTGGACTCTATGGGCGAAAGGAACCCATATATGAACACCTAACATACCTAGGTAGTTGAATTCGTGAGGATTGATGGTCTGTTCTTGAAGCGTTGATTTGAAATTAGATACCCTAGGGTTTGTTCTTTAGAAAATTTGAGAAAGAATAAGGGATTTTACCTTTATGGAGGCTTAATCTCATCTTTTAGGGGTAGATATAAGGTGGGAAAAGGCCCATTTACCCCTCTAGACGCAAAATTAAAAGGGCAGAAATCGTGCCAAGTGATGCACAGATCGATGTGCCACATTGAAGGCATCGACTCGATGACAAATATACTATATTGAGTTTGTGTTGGTTCACCAGAATCTGCACCCTGAGGCTGGGAAAATATTTATCAATGTGATGGCCGATGCAGCGCATCGAGTTCACGTCGACCCACTATTTTGGTTATCAAAACTTGATTCAAATGAGGTCCAAAAAATCTAAAAATTTTCTAAAGTGACCTATTGACATACCTGATTATGATTCTATCCAAGGATCGACATTTTAAGGTCATATAGGTCATGAAATAATATCGCTAACTTATGAAGGATAAAAATAATTCTAAATGTAGACACTTACCTGAAATTTCTAAGTGTGGGACCTCTTTTCATTCTCTAAAAGATTGAGTTAAGCATAGGATTTTGAGGGGTCGTATAATATCTCCTCCTTGGGAAATATTTATCCTCGAATGAGACTGACTAAGCTGAGAATACTGATAGACTTAATTTACATACTTGACATGCTCAACAGAGGCATGATTTCATGATTGAAACTACTGATGCACTGAGTTTCCATACTGACCATGCATAACTGAAGCATGACTAAAATTCTGAAGGAATGACACAAGACTAGGCTATTTCATGAAGGTATGCATGATATAAGAATGCAATGTGACAGAACTAATACAGCGTTATAAATGTAATCTAAGAATGGAACTAAGTAAATTCAAGGAAGAATTGTTACCTTGAGTTGAGTCTGAGTTGGCAGAAAAGAGGTGAAGATACTTGCTTCGCATATCTGCTTCAGCTTCCCAACTAGCTCCCTCCACGGACTGATTCTGCCAAGGAACTTTGACTAGAGGAACTTCTTTCTTCCTCAGTCTGCAAACCTGATGATCAAGAATTTCGACTGGGATCTTATCATAAAAGAGGTTGTTCTGAATATCTATACCCTCTATAGGGGATACAACTACTGGGTCACCTATGCATTTCTTTAGTAAGGAGACATGAAACACTGGATGCACTAAAGCTAAATCTGAAGGTAACTCAAGCTCGTAGGCTACCTTTTTTAAATTATTGAGAATTTGTTAAGGACCAACATATCGGGGACTGAGTTTCCCTTTTTTTCCAAACCTCTCCACTCCTTTCATAGGAGAGATTTTCAAATATACATTATCACTAATCTCAAACTCGAGATCCTTTTTTTGTATATTTGCATACGATTTTTGTCGGCTCTGAGCTGCCTTAATCCTATCTCTTATCAATTGAACCTTCTCTAAGTCATCAAATGCTACATCAGCCCCTACTACTATGCCCTCACCTACTTCAAACCAACCAATTGGAGATCTACATCTCCTACGACAGAGCACCTCAAATGGAGCTATGTATAAATTAGTATGATAACTGTTATTATACACAAACTCAATCAAGGGCAAGTGGTCATCCCAACTACCCTTAAAGTCCATGGCACAACTCTTAAAATTTCTTCCAAAGTCTTAATATTCCTTTCAACTTGACCATCTTTTTGAGGGTGGAAGCCTGTACTGAGATGAACTTGGTACAAAGACCCTTTCGAAATACTTTCCAGATGTGAGAGATAAACTGGGTGCCTCTATCTAAGATAATGGATACTGGGACTTTGTGTAACCTAACCAACTCTCTGATATAGAGTTTGTCATAGGCCTTGGCTGAATATGAGGTATGAACTAGCAAGAAGTTAGCTGATTTTGTCGTCCTGTCTATAATGACCCAAATAGAATCATACTGACAACGAGTACGAGGCAAACCCGTCACAAAATACATGTTAACTTCTTCCCATTTCTAGGTAGGAATATTGAATTACTACTTGTACCCACTAAGCTTCTGGTGCTCAATCTTAAGCGACTGACACGAGACCACTTAGCTACAAACTCTGTGATATCTTTCTTTTTCCCACTCAACCAATAGATCTCCCGTAAATCATTGTACATATTAGTGGCCCTTAGATGAATAGAGTAACGCACACCATGAGCTTCTATAAGAATTTATTTCCTCAATTCATCTACAGCTAGCACACATAGCCGACCCTAGCGATGTAACACACTATCTCCTCCTTGGGAGAATACCTTTAATTTCTGATCTCTGACTGACTCTTTCAATATAACTAGAGTGGAATCTTTGTCCTATTTTTCTTTCACTTCAGAAACTAGATATGATTCTGAACTATGTTGTACCCACACACTACCCTCTGCTGAATCAACTAATCGGATACCTAATTGGGTAAGCTGATGAACTTTTTGAGATAACTTCTTACCACTCTCAAATGAGCAACACTACCCATAGACAACCTAATGAGAGCATCAACCACTACATTGGCCTTGCCCGATGATGTAGGACACTCATGTCATAGTCTTTCAACAACTCTAACCACCTCCCCTGACGCGGGTTCAGGTCTTTCTGAGAAAATACATACTGAAGAGTTTTATAATCTTGAACACATCAACATGCACCCTATACAAATAATGCCTCCAAATTATTCAGGAAAATACCATTGCTGCTAACTCAAGATCATGAGTAGGGTAGTTCTTTTCATGGGGCTTAAGCTGTCTAGAGGCATAGGCTATGACCTTACCTCTCTGCATCAAACCACACCCTAAACCAACTCTGGAAGCATAACAATATACTACAAATCCATCTGAACCATCTGGTAAAGTCAAAACTTAGGTTGTAGTGAGTCGAGTCTTCAACTCCTAAAAACTTTTTTCATAAGAATGACCACTCAAACTTGACTTTCTTCTGAGTCAATCTGTATATGGGGGATGCAATAGATGAAAACCCTTCCATAACCCATTGGTAATATCTAGCCAAACACAAGAAACTCCTAATATCTGATGAAGAGATAGGTCTGGGCCAGTTTCTCATAGCTTTGGTCTTTTGAGGGTCAACTTTAATGCCAGCACCAAAAATGATATGACCAAGGAAGGCTACTAATCTTAATCAATATTTGCACTTACTAAATTTGGTGATCAACTGGTGGGCTCTGAGAGTTTGTAATACTATTCTGAGATGGTCTACTTGATCACTCTCACTTTGGGAGTAGACAAGAATGTCATCAATGAAGACTATGATGAACATGTCCAGGTACTACTTGAACACGTGGTTTATCAAGTCCATGAAGGCTGCTGGAATATTGGTAAGACCAAATGACATGAATAAGAATTTGAAGTGACCATACCAAGTTCTGAAAGCTATTTTTGGAATGTCATATTCTCTAACTCTTAGCTGATGATAGCATGATCTGAGTTCTATCATAGAAAAGTAACTAACACCCTGAAGTTGGTCAAACAAGTCATCAATTCTGGGAAGTGGATATTTATTCTTGACCGTGACTTTATTTAGCTGACGGTAGTCTATACACATTCTAAGAGAATGATCTTTCTTAGGCACAAATAGAACTGGTGCACCCTAAGGGGATACACTAGGTCTGACGAATCCCTTATCTAGGAGATCCTTCAACTGTTCTTTTAATTATTTGAGTTCTGCTGGAGCCATTCTATATGGTGGAATAGAGATAGGCTGAGTATTCAAAAGAAGATCGATTCAGAAGTCAATTTCCCTCTAAAGAGGAACCCTGGGATAATCTTTAGAAAACATATCTAGAAATTCACATGCTACTAATATTGATTAAAGATTAAGGGTCTTTGAACTAGAGTCTTGAACTTGAACGAGATGGTGGACACATCCCTTAGATATCATTTTTCTATCCCTAAGGTAAGAAATAAGATGACCCTGAAGTGCTTAGGTACTACCCCTCCATTCACGAATAGGTTCATTTAGAAACTGAAAATAGATAATTCTGTTTTTGTATTCAACTGAAGCATAGTATGAATGAAGCCAATTAATGCGAAGAATGATGTTAAAATCTGTTATCTCTAATTCTACTAAGTCTGTTGAAATAAATTTCTTAGATACCATAGCCGGACAGTTCCTGTATACCCATCGAACTATGATAGATTTACCCACTAGGGTAAAGACTGAGAAAGGCTCTGTTAGGATTTCGGGACTGACTCCAAAGTCAACAGCTATATAAGGAGTTACAAAGGATAAAGAAGCTCCTGGATCTAGCAAAGCATAAATATGTAAATTATAAACTTGTAACGTACCAGTGACCGTATTAGGAGAATTTTCCTAATCCTGTCGGGACTGAAGTGCATATAGTTTATTTGGGTGTTGCCTACTGGTGGCAATAAAAGTGTCACCATGCTGATTGGGGTGACAGAACTGAGTTGAAGGATGATTCTACTGACCTTAAGAACCTGATTGAGGATAATCTTTAATCCTATGGCCTGGTTTGCCTCATCCAAAAAATATATCGCTACCAGCTCTACAGATTCCCTAATGGTTTCTGCTATATTTTCAGCAAAGAGGGTTTGTTTAGGAACTACTAATACTACCCTAAGGTTTAGGGCCTGGTGCCTTGTCTTTATTATCGTCTCTAAATTTCAACACTAGAGCACTAGATGAGGACGGAACTGGAACTAAAGATTTTGAGTGGAACTAAAAAAGATTTTAACCCTCTAACTTAGACTGTGCAAAGTTGAAGCTACCTATTCTAGCTCTGTTGTTCTCCCTCTCTTTCTCCTTATTCTTAGCCTCTTTTATTTATTGAGAGTAGACCATGAGCCTAGATATGTCCATCTCTTTAATCAACACTACGGTCCTACACTTCTTGACCACATTATTAAACACACCTGACACAAACTTACTCATCTTAGATCTACTTTCTGCTACCACATAAGGAGCGTATATGGCTAACAGAGTAAACTTAAGAGAATACTCTTTTACTATCATGGTGCCCAGCTTCAAATTACTAAACTCAAAAACCTTCTCTTTCCTAAATTCCACTGGGAAGAACCTATCCAGAAAAGCAGCAGCAAACTTTTCCCATTCTATGGGCCCTACATTTGTGGCCCTTTTTGCCTTCTGCTGCTTAAACTATGAACATCCTGCAACTGATATGTGGATAACTCAGCACTCTCATTAGCATTCACCCCAATAATATTTGTGACTTTCTACACCTGATCAAGGAATTCCTATGGGTCCTCATCTGACTTAGACCTAGTAAAGGATAGAGGGTTCATTCAGGTAAAGTCTTAGATTCTACCTGCAGCAGTATTGGCCACTGGGATAGCCAAAACAGTAGTTGGGCATTCATTCTGGGCAACCACTAAATGAGCTAGAGTGGTAAAATTTGCTCTGAATTCTACGTGGGTTACATGCTCACCCAGTGGATCTACTTAAACGGGCAGAGGTGTTGGTTGGTTTCCTTTCCTCCTTCCATTATTTTTTTAGGAGGCATGCTCTATAAATAGAAGTAAGCAAAGGATTAGACTGAGAGGGTAAATTGAACCCATGATCACTCACACGATATGATTACTGAAAGAAGGGAAACTTTTCCTAAAAATACCTCTTTCCTCTTATCCATAAGTATAGCGCTACACACCCAATCACAAGACTCTACTAGACACGTCTTTTAGACTCCTTAGGACTCTGTTGAACCTTAGGCTCTGATACCAAGTTTGTAATGCCCTAGTTTTGTACCCCAGACTCTACCCGGTGCTTACGACCCCAAAGGGCCACAAGCTAACCCACAACTGGTACCTGCTATGAGCAATGAATAATGCTATTAAAAGTTAGGAAGAAAAATAGGCTGAAATTCTATAAGGTTTAAAATCTAAAATACTGGTAAAATATAACAACTGATGATAAAACCTGAAATACATAATACTATCTGAAATAGTCTAGTCTGAAAAGCCTCTAACTGAACTGCCTGAATTGTGGAGTTGATAGGACAAGCCCCCAACTAACTCCAACTACTGAAATACAGAAATAAAAACACATCCTCAATAGATGAGGACTCACTACTAAATCTTACACTGTTGGTTGAATCTAAATCTATCTATGCATGGTCAGGAACCTGAGTATCTGAAGCAATGAAATGAGACATCATAGTGCAAAGGGAAAGTATGCGTCAGTACGTGAAATGTAATAGTATGTAAGATTATGTAAGGCTGAATGTAAGGGTTCATATGCATGAATAGTAACTGACTAAATAATATAAGTTACTGAATATGAGGACACATATATAACTAAATTTTCTGTAAATACAGAGTATACAATACTGTGCATATACGTTTATATTATATCTAAGATTTTACTAAATTTACATACCGAGTTTTGATTACTGAGCAAATGACATTGGAAGTTTCTGATAACTGAATTACTGATAATTATGTTACTGATAACTAAGTGACTTTGTCTGATAGTCCTAATTCTGTAGAACTGAACTGAGTTCTATACTGACACTAAAATTGAAACAATGGGAAGTAATCATCTAACCTACATACCCCTCTATAAAATGATTGGTTCCAAACTATAACCCTATCTAGAAGGGTGTCAGTATCGTGCCACCGGTAAAGACAAGCTGAAAAGTCACCCTCAATCTGGAAGGTGCTTTGAATGAGAATGGTGGTACTAGAAGTAAAACACCACATAAAACCTTAATCTGGCAGGTTGATAGCTCAACCTACGCTGGCTACATAGTTCTTGAACAAAAGGATGTCTTCTAAGGATCACACCCTCTACTGGCAAGTGAGTCCCATCCTTGGGCTCACTCAGTGCTGAATCCTACTCCCAATTGAATAGACACTGAAAGGATTTCTAAAATGTACTAGGTTGGACTAAACTTATTATAGAGTTCACTGAGTTCTACTGTCTAACTGAATATACTTAGTTCTATACTGATTGAATACTTCTGGTTGTGATATTTCTGAGGTTATTCTATAACTATTGTAGCTTTAGATCAACAACTAGATTTTTGGGTATTGAATTCCCCCGGGACTTGATATCATAAAAAGTAGAGCATAACATAATCTTGAATACATAAAAAAGTTCACTTGTCCATAATTCATTCATAGAGAAATTCTATCAAACACTTGTAAGGCATAAACTTATGCATATACTAGCATGTCATGATTTCACCATTTACTTTACATGGACATTCTATCAAACACTTGGGGAGTATAACTTGATGCATACAACCATGGGTAACACACAAACATTGTAACTACAACACCTGAATTTGCTAATTCAAGGATTAAAACATGGGGATTTCACAATTTGATATACACCCTATTTTAATTTCTTAGAACTTGTAATTAATCATGGATTGAAAACTCAAATAATGTCATAAACATGAATATAATCTAATTTAAGCGTGTAAATCATGAATCATTAAGCTTGTAGTTTTAAAAGAGATTCTTGGACTCTATAGGTGAAAGGAACCCAGAGATGAAAAGCTAACATACCTTGGTAGTTGAATTCATGAGGATTGATGGTGTGTTCTTGAAGCTTGAATTTGAAATTAGATACCCTAGGGGTTGTTCTTGAGACACTTTGAGAAAGAATGAGGGATTTTTCCTTTAGGGAGGCTTGATCTCATCTTTTAGGGGCTGATATAAGGTGGGAAATTGCCTATTTACCCCTTTGAATGCAAAATTAAAATAGCACAAATTGTGCCCTGTGATGGACAAATTGATGTGCCACGTTGATAACATCTATGCGATGACCAAAGCACTGTATTGAGTTTGCATTGGTTTACTAGAATCTATACCCTGAGGCTGGGAAAATATTTATCGATATGATGGGTGATGCGGCGCATAGAGTTCGAGTCGACCCACTTTTCTAATTGAAGGATTAAAACTTGGGGATTGGACAATTTGATATACATACGATTTCAATTTCATGGAACTTGTAATTAACCATGGATTGAAAACTCAAATAATGTCATACATATGAATACAATCCAATTTAAGCATGTAAATCATAAATCATTAAGCTTTTGGTTTTAAAAGAGACTCTTAGACTCTATGGGTGAAAGGAACCCATATATGAACACCTAACATACCTAAGTAGTTGAATTCATGAGTATTGATGGTGTGTTCTTGAAGCTTGAATTTGAAATTAGATACCCAAGGGTTTGTTCTTGAGAAACTTTGAGAAAGAATGAGGTATTTTTCCTTTAGGGAGGCTTAATCTCATGTTTTGGGAGCTAATATTAGGTGGGAAAAGGACCTGTTTACCCCTCTGGACGCAAAATTAAAAGAGCAAAAATCGTGCCTAGTGACGCATAGATCAACGTGTCGCATAGATGGCATCGACCAACACCCCACATCAAGTTTGTGTTGGTTCACTAGAATCTTCTCCCTGAGGCTAGGAAAATATTTGTCGACGTGATGGGTGATATGGCGCATCAAATTTGCGTCGACCCACTATTTTGGTCATCCAAACTTGATTCAAATGAGGTCTAAAAAATCCAAAAGTCACTTGAAGTAACCTATTGTCATACCTGGTCATGATTCAATCCAAGGTTAGACATTTTAAGGTCATATGGGTCATGAAATAAGATCTCCAACTTATGAAGGCTAAAAATAATTATAAGTGTGGACACTTAGCTGAAATTTCTAAGTCGGGGGCCTCTTTTCATGCTCTAAAGGACTGAGTTAAGCTTAGGATTTTGCGGGGTCTTACAATGTCCTTAACCATTTCGAGTATATTCAATGGCACATCTGATAAGCCTTAAACTTCATGAAACTTGAGGGCATAAATCTCACCAATAGTAGATTGACATCACCATATTACCAAGGAAAAGAGTTAAGAATACTGGAGTTGGAAAATCTAAAATGGTATATTAGCCTTATGTAATGATCTTTTTCTATTGTCTGAGAAGAGTAAATAGAAAAACTCGATAAACTGGAACAACATAATTGTAGATGACAAACAATAGGATCAACTCAATAATTTTATACAGAACTGAGACACAAAATCGCAGTTCATTGATCATTCAAAATGATCAATCGAAACATCTAAATAGATAAACTTAATTATACAGAACTGAGACACAAAATCACAGTTCATTGATCATTCAAAATGATCAATCGAAACATCTAAATAGATAAACTTATGTTTACAGAGAACATCCATATGCAACTGCTTTTACCTTAACTAACATCTTATCATCTTAGCATACAAAAACTTGCTTCAATATCATAGTTTGATAATAAACTAAAGATTAAACATTGTTGTTATCTACTTTATAGTCAACTTTTGCTTTATTTGAAGACCTTAGAAACTTTGATAGCCCATCAATTACTCTCAATATTATTTTAACGAATTCATTTTCTATCTTCGGCTGGATTAGCATTCTAACAAGCATCGGAGACCTAGATAACAAAAGTTTAATAAATTCCATTTCAGTTTTTGTGCCTGAAATACATTCAAGTTTAATAGACCTAAGGTGATTCAATGGCACATCTATAAATCTTGCAGGAATTTCATTGACACCATCAGCAGACATAGGAGCAACAAACTTATCCAATGCTACATCATATATCTACAAAATATTGAGAAAAATCAATTTCCAATAAATTAACATATAAGATATAACGAGTTTGAACATAAGCAACTCACCGTATATGAAGAACACATAACATAAAAGAACCATATATAAAATATGAACTTAAGCTTCATTAAGACCTTCATTTGAATATCTTGTAAATATGGAGAGATTCTAGAAAAGAGAAAACCAAAGATCGTCTAATTCATCCAAACAAATGTCGGATAGGCAAACCCATTTAAGACAATTGAGATATGTGGAAAGCTTTGTTGTTATGCCACCTAATCCTGTAGCCCAGAACTAAGAAGAAAACTTTAACTAGGAAACTTTAACTAGGAACACTTAAATCCCACACAATCATACATCTACAAAAGTACATTATAGTGTTCATGATGCAATATTTACCTTGACACATAAAAATTACAATGGGAGATGCTTGAGATCATGACAAATCTCAAAATACTGATAGCTTATCCTTCCCCCACAAGTACTGTAACCACAAGAGAAAGTTCCATAAAAAATAGGGACTTCTTTATGGAAAGTAATTTTATATTTTCTTTGAATTGAAAGTATTTTAACTTGGGGGGTATCAATTTAAGGAGTATTTAAAATACTTGACATTTTTAGCACCAGCTTCTCAGGCAACGGGCTTTGGGGGATTATAGTTCCAAGCATTCTAGAGAAAATTGTGACTTCATATAACTCTAGGATAATTAAATCCTTAAATTATATGAATGTAGGAGCACACTGAATCAAATAATAATGGAGACTCAGATGTCTCATTTGCAAATATGTGAAAAATGAAGAAGGCAACTTGTATGGTTTACTAGCTGGGAATTGAAGAACAAGATGTTGAATACCATTTCTTGATAGAAAAAAAATTAGGTTGTCAATTTTACTATAATTTCTTAATTTAGCAATATCAAAAAGGATAAACTTAGTAATTCGCCCAACATGGAGTGTCAAAAGGTGGTATATTATGTCTATAAACCTAGTTTTAAGGGGTATCGAGTTATTTGTCGTATCCCAAAGTGTTTGATCAAGTTTCAATATAGAAATTCTACACCAATTATATCTCCATGTCTTTGATAAGATTCTAGTTCTCATAGCATCTCGTAAAGGCAAACAACTAAGAATGCCATCAAGTACATCCATAAAAAGGTCGCTAAGTACATAGAGAGGATAAGTATTTTTACCAAGCTTCTATTCCTTAGAAAGCATAAGATATATGACAATATTCTCACAAATAAGAACATGTAGACAATAAAATAATAGAAAAATGAGAATTTACTGAAAGAATGAGATTGAGCTCGTCACAAATGTATGAAACTAATGAAATAGTAATAACTATTTCAGGAAGTTAGTTGACTATTTCAAGAAGTTAGTCAACTATTTTAGGAAGTTAGTTGCCTAACTAACTCTATGAAGTGGAGTTGTTATGAGTTAGTTAAGTTGTTAGCTTCTAGATCCTTCCATATAACTCTATATACGTAGTATAATTAGTGAATGTAAAGATACAACAATAAGATTCAATCAGTAAACAAGTTTTGTATCTTTTTTTCTACAGTTTCTTCCTTATTCTTCTTCTATATTAATACATCACAGAGTTCATCATGGATAAACTCTGATTAAGTTCATGGTATTAGAGCATCAGTCTAATTATGCTATTTTTTCTCAATCTACTGAGTTCCACACCATAGAAATCTTACACAAGAGGTGTGTTCAAGAAATTCAATAAACTAATTCTCAACAATGGTGATTTGTTCTAACAATGTTGTAAATATTGAGAAATCTACAAGATCTGCAAATGGAGTAACTGGAGCACAGAATTTTATTGGGATTCACTACAATTATCCATTATTTTTGCATGAATATTCAGATGTATTTCCTGAAGATCTTCTAGGAATTCCTCCCGAAAGGGAAATAGACTTTGGTATTGATCTTATTTCATACACTCAACCTATCTCTATTCTACCATACAGAATGACAGCAGCATAACTCAGGGAAATAAAAGAACAGTTAAAGGATCTCTTAGATAAGTGATTCATCAGACCCAGTGTTTCCCCGTGGGGCACACCAGTCTTATTCATGTACAAGAAAGATGGTTCACTCAGAATGTGTATAGATTATCGCCAACTCAATAAGGTTATGGTCAAGAACAAGTGCCCTCTTCCTAGAATCGATGAATTTTTTGACCAACTTCAGGGTGTCTGTTATTTCTATAAGATAGACCTCAGATCCATCTATCATCAGCTCAGAGTTAGAGAATATGACATCTTGAAAGTAGCTTTCCATATGCAGTATGGTAACTTTGAATTTTTAGTCATGTCATTTGGTTTTACCAATGCCCCAGCAGCATTCATGGACTTGATGAACCATGTGGTCAAGAAGTACTTGGAAATATTTGTCATAGTCTTCATAGATGATATTCTGGTCTATTCCCGCACTGAGCACGATTATGTAAACCATCTCAAAATAGTACTCCAGACTCTCAGAAATTATCAGTTATTCGTAAAATTTAGTAAGTACAAATTTTGGATAAGATCAGTAGCATTCCTTGGTCATAATGTTTTCGCTGATGGCATTAGAGTAGATCCTCAAATGACTGAAGCACTAAGAAACTATTCTCACCCTATTTCTCCTTTAGATATCAAGAGTTTCTAAGGTTTGGCTGGCTATTATAGAAAATTGTTAAGGGATTTTCATTTATTACATCTCCTATGTCTATATTGACTCAGAAGAAGGTTAAGTTTCAGCGGTCAGATTCATGCGAGAGGAGTTTCAAGAATTGAAGACTCGACCCACCTCAGCTCCAGTTTTAGCTCTTCCAAATGGTTCAAACTATTTTGTACTTTATTGTGATGCATCCAGAGTAGGTTTGGGTTGTGTCCTCATGTAGAATAGTAAGGTCCTAGCCTACTCTTCCAGAAATTTTAAACTCCAAGAGAGGAATTAACCTACTCATGATCTTTAATTAGCATCCGTAGTCTTTCCCTTAATGATTTGGAGGCATTATCTTTACGGAGTTTATGTAGATGTCTTCACAGATCATAAGAGCCTTTAGTATGTATTTTCTCAAAAATATCTTAATCTTTGTCAGAGAAGATGGTTAGAGCTCTTAAAATATTATGACATGAGTGTCCTCTATCATTCGGGCAAGGCTAACGTAGAGGCCGACACTCTCAGCAGACTGTCCATGGGTAGTATTTCTCATGTTGATGATAGTAAGAAGAAGTTAGTCCAGGAAGTACACCATCTTTCCAAAAGGCGTTCACTTAGCCGACTCTTTAGAGGGCGGTGTATGTGTTAAGAGTAGTTCAGAATTATCTCTAGTTTTTTAGGTGAAAGAAAAGCAAGATAAGGATGCTAGCCTTGTCAAGATAAAAGAAACAGTTCAGAATCAGAAAATAGAGATTTTCTCCCAAGGGGTATATGGTGTCCTTCGTTGTCAGGGTTGCCTATGTGTTACTGGTGTAGATGACATAAGGCAAAAAATTATTGTAGAAGCACATGGTATGCGTTACTCTATTCATACAAGGGCCACTAAGATGTACCGTAATTTACGAGAAATCTATTGGTGGAGTGGGATGAAAAAAGATGTTGCTAAGTTTGTGGAAAAGTGCTCTACATATCAGCAAGTTAAGATAGAGCATCAGAAGCCTAGTGGTCCTATGCAGGAGTTCAGTATTCCTACTTGGAAGTAGGAAGTAATGAACATGGACTTCGTGATGGTTTTACCTCAAACTCATCGTTAGCATGATCCAGTATGGGTCATTATAGATAGAATGACCAAATCAGATCTTTTTCTTCCAGTTCATACCTCTTAATCAGCCAAAAATTACACCAAGCTCTACATTAAAGATCTGGTAAGATTACACGGTGTTCCATTAACTATTATTTCAGAAAGAGGTACCCAGTTCACTTCTTATTTCTGGAAAGCATTCCAAAAGGGTCTTGGTACCCATGTTCATCTCAGTACAGCCTTCCATCCTCGGACATATGGTCAAGTAGAAAGAACCATTCATACTTTAGAAGATATGCTAAGGGCATGTACAATCGATTTCAATGGAGGTTGGGACGACTACTTGCCTTTGATTGAGTTTGCATACAACAATAGCTATCAATCCAGTATTCAACTGGCTCCATTCGATGCTCTCAATGGTAGGAGATGTATATCTCTTATTGGTTGGTTTAAAGTTAGTGAGGCCTCCATCATAGGGCCTGACTTAGTATTTGATGCCTTAGAGAAAGTTTAGTTAATTAGAGAAAGACTCTGGGCTACTCAGAGCTGACAAAAGTCTTATGCAGATGTTCGAAGAAAGGATCTCAATTTTGAGATTGGTGATCATTTCTACCTCAAGATCTCTCCTATGAAGGGAGTGAAGAGATTCGACAAGAAGGGAAAGCTCAGTCCCCAATATGTCGGTCCCTTCAAGATTCTCAGTTGATTCGGCAAGGTAGATTATGAGCTTGAATTGCCTTCAGATCTAGCCTCAGTTCATATAGTCTTTCATGTCTCTTTACTCAAGAAGTGTATAGGTGACCCATCAGTCGTAGTCTCTATTCAGAGAATTGACGTTCAGAATAGCCTCTCTTATAAAGAGATTCCATATAAAATCCTAGACTATCATACTCGTAGATTGAGGAACAAAGAAGTCCCTCTAGTTAAAGTTCTTTGTAGAAATCAGCCCGTCGAGGGAGCTACTTGGGAATTAAAAGTAGATATTCATACCCAGTACCCTCACCTTTTCCCTGTCAACTCAGATCAAGCTCAAGTTAACAGTTCTCCTTAAGCTTACTCAGTTTCATGATTAGTGTACATCACTAACTTAGTATTCAATCTCATGCTCATGTTCCCATGATAAACTTGGTATCAAGTACCATCATATATTCAGTCATGCATTCATGTATCAGATCCATTGTATAGTCATGCATTTGACATTCATTCTCATTGTGAGAAAACTTAGTTCTACAGAACTTTTAGCTTGTCATTTATGAATTAGTTACATATGCATCAGATATGCATGTTCAGTATGTTATGTTTAGCTTGTTAGTCACATCTGTCATGAGATCATGTTCCAGTTATTTATGTTCAGTTTATTGTTTCCCCTCTCAGTCAGTCTCATTCGAGGATGAATATTCTCAAGGGGAGATATTGTATACCCGTACCTTTTCTTAGCTTGAAAATCAAATCAAAGATGTTAGAACTTTCTTTAAAATAAGAATTTACTCTTATAAACCTAGTATTTCCATAATTTTCACTTAATATCATGTGGTAAATTGAATAAGCTTTCCATCGATATATAATTCTCCCAAATTCGACACCCGAGCGAAGAGTTAGAGCCTTTTTAGTGAGACAATGTTTGACCTAAGCCTTCAGCGCGTCGCAGAGATAGCTCAAATGGAAATTGTCGAATTCCGGTGTTGCTCCACAATACTGGCGCATCGAGCCAAACTTGTAGGTCATATACAAGGTGGAAACATGATAGCTCCGTGTCTCACCACCGTGCAATTTCCCAATTGTCAATTTCCAGTGACACAGCACGATAGCGCCGCGTCGCGCCAAGGGCCCAACTCTGGAAATTTTACTAAAAATTTAATGACGTGTCCAAGATTAAAAGGGTCAACTTCCTACCCCAATATAATCCCTTTAACACGTGATTCAGCCACTTTTTACCCAAAACATACTAGTTTCTCTCAAGTTTATCTCAAGAACAAGCAAGGGTTTCTATTAGGGATTAATATTTAGGAAGGTTTCACCGTCAATCTTCACGAAATCACGATCTAAGGTACACATAGTATTCATTCATGGACTCCTTTCATCCATGAAGTCCAAGAATCCTTTTTAACTATAAGTTATGGATTTTCTTCATGCTTTCATTCTTTGTATGTTCTCTTTCATGTTGATAAATGAGGAATGGATTTCTATTCCATGATTTGATGATAAATTCCATATGGGTTTATTAGTATAGATAAATATTTACTAAACCTCATGTCTAAAACCTTGTATGATGGAATTGGAATTGAAGCATGATGTTAAATTGTTGTATGATGTGCTTTACATGTACTATGCCTACAATATGTTTGATTAAAT
>JAPEIP010000006.1:222929969-222960757 GCA_026120095.1 Capsicum chinense | reverse complement strand
AGTTTTCACAAACCAGACCATTACAATATCCACTACTAAGGCTTTGCTTCATTCCTGATCGAGTCTAAGATTGAATATTTGCTTGGTTTCCACTGTGCAGTCAATTATGTCATGACCACACTTGCTCATTGGACTCCATTTTCTAATACTACCAATAAGTTTGATTTATTCTCTAATTGGGTCACACCGCAAGTTGTTTCGGGCTCAAGTCATAATTTAGATCCAAAAAAATTAGAGACAAACTAAACAACTCTCATTTATATATTCTAGAATAGAAAAATTACTTTGAACTAGTTGTATAAATACCTATTACATTAAGTAAAATGGAACCATACTAATTTTAGCACCTAGTATACTAGTAGTGACATACGAAAAAAATTTTAATGACGATGCAAATCCTGCATAGCATTTACTCAGTTGCATATTTCCATGCTCTACTTTTTACATAACTTTCACAATAACCTTAGAGAAAGCAAATGGAAATAAGCTAGTCTCATATCATAATAATTCAAGAATCAGCATGCACCAAATTGTATATTTGAGCTTGTTGAGCCTACTCTGTAGCACTCTTACCACCTATTGCAGAAGATTACCCCATGAATCTATTATCCCATCACTCCTTCCCAAGCATCTAAGAATGTGGCTCTAAATGGTCTCTAGTGAGTATCTTACCTTGAGGTTGAATCCACATAGTAAAGATAGCTTTATGTGTAGTGTTATTACCAAACATCACACATTTCCCAATTTTTGTCTTGGTTGCCTAGTAGGCTTTATGTATAGATGCTTGATCAAGCTTTTTATATTCAACAATATAGCTCCCAAGTCTAGCTAGCTTCAATGTCTTCCTAGTCATCCAGTAAGTTTTTATGGTATGTGCATACTCTGTAAAGACTGAACTTTGATGTAAAATGTGTGAATCCATCTAATCCTCAGTTTATCAGCTTTCTAAATGAAATCCCAATATGTATTTGTTATGGCTTTCTTGTTCCCTAATTGCAAATAGATAATGTTAAGCCCTCCATCACATGTAGTGGTACACACTCTCCTAGGCCACTCTTTACCACAGAAGTTACGCTTCAGTATCAAATAACTTAGCGGAAGCTATATGAATCCTCAGTTCTTCATTTAAGCACAACTCATATCACTTCTCCCTTTGGTTCAACTAAAATATATGCATTGGGATGATAACAAAACAAACTAATCAAAGCATCCATCCATATATACGTGTGTTCCAAAACTGAAATTCTATCTATTAAATCTTATCTTAAGGCAAGGACAAAATACAGCCATATAACTATATAATATCCACATTCATTTATGTCATACACCTTAACTTCTAAAAATATTTTTAGACAAATATAATTGTGTTATAAAATACAAGTATAGATAGACATGACTATAATGTGGATGGGTACTAATGTAACTTTATATAGAGGTAAGTTCTTCTAAATACTGATGCTCCCAGAAATTATTGTAAGCTCTATGAGCAAGAAGAGTATTGTTTCAAGTGATTCCTTCCTGAGCTCGACTACCACCTGTACGAACATTAGGGACTAGGCTAATAAAAGTAATTTGTACTATTCCAGCCTTTGTGCCTATTGTGTCTATAACTGTAAGGCCCCGAGTCTGTACCCCGGATGCTACACGGTGCTTACAACCCCAAAGGAACACAAGGTAACCCATGAATGGTACCTGTTGTGATCACTAAATAATAATACTGAAAGTAATGCAGAAAATAGGCTGAAATGCCATAAGGATCAAAATCTGAAATAACGGTAAGATATAACATCTGATGAAAACACCCAAAATACTTAATACTGTCTAAAATAGTCTAGTCTGAAAAGCCTCTAACTGAACAGTCTAAATTATGGAGATGATAGAACAAATCCCCAACTAACTCCAACTACTGAAATACTTAAATTAAAATATATCCTCAATAGATGAGGACTCACTACTAAATCTGACACTATTAGCTGAATCTAAATCTGTCTATGTGTGGTTAGGAACCTGAGTGTCTGAACATATGATATGAGTCATCATAGCACAAAAAGAAAGTATGCATCAGTACGTGGAATGTAATAGTATGCTAGATGAGGTAAGGCTGAATGCAAGGATTTTTATATATGAACAGTAACTGACTGAATGGTATAAGTAACAAAATATGAGGACATATAGATAACTAAAAATTCTATAAATATTGAGTATGCAATATTCTGCATATATGTGTATACTATGTCTGAGTTTTTACTGAAGCTAAATACTGAGTTCTGATAACTGAGCAAATTATATTGAAAGTTTGAGATAGCCAAATTACTGATAACTGAGTGACTGTGTCTAACATTCCTGATTCTATAGAACTAAATTAAGTTCTATACTGAGATTGAAACTAAAACTGTGGGAAGTAATTATCTAACCGACTTGCCCCTCTCTGAACTGATTGGGGTCTAACTTATAACCCCAGCTGGAAGGGTATCAGTACTGTGCCATGGGTAAAGACAAGCTGAAGAATCACCCTCAATCTGGCAGGTGCTATAAATGAGAATGGTGGTACCCTTAATCTGGCCGGTAAAACACCTCATCAACACTCAATATGGCAGTTTGATGCCTAAACTTATGCTAGCTACGTAGTTCTGGAACACAAGGACTTCTCCTAAGAGATCACACCCTCTGCTGGCATGTGAGTCCCCATATTTGGGTTCACTCGGTGCTGAACACTACTCTCAACTGAATAGACACTAAACGGATTTTTAAACTGTGCTAGGCTGGACTGAACTTGTTACTGAGTTCTGATGTTTGACTGAATATACTGAGTTCTATACTGACTGAACACTATTGATCGTGGTATTTATGAGGCTATTCTATAACTACTGTAGCTCTAGGTCAACATCTAGATTTTTGGGTATTAAATACCCCCAGGACTCTATAGCATTAAAAGTAGAGCATAACATGATCTTGAATGCATAACAATGTTCACTTGTCCATAATTCATTCATAGAGATATTCTATCAAACACTTATAAGGCATAAACTTATGCATATACTAGCATGTCATGATTTCACCATTTACTTTACATGGACATTCAATCAAACACTTGGTGAGTGTAACTTGATGCATACAACCATGGGTAACACACAAACATTGTAACTACAACACCTGAATTTGCTAATTCAAGGATTAAAATGTGGGGATTTCACAATTTGATATACACCATATTTCAATTTCTTAGAACTTGTAATTAATCATGGATTGAAAACTCAAATAATGTCATAAACATGAATATAATCTAATTTAAGCGTGTAAATCATGAATCATTAAGCTTGTAGTTTTAAAAGAGATTCTTGGACTCTATGGGTGAAAAAAGCCCAGAGATGAATAGCTAACAAACCTTGGTAGTTGAATTCGTGAAGATTGATGGTGTGTTCTTGAAGCTTGAATTTGAAATTAGATACCCTAGGGGCTGTTCTTGAGATACTTTGAGAAGGAATGAGGGATTTTTCCTTTAGGGAGGCTTAATCTCGTCTTTTAGGGGCTGATATAAGGTGGGAAATTGCCTATTTACCCCTCTGAATGCAAAATTAAAATAGTACAAATTGTGCCCTGTGATGCACAAATCGATGTGCCACATTGATGACATCTATGCGATGACCAACGCACTATATTGAGTTTGCATTGGTTTACTAGAATCTGTACCCTGAGGTTGGGAAAATATTTATCGATGTGATGGTCAATGCGGCGCATAGAGTTCGCGTCGACCCACTATTTTGGTCATCTAAAGTTGATTCAAACAAGGTCCAAAAAATCTGAAAATAACCTAAACTGACCTATTGACATACCTGATTATGATTCAATCCAATGATCGACATTTTAATGTTACATAGGTCATGAAATAAGATCGCTAACTTATGAAGGATAAAAATAATTCGAAGTGTAGACACTTACCTGAAATTTCTAAGTTTGGGACCTCTTTTCATGCTCTAAAAGACTGAGTTAAGCTTAGGATTTTGCGAGGTCGTATAATATGTTCCCCTTGGGAAAAATTCATCCTCGAATGACACTGACTATGCTGAGAATACTGATAGACTGAATTTACATACTGGACATGCACAATTGAAATACCTGATGCACTGAGTTTTCACACTGACCATGCATAACTGAAGCATGACTAAAATTCTGAAGATATGACACAAGACTAGGCTATTTCATGAAGGAATGCATGATACAAGAATGCTATGTGAGTGAATCAATACAGAGTTATAAATGTAATATGAGCATGAAATTGAGCAAATTCAAGGAAGAATTATTACCTTGAGCTAAGTTTGAGTTTGCAGAAAAGAGGTGAGAATACTTGGTCCACATATCTACTTCATCTTCCCAAGTAGCTCCCTCCGCGAACTGATTCTGCCAAAGAACTTTGACTAGAGGAACTTTTTTCTTCCTCAGTCTGCGAACCTGATGATCAAGAATTTCGATTGGGATCTTATCATAAGAGAGGTTGTTCTGAACATCTATGCCCTCTATAGGGGCAAAAACTGCTGGGTCACCTACGTATTTCTTTATTAAGGAGACATGAAGCACTGGATGCACTAAAGCTAAATTTGAAGGTAACTCAAGCTCGGAGGCTACCTTTCTAAAATGGATGAGAATTCAGTAAGGACGAACATATCGGGGACTGAGTTTCCCTTTTTTGCCAAACCTCTTCTCTCCTTTCATAGAAGAGATTTTCAAATATACATAATCACTAATCTCAAACTCGAGATCCTTTTTTCTCATATCTGTGTACGATTTCTGTCGGCTCTAAGCTGCCTTAATCCTTTCTCTGATCAACTGAACCTTCTCTAAGTCATCAAACACTACATCAGCCCCTACTACTATGGCCTCACCTACTTCAAACCAACCAATTGGAGATCTACATCTCCTACTACAGAATGCCTCAAATGGAGCCATCTAAATACTAGAATAATAACTGTTATTATACGCAAACTCAATCAAGGGCAAGTGGTCATCCCAACTACCCTTAAAGTCCATAGACTATGCCAAACTCTATGAAAAACTCTATACCAACTCGGACTCCGTGTAACCTGACCAAATCTCTGATATAGAGTTTGTCATAGTCCTTGGCTGAATATGAGGTATGAACTGTCAATAAGTGAGCTGATTTGGTCGTACTGTCTACAATGACCCAAATAGAATCATGCTGACGATGAGTATGAGGCAAACCCATCACAAAGTCCATGTTAACTTCTTCTTATTTCTAGGTGGGAATACTGAATTACTATATGTACTGACTAGGCTTATGGTGCTCAATCTTAGCCTACTGACATGTAGAGCACTTAGCTACAAACTCTGTGATATCTTTTTTTATCCCACTCCACCAATAAATCTCCTGCAAATCGATGTACATCTTAGTAGCCCTTAGATGAATAGAGCAATGCGCACCATGCACTTCTATAAGAATTTGTTGCCTCAAGTCATCTACACCTAGCACACATAGCCGACCCTGGCAACGCAACACACCATCTCTCCCTTGGGAGAAAACCTGTACTTTCTAATCTCTGACTGACTCTTTCAACATAACTAGACTGGGATCTTTGTCCTACTTTTGTTTTATTTCTGAAACTAGGGACGATTTTGAACTATGTTGTACCCACACATTGCCCTCTGCTGAATCAACTAATCGAACACCTTATCGGGAAAGCTGATGAACTTTCTGAGATAACTTCCTCTTACCACTCTATATATGAGCAACACTACCTATAGATAACCTAATAAGAGCATCAGCCACTACATTGGCCTTGCCCAATGATGTAGGAAACTCATGTCGTAGTCTTTCAATAACTCTAACCACCTCCTCTAACGTGGATTCAGTTCTTTCTGAGAAAACACATACTGAAGGATTTTATTGTCTGTGAACACATCAACACGCACCCAATACAAATAATGCCTCCAAATTATTCAGGAAAAAACCACTACTGCTAACTCAAGATCATGAGCGGGGTAGTTCTTTTTATGGGCTTAAGTTGTCTAGAGGCATAGGCTATGACCTTACCTCTCTGCATCAAAACACACCCTAAACCAACTCTGGAAGCATCACAGTATACTATAAATCCATCCAAACCATCCGATAAATTCAAAACTTGGGTTGTAGTGTGTCGAGTCTTTAACTTCTGAAAACTTTTTTCACAAGAATCTGACCACTGGAACTTGACTTTTTCCTGAGTCAATATGTATATGGGGGGTGAAATAGATGAAAACCCTTCCACAACCCGTCAGTAATATCCATCCAAACCCAATAAACTCTTGATACCTGATGGAGAGATAGGTCTGGGCTAGTTTCTTACAGCTTTGGTCTTTTAAGGGTCAACTCTAATACTATCACCAAAAATGATATGACTAAGGAAGGCTACTAATCTTAATCAAAATTTGCACTTACCGAATTTGGTGAACAACTGATGGGCTCTGAGAGTTTGTATTACTATTCTGAGATGGTCTTCATGATTACTCCCGCTGCGGGAGTAGATAAGAATGTCATCAATGAAGACTATGATGAATATGTCCAAGTACTACTTGAAAAAATGGTTCATCAAATCCATGAAGGCTGTTGGAGCATTGGTAAGACTTAATGACATGACTAAGAATTTGAAGTGACCAAACCAAGTTCTAAAAGGTATTTTTTAAATGTCACATTCTCTAACTCTGAGCTGATGATAGCCTAATCAGAGTTCTATCGTAGAAAAGTGACTAGCACCCTGAAGTTGGTCAAACAAGTCATCAATTATGGGAAGTGGATATTTATTCTTGACTATGACTTTATTTAGCTAGTGGTAGTCTATACACATTCTAAGAGAACCATTTTTCTTACACAAAAATAGAACTAGTGCACCCCAAGGGGATATACTGGGTCTGATGAATCCCTTATGTAAGAGATCCTTCAACTGTTCTTTTAATTATTGAAGTTCTGATGGAGCCATTCTATATGGTAGAATAGAGATGGCTGAATATTCAAAAGAAGGTCAACTCCGAAGTCAATTCCCTCTCGGAAAGAACCCTGGGAAGATCTTTAGGAAATACATCTGGAAATTCACATGCTACTAACATTGATTAAAGATTAGAGGTCTCTTAACTAGAGTCTTGAACTTGAACGAGATGGTGGACACATCCCTTAGATATCATTTTTCTCTCCCTAAGGTAAGAAACAAGATGACCCTGAAATGCTTAGGTACTACCCCTCTATTCACGAATAGGTTCATTTAGAAACTGAAAGTAGACAATTCTATTTCTGTAGTCAACTGAAGTAAAGCATGAATGAAGTCAATACATGATGAGAATGCCATTAAAATCTATCATCTCTAACTTTATTAAGTCTACTGAAGTAACTTTCTGAGATACCATAACTGGACAGTTCATGTATACCTATCGGACTATGATAGATTTACCCACTGGGGTAAAGACTCAGAAAGGCTCTGTTAGGATTTTACGACTGACTCAAAAGTCAACAGCTACATAAGGAGTTACAAAGGATAAATAAGCTCTTTTATCTAACAAAGCATAAACTTGTAATGTAAATGATAAACTTGTAATGTACCAGTGACTATATTGGGAGAACTTTCCAAATCCTGTCGGTACTGAAGTGCGTAGAGTCTATTTGGGCATTGCCTACTGGTGGCATTAGAAGTGTCACCCTAATGATTTGGGCGACCGGACTGAGCTGAAGGACAATTCTACTGACCTTAAGAACCTGACTGAGGACAATCTTTAATCCTATGGCCTAGTTTGCCACATACAAAACACATATCATTGCCTGCTCTACAGACACCCTCATGGTTTTTGCCATATTTTCAGCAAAGAGGGATTGTTTGGGCACTGCTAACACTACCCTGAGGTTTAAGGCCTGGTGCCCTATCTTTATTACCATTTCTAAATTTCTGCACTGGAGCACTGGCTGAGGACGAAACTGGAACTAAAGATTTTGAGTGGAACTGAGAATGATTTCAACCCTCCAACTTAGACTGTGCGAAGTTGAAGCTACCTATTCAAGCTCTCTTATTCTTCCTCTCCTTCTCCTTATTCTTAGCCTCTTTTATTTATTGAGAGTAGACCATGAGCCTAGATTCGTCCCTCTCTTTAATCAGCATTGCAGTCCTGCACTACTTGACCACACTGTTAGACACACCCGACACAAACTTACTTATCTTAGATTTGCTATCTACTACCACATGAGGAGTTTATATGGCTAACTGAGTAAACTTAAGAGAATACTCTTTTACTGTCATGGTGCCCAGCTTCAGATTAATAAACTCTAAAATCTTCGCTTCCCTTAACTCCACTGGAAAGAACCTATCCTGAAAAGTAGCAGTAAACTTCTCCCATTCTATGGGCCCTATATTTGCGGCCCTTTCTGCCTTTCCCTTCTTGAACCATGAGTCAGAAACAT
Organism: Capsicum chinense; assembly: GCA_026120095.1. Lineage (NCBI taxonomy): Eukaryota > Viridiplantae > Streptophyta > Magnoliopsida > Solanales > Solanaceae > Capsicum > Capsicum chinense. Next base: position 222,952,326 of record JAPEIP010000006.1, on the reverse strand, counting down.
CCTACAACTGATAAACGGCTAACTCAGCACTCTCACTAGAATTCACCCCCATAATATTTGTGACTTTTTACACCTGATCAAGGAATTCCTGTGGGTCCTCATCTGACTTGGACCTGGTAAAGGATGGAGGGTTCATTCAGGTAAAGTCCCAAATTCTAGTTGCAGCATTATTGGCCACTGGAATAGTTTGAATAGCAGTTTAGAATTCATTATGGGCAACCACTGAATGAGCTAGAGTGGTAAAAGCTGCTCTGAATTCTACGTAGGAGACATGCTCACCCAGTGGATCTTCCTGAACGGGAGGAGGTGTTGGCTAGTTTTTTTCTCCTTTTGTTGTTTTTTTGGGAGGCATGCTCTATAAACAGAAGTAAGAAAAGGATTATACTGAGAGGGTAACTTGATCCCATGATCGCTCGCATGATATGATTACTAAAAGAAGGGAAACTTTTCCTAAAAACACCTCTTGCCTCTTGTTCATAAGTGTGGCGCGCTATATACCCATGCACAAGACTCTACTAGATGTAGGTTGAAGATACCTTAGGACTCTGTTGAACCTTAGGCTCTGATACAAAGTTTGTAATGCCTCGGGTTTGTACCCCAGATGTTACACAATGCTTACGACCCCAAAGGGCCACAAGCTAACCCATGTCTGGTAACTGCTGTGAGCACTAAATAATAATATTGAAAGTGAGGTAGAAAATAATATGAAATACTAGTAAAATATAACAACTGATGATAACACCTAAAATACTTAATACTGTCTAAAATAATCTAGCCTAAAAAGCCTCTAATTGAACTTCCTGAATTGTGGAATTGATGGCACAAGCCCCTAAGTAACTCCAACAACTGAAATACTAAAATAAAAACATATCCTTGATAGATAAGGACTTACTAATAAATCTGACACTGCTGGCAGAATCTGAATCTATCTATGTATGGTCAGGAACCTAAGCATCCGAACCTATGATATGAGACATCATAGTGCAAAGAGAAAGTATAATCAGTACGTGGAATGTACTAGTATTCTAGATGATGTAAGGCTACATGCAAGGGTTCATATGCATGAACAGTAACTGACTGAATCATATAAGTAACTGAATATAAGGACACATAGATAACTGAATCTGCTATAAATAAAGAGTATGCAATACTGTGCATATACATGTATATTATATCTGAGCTTTTACTGAAGCTAAATACTGAGTTTTGATAGCCAAACAACTGATATTGGAAGTTTTTAATAACTGAATTACTGATAGTTGTGTTACTGATAACTGAGTGACTTTGTCTGACAGCCCTGATTCTGTAGAACTAAACTGAGTTTTGTACTAAGACTCGAACTGAAATTATGGGAAGTAATGATCTAACCAACATGCTTCTCTCTAAACTAATTGGGGTCCAAACTTTAACCCTAACTAGAAGGGTGTCAGTACCGTGCCACAGGTAAAGACAAACTAAAAGGTCACCCTCAATCTGGAAGGTGATCTGAATGAGAATGGTGGTACACTTAATCTGGTAGTAAAACACCTCATCAACCCTTATTCTGGCAGGTTATTATCTCAACCTATGCTGGATACGTAGTTCTGGAACAAAAGGACTACTTCTGAGGATCACACCTTCTGCTGGCAAGTGAGTCCCACCCTTGGGTTCACTCAGTGCTGAATCCTACTCCCAACTAAATAGACACTGAACAAATTTCTAAACTGTACTAGGATGATTGAACTTGTTATTACGTTTATTGAGTTCTGCTGTCTGACTGAATAAACTGAGTTCTATACTGACTGAATACTACTGTTCGTGATATTTCTGAGTTTTTTCTATAACTATTGTAGCTCTAGGTCAACAGCTAGATTTTTGGGTATTGAATACCCCCGGGACTCGATAGCATGAAAGTAGAGCATAACATGATCTTGAATACCTAACAATGTTCACTTGTCCATAATTCATTCATAGAGATATTCTATCAAACACTAGTAAGGCATAAACATATGCATATACTAGCATGTCATAATTTCACCATTTACTTTACAAGGAAATTCAATCAAACACTTGGGTAGTATAACTTGATGCATACAACCATGGTTAACACATAAACATTGTAACTACAACACCTGAATTTGCTAATTCAAGGATTAAAACTTGGGCATTTCACAATTTGATAAATATACTATTTCAATTTCATGGAACTTGTAACTAATCATGGATTGAAAACTCAAATAATGTAATGAATACAATCGAATTTAAGCATGTAAATCATGAATCATTATGTTTTTAGTTTTAAAAGAGATTCTTGGACTCTATGGGTAAAAGAAACCCATAGCTAAACACCTAACATACCTTTGTATTTGAATTCGTGAGGATTGATGGTGTGTTCTTGAAGCTTGAATTTGAAATTAGATACCGAAGGGTTTGTTCTTGGGAAACCTTGAGAAAGAATGAGGTATTTTTCCTTTAGGAAGGCTTAATCTCATGTTTTAGGGGCTAATATAAGGTGGGAAAAAGACTCGTTTACACCTCTGGGCGCAAAATTAAAAGAGCAAAAATCATGCCCAGTGATGTACAGATCGACGTATCGCATCAATGGCATCGACCAACGCGCCATACTAAGTTTTTTGAAACCTGAGACTGGAAAAATATTTGTCGACACAATGGGTGATGTGGCGCATTGAGTTTGCCTTATCCCACTATTTTGTCATCCAAACTTGATTCAAATGAGGTCTAAAAAATCTGAAAATCACTTGAAGTAATTTATTGACATACCTGATCAAGATTCAATCCAAGGATAGACATTTTAAGGACATATGGGTCATAAAACAAGATCTCCAACTTATGAAGGCTAAAAATAATTCTAAGTGTAGGCAGTTAGCTGAAATTTCTAAGTCGGGGACCTCTTTTCATGCTCTAAAGGACTGAGTTAAGCTTAGGATTTTGTAGGGTCTTATAATGTCCTTAACCATTCCGAGGATATTCAATTGCACATCTGAGAAGCCTTAAACTTCATGAGACTTGACGGCATGAATCTCACCAATAACAAATTAATGTCACCATCTTACCAAGGCAAAGAGTTAAGAATGCTGGAGTTGGAAAATCTAAAATGGTATATTAGCCCTATGTAATGATCTTTTTTTGTTGACTGAGAAGAGTAAATAGAAAAAATTGGTAAACTAGAACAACATAATTGTAGAAGACAAACAACAGGATCAACTCAATCATTTTATACAAAACTGAGACAGAAAATCATAGTTCATTGATCATTCAAGATGAGCAATAAAAACATCTAAATAGGTAAACTTAGGTTTATAGAGAACATCCATATGCAACTGCTTTTACCTTAACTAACATCTAATCATCTTAGCATACAAAAACTTTCTTCAATATCGTGGTTTGATAATAAACTATAGATTAAACACTTTTGTTATCTACTTTATAATCAACTTTTCCTTTATTTGAAGCCCTTAGTAACTTTGATATCCCTGCAATTACTCTCAATCTTATTTTAGCAGATTCATTTTCTATCTTCGGCTGTATTAGCATTATAACAAGCATTGAAGACTTAGCTAACAAAAGTTTGATAAATTCCATTTCAGTCTTTGTGCCTGAAATACATTCAAGTTTAATAGACCTAAGGTGATTCAGTGGCACATCTGTAAATCTTGCAGGAATTTTACTGACACCATCAATAGACATAGGAGCAACAAACTTATCTAATGCCACATAATATATCTACAAAAGATTAAGAAAAACAATTCCCCATAACTAAACATAGAAGATATAATGAGTTTGAACATAAGCAAGTCACCGCATATGAAAAACACATAACATATAAGAACGATATATAAAATATGAATTAAGCTTCATTAAAACCTTTATTTGAATATCTTGTAAATATGGAGAGATTCTAATCAAGCATAGAGCAAACCAAAGATCGGTTAATTCATCCCAACAAATGTTGGATAGGCAAACCCATTTAAGACAATTGAGATGCGTGGAAAGCGTTGTTGTTATGCCACCTAATCCTGCAGCCAAGAACTAAGAAGAAAACTTTAACAAGGAACACGCAAATCCCACACAATCTTACATCTATGAAAGTAAATTATAGTGGTCATGATTCTCCTTGACACTTAAAAAGTTCAATGGGAGATGCTCGAGAGCAAGACAAATCTCAAAATACTGATCAGTTTGTCCTTCCCCCCAAGTACAGTAACCACAAGAGAAAGTTCCACAAAAAATGGGGACTTCTTTATGGAAAGTAACTTTATATTGCCTTTGAAATCAAAGGATTTTAACTTGGGAGTATCAATTTGAGGAGGAGTTAAAATACTTTAGATTTTTAGCTCCAGCTTCTCAAGCAACGGGCTTTGGGGAATTACAATTCCAAATATTCTGGAGGAAATTGTGACTTCATACAACTCAAAGCTAATTAAATCCTTAAATCCTATGAATGTAGGAGCAGACTGAACCAAACAATAATGGAGACTCAGATGTCTCATTTGCAAACATGTGAAAAATAAAAAAGGCAACTTGTATGGTTTACTAGCTGGGAATTAAAGAACAAGGTATTGAATACCATTTTTTGATAGGAAAAAAATTAGGTTGTCAATTTTACTCTAATTTCTTAATTTAGCAATATCAAAAAGGATAAACTTAGTAATTCTCCCAACATGGAGTGACAAAAGGTGGTAGATTATGTTTGTAAACCTAGTTTCAAGGGGTATCGAGTTATCTGTCGTATCCCAAAGTGTTTGATCAAGTTTCAATAGAGAAATTCTATACCAGTTATATCTCCATGTCTCTGATAAGATATTTGTTCTCACAACATCTCATAAGGGCAAACGACTAAGAATGCCATCAAGTACATCCACAGAAAGATCGCTAAGTACATGGAGAGGATAAGTAGTTTTACAAAGGTTCTATTCCTTAGAAAGCATAATATATATGACAATATTCTCAAAAATAAGAACCTGTAGATAGTAAAATAATAGAAAGATAAGAATTTATTGAAAGAATGAGATTGATCTTATCACAAATGTATGAAAGCAATGAAACAGTAATAACTATTTTAGGAAGTTAGTTGACTATTTCAGGAAGTTAGTCGACTGTTTTAGGAAGTTAGTCGACTAACTAACTCTATGAAGTGGAGTTGTTATGAGTTAGTTAAGTTGTTAGCTGCTAGAACCTTCCATATTACGCTATATACATAGTATACTTAGCGAATGTAAAGATACAACAACAAGATTCAATCAATAAACAAGTTCTGTATCTTCTTCTCTACAATTTCTTCCTTATTCTTCTTCTATATTAATACATTACAGAGTTCATCATGGATAAACTCTGATTAAGTTCATGGTATTAGAGCATCGATCTAATTATGCTATTTTTTCTCAATCTATTGAGTTGCACACCATAGAAATCTTACACAAGAGATGTGTTCAAGAAATTTAATAAACTAACTCTCAACAATGGTGATTCCTTCTAACAATATTGCAAATATTGAGGAATCTACAAGCTCTGAAAATGGAGTAACTAGAGCACAGAATTTTATTGGGATTCACTACAATTATCCATTATTTTTGCATCTATCAAATGCAAGTGGCTTGCAGATTATTTCATTTCAACTAACTAGAATTGAAAACTTCTCAATATGCTTAGATCTGTGAGATTATCATTGTTAGGAAAGAACAAGTTAGGAATGGTAGATGATTCTTGTTCTAAAGAAAAATTTCCTCCTAAAATAGGGAATTAATGGGAAAGAGTGAGTACATCTGTCCTATCTTGGATCATGAGTGTTGTACATAAGAGTCTGGTTGGAGGAATTATGTATGCCACCAGTGCACAGACTGTGTGTAGTGATCTTTGTGAAAGGTTCAATAAGGTTGATGGATCAAGAACATTCAATCTTCATAAATAAATTTCTACCCTATCTCAAGGAACGACTTTAGTATCTTTCTATTACTCAAGTTAAAAGATCTATGGGAAGAGTTTGAGGCATTAGTCCTTATCCCAGGATATAGTTGTGAAACTTCAAAAGATTATGTGGCTCATCTGCAGAAACTTAAATTGTTTTAGTTATTTAAGGGATTAAATGTATCATATGGTCAAGCAAGAGGTCAAATCTTGTTGATAAATCCTATCTCAAACATTAATCAAGCATATGCTATGGTGATCAATGATGAGTGTCAAAAAGTTATAGGAGCTACTGTTGGTATTCTTGGTTCTAATCCTACTTCAACTGAGTATGAGTTAGCTATTTTCTCTCGAGAAAGTCATCTTTATTCTAGATGAAATAATTCCACATTCATCAGAGGAGGACAGTAACACAAATAGCAAAAAAGGAATCAAACACTATAATGTGATATCTGTAAAATCAGGGGTTACAACAGAGAAAATTACTGGAAAGTATTTGGTTACCCTGCTAATTTCAAGTTTAAGAAAAGAGTTTGTTCAAGTGCAAATGCAGTATGTAGTACTGAAAGCAAAAATTCAGGACAAATGATGTAGGACATTCAATCTATAAGAACTCAAGATCCTATCACTACAACTACTAATATCAAATCTATGATGGAAGGATCAGCTAACAAGCTAAGTCCATGGTTCTTCACTAGCGAACAATATGCTTAGATTTTGAACTTACTAAATAAACAAGACAAGGCTAAGTATTCAGCTTATGCTATAGGTAAAATGGTAGAGTCAATAAGCTCCCCCTATAAAGGTCCATGGATTATAGACACTAGTACAACCAATCACATAGTTACATATCTCAGTGTTCTAATCCATATATGTATAACCACCACTGATGCTCCAAAGAGAGTAACCAAATGGAGATATATCTCTAGTCACTCATGTTGGAGCATGTAATGTGTTCAAATAGGACACCATTACTAATGTGTTACACTTACCTCAATTTAAATTCAACTTACTTTTATTATCTAAACTTACTAAAGATTTACACTGTCTTGTTACTTTTTATCCTAATCTGTGTGTGTTTCAGAATATTTACGATAGGAAGGTTAAGGGATTGGTAGAGAATCTGATGAATTGTATCTTTTCCAATACCACTATTATGAATAAAGCTGAGATGATTTCAGAAAGACCCACTGCACTTACTATTTTTTTCCCTAGATCTGTTTGTGATTCTACATTTGGTACTGACAAACTAGATATAGTGTTATGGCATAAAAGTCTAGGCCATGCTTCAACTAATTTATTCAAAATAATTCTATCCATAGATAAGAGTATATCAACCAGTAAAGTCTCTGAGTGTGTAGTTTGTCCTTGTGCTAAGCAAGTCAAACTTTCTTTTCCTGCTACATATGTTAAGCCTTCTAACATCTTTGAATTGCTTCATATGTATGTATGGGGGCCCTATAAAGTTCCATATTTTAAGGAAATAGATACTTCTTAACAATGGTTGAGATTATTCTAGAATGACTTGGATAAACTCAGTATGTCATACTTTGTTCACAAAGTTAGGTATTATCCATCAAATATCATTATAACACCCTGAATATGGTACCCAGAATGCTACATGGTGCTCATGCCCACGAAGGACCACAAGCTAACCCATGACTGATCTGTACCTGTACACTGTATAATATAACATAATAATGTGGAAACATGCACTAAAAGGCTATAAGGTTCAATACTGAACATAACTGAATAACATAACATCTGTGTAGGGTAATAGAATTTCCCAAACAAAACTAAAACTACTAAAGTCTAAAATATGATAGTCTGCATCTAGTCTAAAAGCCTCTACTGTCTAAATAATCTGAATAAGGAGTTGATGGGACATGTCCCCAACTAATAAACTAATCAATGAGAAAATAAAAATAAAATCATATCCTCAAAGGATGAGGAATCTTTTCTAAATCTGACTGCTGAGATTGGAATCTACTGCTGATCTGGAACTCGTGTCTCTGAACCTATGGTGTAAAATAAAAAAAGCACTATAGTGCAAATACGTCAGTACAATGGAATGTACTAAGTATACATATGAGGTAGGCTATATGAAAGGGTTCACATGCATAATTAATGTGAACTGATTGTCTAACATAAATGTGAGAGTGCATGTATAAATATGCAACTGTAACTGACACCGTGATAACATGATGATTGAATCTGAATACTGATAACATGGTATGCTAATAACTAATATAACTGATAACACGAAAGAATATATATGAATACAACTAATAACATGGGTGACTGTATCTAACAGTCCTGAATTTGATGGAACTATCTGAGTTTCGTACTGTATTTGAGTTGACTATATCTGACAGTCCTGAAATCTGAAAAACTATCTGAGTTATATTACTGGGACTGATTGACTGTATCTGATAGTCCTAATTATGTAATATAAAACTTTGGAAAGTAGCTATCAAATCGACATGCCCCTGATATGCCATTATGGTTGAGTTGGGATCCAATCTATAACCCCAATTGGAAGGGTGTCAATACCGCACCACTTGTAAGGATAAGCTGTGGTTGACCCTCATCTGATAGTTTTACATTTACGAGAATGGTAGGGCCCTTATCTAACAGTGCTTACCCACCTCATCAACCCTTATCGACAGTGTTGATGTCTCAACTTATGCTGGCTACATAATTTTAGAATGAACGGATGACTACTCAGGATCACACCCTCATCTAATAGAGTGTATCCCCATCCTTGGGTTCACTCGGTGATAATTTCTACTCCCACCTGAATGGATATTGAACATGATTTACTGAACTGAATATGAGCTGAATTACTGAATTTTGTTGACTGACGGAATATTACTGATATCTGACAACTCACTGAGTTCATGATATCATGTAGATTTCCTGAGTCATAAGACTATCTGAAGTCTAAGTATTCATAGCTTGACTGAGAGTATCATAAAAATATGACATGGCTCTAGGTGCATAGCTAATGTTTCGGGTACAAGTACCCCCAAGACATGATGGAAGGAAACTGACAAAGCATGACTTACTTGAATACATAATAATCACCATGATACATTTATTGAAGCATTTCATCAAATATGTAATAGGTATGAACTTGTACATACATGGGGATTTCATGATATCATTCTAGTTAGACAATTTTCCCTCCTCTAGGCATTTAATCAAACATATTGCAGGCATAGTATATGTAAACATCATTGTATAATAATTAAACACCATTGTTCACTTCCAATTTGATCATTCAAGGGTTTAGTCATAGGTTTGCATGAATCTATATCTCTAATAATTAAACCCACATAGCAATTATTACCCAACATAGATTAGAATTTAATTTCTCATTTACCAACATGAACAAAATAGCCCAACCATGAAATTCATAGAGAAAATTCATAAATTTGAATTTAGAAAAAGGGATTCTTGGGCTTCATGGACAAAAGGGGTCCATGAGTGAACACTATGCATACCTGGGTTAAGATTCTTGGTGTTCTTAAACTTGAAGAATTGGAATTCTCTTAGTTCTTGAAGAAGATTGGATTTTGTTCTTGGAGATTAATGTTAGAGAGAAACCCTAATCTTGTTTGTGGAATAATGATGAACCAAATGGCTAAAATCAGGTATAAATGGGGTATATATAGACGAGTGGTAAATGACCAAAATACCCTTATTAAAATGAACTGAAAATTTTGAATGAATTTTCTGACGGTGGGGTGCGATGGTCTGACACTGGTTTGACAGTCCGTCGGACCTCTCTATTGGACTAAGACAGAACTGGGACTCACTGCCATAGAGCGACGGTCCATCTCTGGGTCGATGGTCTGTAGGACCTCGCCATCGTATATTTCTAGAAAATTGATTCACTGCTTCGATGCGATGGTCATGCCCGACGGTCCGTCGCCTGCTCTATCGCACCTGGGTTGTTTTTCTACCTTCTGCATTTCGGCCATAACTTCCTCATCTAACATTGGATTTTGATAAAATTGGTATCGATGGAAAGCTTATTCAATTTCCCACATGATAGAAAGTGAAAATCTTTAAAATACCATGTGTACAAGAATGCATTCATATTTCAAATCAAGTTTTAATATCTTTGAGATAATTTCAAGCTAAGAAAAGATATGGGTATTACAATATCTCTCCTTGAGAACATTCATCATCGAATGAGACTGACTGAAAGGGGAAATAATAAACTAAACATAAACTGAACATGAATAAATGAAACATGATCTCATGACTAACATGACTGACAATATGAGCATACATACTGAACATGCATATCTGATGCATGTGTAACTAATTCATTAATGCATAACTGAGTGTTCTGAAGAACTAAGTTTCTCACAATAAGAATGCATATCTGATGCATAATTACATAACTGACTGATACATGAGTTCATGACTGAATATACAATGGTACTTGATACCAATTTTATAATGGGAACATGAGCATGAAACTGAATACCATGTTCGTGATGAACACTGATCATGAAACTAAGTAAGCTTAAGGAGAATTGTTACCTTAAGCTTGAACGGAGTTAGCAGAGAAGAGGTGAGGATACTTGGTACGCATTTCTACTTCTGCTTCCCAAGTAGCGCCCTCGATGGACTAATTTCGCCAAAGAACTTTAACTAGAGGGACTTCTTTGTTCCTCAATCTACGAGTCTGATAGTCTAAGATTTCGACTGGAATATCTTCATAAGAGAGGTTGTTTTGAACATCAATGCTCTGAATAAGGACTACTACATTTGGGTCACCTATACACTTCTTGAGCAAAGATACATGGAAGACTAGAAGAACTGAGGCTAGATCTGAAGGCAACTCGAGCTCATAATCTACTTTGCCAAAACGACTGAGAATCTTGAAGGGACGACATATCGAGGACTGAGCTTTCCCTTCTTGTCGATTCTCTTCACTTCCTTCATGGGAGAGATCTTTAGATAGACATGATCATTGACCTCAAACTCGAGAACTTTTCTACGAACATCTGCATAAAACTTCTGTCGGCTCTGAGCAGCCCAGAGTCTTTCTCTTATCAACTGGACTTTCTCTAAGGCATCGAATACTAAGTCAGGACCTATGACTGAGGCCTCACTAAATTTGAACCAAAAAATTAGAGATCTACATCTCATACCATAGAGATCTTTAAATGGAGCCATCTGAATACTGGAATGATAGCTATTATTGTATGCAAACTCAATCAAAGAAAAGTGGTCATCCCAACTTCCCTTGAAATCAATTGCACACGCCCTTAGCATATCTTCTAAAGTCTGAATGGTCCTTTCTGCTTGACCATCTATTTGAGGATGAAAGGTTGTACTGAGATGAAAGTGGGTACCAAGACCCTTTTGGAATGCTTTCCAAAAATGAGAGGTGAACTGGGTACCTCTGTCTGAGATAACAGACAATGGAACACCGTGCAATCTGACCAACTCTCTGAAGAATCGACTAAGAAAACACCTAGTCTGGCAAAATGATGGAATTCCTGAGCTAACTTTTTCTTACTGTCCTCAACATGAGCAACACTACCCATAGACAGTCTATTGAGAGTATCGGCCACTACATTGGCCTTGCTCGGATAATAAAGGACAATCATATCATAATCTTTCAAGAGCTCTAACCACCTTCTCTGTCAAAGATTGAGATCTTTTTGAGAAAGACATACTGAAGGCTCTTGTGATCTATAAATACATCTACATGAACACCGTATAGAAAATGCCTTCAAATTTTTAAGGCAAAGACTACGGCTGCTAACTCAAGATTATTAGTAGGATAATTTTTCTAATGGGGTTTAAGCAGTCTGAAGGCGTAGTCTATGGCCTTACCATGATACATGAGGACACAAACTAAACCTAACTATGGATACATCACAATACACTATAAAACCATCTAAACCATTTGGAAGAGCTAAAACTGGAGCTGAGGTAAGTCGAATCTTTAACTCTTGAAAACTCTTCTCGCAAGGATCTGACCACTGAAACTTGACTTTCTTCTAAGTCAATCTGGACATAGGGGATACAATAGAATGAAATCCATCAACAAACCATTTGTAATAGACAGTAAAACCTAAGAAACTCCTGATATCTGATAGAGAGACAGGGCGAGGCCAATTTTTTACTGCTTCGATCTTTTGAGAATCTACTCTAATGCCATCACCGGAAATGATATGACCAAGGAATGCTACTGACATTAGCTAAAAATTTTACTTACTAAATTTGATGAATAACTGATGATCTCTGAGAGTCTAAAGTACTATTCTAAGATGGTCTGCATGATTGCGCTCGGAATGGAAATAGACCAGAATATCATCTACGAAGACTATGACAAACATCTCCAAGTACTGATTGAACACATGGTTCATCAAGTCCATGAAAGTTGCTGGGGCATTTGTAAGACCAAATGACATGACTAAGAATTCGAAGTGACCATGCCGAGTATGGAAAGCTATTTTCAAAATTCGCATTCTCTAACTTTGAACTGATGATAGCCGGATTTGATGTCTATCTTAGAGAAATAAATGGCACCCTAAAGTTGGTCAAATAAGTCATCAATTATAGGAAGAGGATACTTACTCTTGATCATGACATTATTGAGTTGACGGTAATCAATGCACATTCTAATAGAACCATCTTTATTGCACATGAATAATATGGGAGCGCCCTACGAAGAAATGTTGGGTCTGATGAATCCCTTATATAAGAGATCCTTCAACTGTTCTTTCAGTTCTCTGAGTTCTGCTAGTGTCATTCTGTATGGAAGAATAGATATGGGTTAAGTATTTAGAAAGAGATCAATACCGAAGTCTATTTCTCTTTCGAGAGGAATTCCTGAAAGATCTTCGAGAAAGACATCTGAATGTTCATTCATAACAGAAACTGATTCAAGACTGGGAGTCTCGAAACTGGAATCCTTAACATGAATAAGATGATAGACACATCCCTTAGATATTATTTTTCATGCCCTAAGGTAGGAAACAAGCTGACCTCTGAACCCTGAAATACTACCCTCCCACTTAAGGATGGTTTATTTGGAAACTAAAACTGAACTACTCTATTTCTACAGTCGGCTGTGGCATAGTAGGAATGAAGCCAATCCATATCGAGAATAACATCAAAATCAGTCATCTCTAATTCGATTAAGTCTACTGAAGTGACTTTTTGAAATATCATAATCGGGTAGTTCCTATATACCCATCAGGCTATGATGATTTTACCCACTGGGGTAGAGACTGAAAAGGGCTCTACCAGAATTTCGAGACTGATTCCAAAATCAACTACTATATAAGGAGTAATAAAAGATAAAAAATCTCCAGGATCTAGCAAAGCATAAACATACACATGAAAGATCTGTAACATACCAGTAACTACATCAGGAGAATTTTCTTGATCTTTTCGAGTCTGAAGAGCATAAAGGCATTTTGGGCATTTCCCACTAGTAGCATTGATGGTGGAACTCTACTGATTCGGGCAACCGAATTGAGCTGAGTAGCAGAGATGACTCTAATAACCTGACTAAGGGAAGTCTCTGACTCTTTGGCCTATCTTGCCACAACCAAAACATACATCGCTACCAGTTTTGCAAGCACCCTTGTGGTTCTTACCATAAGTATGACAAAGAGGATTAGTTTGGGTATTGCTGACACTGCCCTGAGACTTAGAGCATGGTCCTCTATCTCTAAACTTAAGAGCTGGAGAACTGGCTGGAGAAAGAGCTAGAACTGATGACTTAGGGCAAAACTAAGAATGATTGCCCCCTTCAAACTTAGGCTGACTAAAATTGAAGCTACCTATCCTAGCTTTCTTATTCTATTTTTCCGTCTACTTAATCTTCCGCTCCTCTATCTACTGAGCATGGGTCATAAGCCTGGCTAAAGTTATGTCGCTATTCAGCAAGGCAAATTTGTACTTATTTACCACGTTATCATTTACCCCTGAAGCGAACTTACTCATCTTGGCTCTACCGTCTGCAACCACATGAGGGGCATATCTGGCTAATTGAGCAAATTTTAGAGAATACTCTTTCACCATCATATTTCCCTGCTTGAGGTTGATTAATTCTAGAACCTTAGCTTTTCTAAGCTCTTGGAGAAAGAATCTGTCTAAGAATACAGTGACAAACTCCTCCCACTCTATAGAACCTGTATCATCTGACCTTTCTGACTTCTACTATTTAAACCAAGCATGAGCCATATCCTACAATTGGTATGCAGCTAGCTACCCCCATGATGTCTGTCACCTTCTGAACCTGATCAATGAAATCCTGAGGGTCTTCATCTACCTTAGACCTAAGGAAGGATGGAAGATTCATTTAGGTGAAGTCCCGAATCTTAGCTACTGTTGAGTTGGCCACTAGGTTAGATGGAATAAATGTTGACCATTCATTTTAAGTGGCAACTGAGTAAGCAAGAGTTGTGAATGTGGCCTTGAACTCTGCATAAAAAACATGATCTCCCAAAGGTTCTTTGGGCTGAGGGGTGACTGATTTCTGTTTCTTCTTTTAGGAGACATGTTCTTTAGAAGAAAGGGAAAACAGATTAGATTAAGAAACTGACTTGCAATTATGCTCACTTGTACAACATGAATTCGAAAAGAAGGGAAACTATTCTTAAATCATCTCATAGCCTCTTGTACATAAATATGGCGCGCAACACACCCATGTACAAGACTCTACTAGATGCAGCTTTCAGACTTCCTAGGACTCTATTGAACCTTAGGCTCTGATACCAAGTTAGTAACACACTGAATCTAGTACCCGAAATGCTACACGGTGCTCATGCCTCCGAAGGACCACAAGCTAACCCATGACTAATATTTGTACCTGTACACTGCATAATATAACTTAATAATGCAGAAACATGCACTGAAAGGCCATAAGGTTCAATACTGAACATAACTGAATAACGTAACATCTGTGTGGGGTAATAGAATACCCCAACCAAAACTAAAAATACTAAAGTCTGAAACATGATAGTCTGCATCTAGTTTGAAAGCCTCTATTGTCTAAATAATCTGAATAAGGATTTGATGGGATACGTCCCCAAATAACCCCAACTAACCATAACTAACCCCAACTAATAAACTAATCAATGAGATAATATAAAAAAATCATGTCCTCATAGGATAAGGACTCACTTCTAACTCTGACTGCTGAGACTAGAATCTACTGCTGATTTGGAACTCATGTCTTGGAACCTATGGTGTAACATAAAAAGAAAACACCATAGCACAAATACATCAGTACAATGGAATGCACTGAGTATACATGTGAGGTAGGCTATATGTAAGGGTTCACATGCATGATTAATGCTAACTGACTGTCTAACATGAATGTAAGAGTGCATGTATAAATACGTAATTGTAACTGACACCGTGATAACACGATAACTAAATCTGAATATTGATAACATGGCATGCTAATAACTGATATGACTGATTACATGAAATACTGTATCTAGATATAACTAATAACATGGGTAACTGTATCTGAAAGTCCTGAATTTGATGAAACTATCTGAGTTCTGTATTGTATCTGAGTTAATTGTATCTAACAGTCCTGAAATTAGAAGAACTATCTAAGTTCTATTACTGGGTCTGATTGACTGTGTCTGACAGTCCTGATTCTGTAACATAAAACTGTGAGAAGTAGTTATCTAACCGACATGCCCCTGATACGCCATTATGGCTAAGTTGGGGTCCAATCTGTAACCCCAATTAGAAGGGTGTCAATACCGCACCACTTTTAAGGACAAGCTATGGGTAACCCTCATCTGATAGTTTGCCCTTTACAAGAATAGTGGAGCCCTTATCTGATAGTGCTTACCCACCTCATCATCCCTTATCGATAGTGTTGATGTCTTAACCTATGTTGGCTACATAGTTCTGGAATACAAGGATGACTACTCAGGATTACACCCTCATCTAATAGTGTGTGTCCCCATCCTTGGGTTCACTCGATGATAATTTATACTCCCATTTGAATGGACACTGAACATGATTTACTGAACTGAACATAAGCTGAATTACTGAATTTTGTTGATTAGCAAAATACTACTGATATTTGACAACTGACTGAGTTCATGAGATCATGGAGATTTCCTGAGTCATAAGACTATTTAAAGTCTAAGGATTCATAGCTTGACTGAGAGTATCATGAAAACATGAAATGGTTCTAGTCATGCAGCTAATTTTCGAGTACAAGTACGCCCAGGACTCGATAGAAGAAAACTGACAAAGCATGACTTACTTTAATACATAATAATCACCATGATACATTTATTAAAGTATTTCATCAAACATGTAATAGATATGAACTTGTACATACATGGGGATTTCATGATATCATGCTAGTTAGACAATTTTCCTTCTTCTAGGCATTTAATCAACCATATTGCAAGCATAGTACATGTAAACATCATTTTCTAATAATCAAACATCATGGTTCACTTCCAATTTCATCATTCAAGGGTTTAGTTATAGGTTTGCATGAATCTATATCTCTAATAATTAAACCCACATAGCAATTATCACCCAACATGGATTAGAATTCAATTTCTCATTTACCAATATGAACAAAATAGACCAACCATGAAATTAATAGAGAAGATTCATAAACTTGAATTTAGAAAAAGGCATTCTTAGGCTTCATGGATGAAAGGGGTCCATGAATGAACCCTATGCATACCTGGGTTAAGATTCTTGATGTTCTTGAACTTGAAGAATTGGAAATCCTTTAGTTCTTGAAGAAGATTGGATTTTGTTCTTGGAGATTAATGTTAGAGAGAAACCCTAATCTTGTTTGTGGAATAATGATGAACTAAATGGCTGAAATCGGGTATGAATGGGGTATATATAGATGAGTGGTAAATGATCAAAATTACCCTGTTAAAATGACCTGGAAATTTTGAACGAATTATCCGATGGTGGGGTGCGACGGTCCATCGTTGGGTCAACGGTCTTTCGGACCTCTCCGTTGGACTGAGACAGAACTGGGACTTACTGCTATAGATCGACGATAAGGTACGATGGTCCGTCGCTGGATTGACGGACCGTCGTACCTTGCCATCATATATTTCCAGAAAATGGATTCACTACTTCGATGCTATGGTCATGCCCGACGGTCCGTCGCCTACTCTGTCGCACCTGGGCTATTTTTATGCTTTCTGTATTTCAGCCATAACTTCCTCATCTGACATTGGATTTTGATAAAATAGGTATCGATGGAAAGCTTATTCAATTCCGCACGTGACAAAAAGTGAAAATCTTAAAAATATATATGTACAAGAATGGATTCGTATTTCAAAGAAAGTTCTAACATCCTTGAGATGATTTCAAGATAAAAAAAGACACGGGTATTACAATCATGTGCCTACTGACCTTAACAAAATAGAAAGGCTAAAAAAAGCACAGAAACATTTTAGAAGTGACTAGGGCCCTAAGATTTCAAGGTGCAATACCTATAAAGTTTTAGGGTCTTTGTGTCAAAGCAGTTATCTATATCATTAACAGGCTTTCTACAGCTATATTAGATCATATATCTCCATATGAGAAACTCTATGGCAAGAAACCTAACATCACTCTTATGAGAACTCTAGGTTGTTTATGTTATACTGAGATAGTTCAACAAATAGACAAACTACAACCTAGAACAAGAGAATGTATTTTACTGGGCTATTCTGAAACTTAAAAAGTCTATCTACTATATAATCATACTAATAAGGTGTTCTTTATCAAAAGAGATGTCAGCTTCAGAGAAGATATGTTTTCATTCAAAGATAAAGCTCCTGAATCTCAACATCTGATAGCTGTCAGAATGAATGAAACCTTAGTGCATTGGTGAGACATGGATACATAACATATGAGGCACTCATAAGATATATCAACTATTCAATAAACACCAGATGAACCTACTAATCACATGCTACAAGAAGAGCCTGCATGATTGCAGGTTGGTCTGGATCAAACAGCAAACACATCTCTAGATGAGGAGCCAATACCAGTACCTGCAAGAAGAATTTCCAAGATAAGAAAGGCTCTCTTATGGCTAAAAGACACTGTGTCTCTAAACATTCATCAAGAATCACCCTATGCTTTAGGAAAAAACTTCACCTATGAAAAACTATCTCCTAAGTACTAGGCATGCATAGAAAATTCATCTACTACTACTAAACCTGCCAACTACAGTAAAGCTGTGAAAGATCCTAGATAGATAGAAGCAATGAAGAATGATATTGATGCACTTGAAGGGAATCATACTTATGAGGTCACTAATCTACTTGAAGGGAAGAAATCTATAGGATGGAAATGGATATTCAAAGTAAAATACAAATCTACTGGTAAGGTTGAAAGGTTCAAAGCTAGATTGGTTGTCAAGGCTATAGTCAACAAGAGGGAATAGACTTCCAAGATATATTCTCATCAATTATTATGATGAAAAGAGCGAGAACAATTCTTGCTATTGCAGCTCAAAATCAGTGGTACATACACCAGATGGATGTATATAATGCTTTTCAATAAGGTGACCTTCGTGAGGAAATTTACATGGACCTTCCATAGGGATTCAAGAGCTAGGGGAGAAGAAACCAGTGTGTAGACTCTTGAAATCCCTGTATGGGCTCAAACAGGCTCAGGCAGTGGAATGCCAAGTTATCTTAAGCTTTGATGAAAATAGGGTTCAAGAAGAGTCAACTAGATCATTCCCTATATATAAAGCACAACAGTGAAGGTATTACCATTGTTCTAGTCTATGTAGATGATATCTTAATCTCTAGAGATACTCTAAGACTAATTGAAGATTCAAAAGACAAACTGCAGCAAGCCTTCAAGATAAAAGATCTAAGGGAACTCAGATTTTTCTTGGGTATTGAATTTGCAAAATCAAGAGAAGATATACTAATGCACCAAAGGAAATATGCATTAGAGATTGTGTCTGAGATAGGACTTGGTGCAGCCAAACCAGCTGACACGCCTATACATACAAACATTAAGTTGACTACTAGGGAGTATAATGATCATGTCTATAAGAATGAGCAAAAAACTAATGATTTATTAGCAAATGCACATGCTTATCAGAGGCTCATAGGAAAACATGTATCTCACAATGACCATGCCAGATATTGCTTACAGTGTTCAAAATCTCAGCCAGCTCTTACAACAACCAAAGAAATCCCACATGGATGTAGCCATCAGACTGGTTAAGGAGAAACATAGACTAGGAATGTTAATGTCCAATCAGAGAAACACTGAAGTTTCAGCATGTTGTGATACAGATTGGGCATTATGTCCATTCTCAAGAAGATCTATCACTGGCTACTTGGTGAAGTTAGGAGAAACTATTATTTCCTGGAAGTCTAAGAAGCAGAACACCATTTCTAAAAGTTCAATTGAGGCTAAATACAGAAGCATTGCTACAACTGTGGCTGAACTTTTCTGATTACTAGGACTACTTAAGGAGATTGGAATTAGTATCAAACAACCTATGAGGATCTACTCAAATAGAAAATCTACTATGCAGATTTCATCTATGATCTAACTATGTATATCATGTGAGGACCAAGCACATTGAAATAGACTATCATTTTATAAGGGAGAGAATCAGTCAAGGACTAGTAACTGTCAACTACATTCCTACCAGAGATCAACTAACTAAAGGTCTCAATAGAGCTCAACATGAATACTTAATGTCAAAGCTAGGCATCCTAAATCTATTTGAGATTACCTATCTTGAGGGGGAGTTTTGAAAGAAGGAGATTGAGCTCATCACAAATGTGTGAAACCAATGAAACAGTAATAACTATTTCAGGAAGTTAGTTGACTGTTTCAGGAAGTTAGTCGTCTAACTAACTCTATGAAGTAGAGTTGTTATGAGTTAGTTAAGTTGTTAACT
Organism: Capsicum chinense; assembly: GCA_026120095.1. Classification (NCBI taxonomy): domain Eukaryota; kingdom Viridiplantae; phylum Streptophyta; class Magnoliopsida; order Solanales; family Solanaceae; genus Capsicum; species Capsicum chinense. The sequence goes on along the minus strand of JAPEIP010000006.1, from coordinate 222,932,504 downwards.
TCTAGATCCTTACATACAACTCTCTATATATAGTCTACTTAGTGAATATAAAGATACAACTATAAGATTCAACCAATAAACAAGTTTCCTCTCTTCTTCTCTATAGTTTTTTCCTTCTTCTTCTTTTCTCTTCTTCTTCTGCATTAACAGATTACAAAGTTCATCAAGGATAAACTTTGATTAAGTTCAAAATTGTTCTTCATATACATTCAAACTTAAAATAGAAAGTGTCAGTGTGTTCTAATTGAATCTCAAAAAGCAAAAAGTGAACGTAGGTAGTAACAACTTAATGATGCAGCATAGTATAGTTGAAAATTATAAAAAAAAAAAACACAAATTTACCATGTAAATAAATATAAAACCACCGATCCATGAACCCAACCTAGTTTACCCACTTTATTAGTGATGAGACTTTAAAAACTGATAACAGTGGATTTTAGTCCCACAATTAAGCTCAATTGATCAATCAAACTGACAATTAATTAACATGGATGAGCCTAAGCACAACAAAAACTGAACAATCATGTTACCTTTAGCGTTATGTATTACCCACTCGTGTGAAAACATAAATACAGTTGAGAAGATGAGAAAATCTCATTTAACCCAAGGTAACATCTATAAAAGAAGATAGAAAAAAAAGTTGAGAAGCACATATTATTAGGGGTGTGCATCGATTAACTCGGTTTGATTTTATGTGTATTGTTTCAGTTTATTAGTTTTTGATTTTTAAATATGTAAAACTAATAACCAATCAATAAGATATTTTCTTATCGGTTTTTGATTTATTGATTTTTTGTCCTAATAAATTTTGGTTATTGAAATTTTCCTTATTTGAACAAATTCTAAATTTTAGAATTTCAATCAATTTATAATTTCTTTCCTTACTTGAATTAAATATCATAATTAAAGTACCTTCTATTTTCACTTTTTCTTTTATATATATTTTTGGATTTCAATCAACTTAAACTTTTATTTTATACAATTTCTTTCCTTATTTGAATTAAATCTCATAATTATATATTTAATATTTTTTGTACATTCTTTCTTGATTTTCTCACGTAATACCTCATCTTTTGATTTGCTTCTTTTCTCCCAACTAAAAACTACATTTATTTAATTTATGTAGAATTTTTCATTTATGTAGAGAATATATGTTTGGTTTTTGTTTTTTGTTTTTTTAGTAGTGAACCTAGGTTGATCATTATTTGATTTGATTGTATTTTTCAAGTGGTTTTTGACAAAACACCAATGGAAAGTTTGACAGGAATTACATGAAGTTTGGGATGTTTTGAGGAAAATTTGGTTGTGATCTACGTGAAAAGTTATGGAGTCTTCGAGTCTGAGCGTAGGGTTGTTGACTGTTGGGGAGGACCTTTTCATCTTGTGATGATCAACTTGCTTGTTGGATCATATACCTTGGTGTTGTAGGTGTGTATTTGTAGAAACTTACTCCCCATACGAGTTGGCCTCATAACAAATTTATGGTTTCTTACGTATTCGTGATCATGAGGTTTGTAAATTTTGAATCTTTATTTTATTTTATATTTTTTAAAATAAATCTTTTGCTCTATTTTTTTATTTTTATTGTATTAGAAACACTTGTAAATTTTTTATTTGTATGTAACACATATTATAGGACGACTATGTATTTCGTTAGGTGCAAAAAATTAAGAAAGCTAATAAAAGTTATTCATAGGACATATAATAAGAAAATTAAAGCTGCAATTTTAATTATTTTTTCCTAATTTTTCAATTAACTGCATTCATATAGTGTTAGGTTTCTGCTATTGCTAAAGTAATTTTTTTAATATATTGCAAAAGGATATTTTGAAACTTTTTCCAGCATAGCTTCTATGGAGATTTTTTCTAGGTTATTTATATACATATATGAGACAGGAAAACAAGATGAAGTCTCTTAAGTGTTTGCAATTAAGTGTTCAAAAATACAATGAAGCCTATTAGGTGTTTACAATTGTTAATTGAGAAGTTTTAAGCTATCTATCATTGAGAATTCAAAATTTGTATTAAATCATTTGAGATAAACGTGCAACGCATGTTATCATAGACCAGTAACTTAATAAGTGTGTACTCCCTCCGTTTCATTTTATTTGTCACTTTTGATATGAAACACCTATTAAGAAAATAATAATTAGTATAGTGGTTTTACCATATAACCCCTATTAATTGATATTTAATAATAGATATTGGAAAATGATTTGAAGAACAAATAAATAATGCAAAGAGTAAAACATGGAAAAAAAATTATCTCTTCTTGATAGAAATCAAATTAGGACAATAGTAACAAGTAAAACAAAACAGAGGGAGTACATACCAAATTGTGAACCTAAGTTGGGATGGAAAGAGTAAATACTTCACATAGTTAAATTATGTAAACATCTAACTATTAAAATTGCCAACTTACAGAACTAAACTACCTAAACGCGGTTGTTATACAGCCCAATAATGGTAGCCCAACATATACAAACATATGCATCATCCTTAAATTATGGAAAGAGTACACAAATTATCTTTATA
>JAPEIP010000006.1:222906908-222922181 GCA_026120095.1 Capsicum chinense | reverse complement strand
TATATTTATGCATGTATTCTCACGTTCATGTTAGACAGTCAGTTAGTATTATTCATGCATGTGAACCATTGCATATAGCCTACCTCACATGTATACTTAGTACATATGTACTGTTACATTCGTGCTATGGTGCTTTCTTTTTATGTTACACTATAGGTTCAGAGACATAAGTTCTAGATCAGCAGTAGATTCCAAATTCAGCAGTCAGAGTAGAAGTGAATCCTTATCCGTTGAGGACATAATAATTTTCTAGTATCTCATTGATTAGCTTATTAGTTGGAGTTAGTTGGGTATATGTCCCATCAACTCCTTATTCAAATTCTTCATACTGTAGAGGCTTTCAGACTAGATGTAGACTAGATACAGACTATCATGTTTAAGACTTCAGTTTTGTTTTGGGTATTCTATTACCCCACAAAGATATTACGTTATTCAGTTATGTTCATGATCGAACCTTATGACCTTTTAGTGCATGTTTCCATATTATTATGTTATCTTATATAGTATACAGGTACAGATATCAATCATCGGTTAGCTTGTGGTCCTTCGGGGTCATGAGCACCGTGTGGCATTTCGGTTCAGCAAATTAGATCGTTACAGTTATAGGTGTATGTGGTTGAAAAGATGAGAGAGAATAAGAACCAGAATTTAGAAGAAGAAGAACAACAAGACATCTTTGATGATAGGTTGGATGATCTAGACATGAACATTCGAGATTATAATCAAACACCTACGCCCATTAATGCGACCAATACGGTGGGCAGTTCTTCTTGATCGACACAGTCTAGTAATCATCAAGATGACGAGACCGGATTTTGCAAGGAAATGTCATTCAAGGATAAGAAAAAAATATCTACTACTTTGTTTATTTCTTACATGAAAAAACTTTTCAAAATAATGAAGGTTATTAATTCGAGCAAAATCTTTTATTATAAATGTGCTAGTCCGAACTGCAAGTGGTGGTTGAGAGCAGTGAAGTACTTAAGTTCTGACAAATTCATCATTCATAAACATAAAAAGTATTACACATGTAGTTTGGAGCACATTTCGGGCCAAAATACTCATGCCACGGCAAAGGCCCTCGATGAATATTTCAAGTACATTCCCCGATAGCAAAGGCCCTTCTACAAGGGTTATGGACAATCAACTCATTATGGAATTGGGTGTCCTGGTCAGTTATTAGAAGATATATATGGCCATAGAGATTTCCAAGGACTTGGTTAGGGGGACACACAAGCATGGGTATGCAATCCTCGATGCCTACCATTACATGATTGAGTCCACAAATCCTAGAAGTAAGACGGCAATTTATGTTGATGAAAATGGAAGGTTCAAGTACTTTTTTGTATCCTATGGTGCTTGGATTCAAGGTTTTCGATATTTGAAAAAATTCATAGACGTCAATAGTACCTTTTTGGCGAGAAAGTATAATGGAGTTCTGCTACCAGTGGTGGCGCAGGATGTGGAGAATCACATCTTTCCTAATGCTTTTTATGTAGCAGACAAGAAATGTGAGGCCTCTTATGAATTTTTTTTGAAAAACTGCAAAGCTGCGTCGAAGATATAAAAAAGTTGTGTTTTGTTTCAGATAGGCATCCAAGTATTCCAAATATAGGTTCAATTTTCTTCACTTCAGCTTACCTTGGTTGTTGCATCAGGCATTTTGGAGAGAACGTTTGGACCAACTTTCACAATGAAAGGTTCGTAACCCTTTTTTATAGAATAGCTAAAGCATATAGTAGAGAGAAGTTTCTAGGTCATTTCAATCAAATAGCGAATATGCATCCAACACAGCAAAACATCTCGTACGTGATGGTTTTGAGAGATAGAGCCAAGCATTCTTTTTAGAAATTCATTCTTATGAATTTAATATCTTGTTTGAGTTAAAATTTTAGTATGATGTCGTACTAAGTGATTCTTTTGTATAGGTACAATATTATAACGTCAAACATAGTTGAATCGGCGAATTCATTATTTAATGATGAAAGAGAATTTCCCATCGTGGCTCTGTTTGAAATAATAAACAAGAAGTATGGCTAATTTTTTCACAAAAGGCGTGTGGAGTTCGAGGACGCAGGAACCTCATTTGTTATAGAAGCAAAAAAAATAATATCAACGAACATCAGTCTATGGAATAGGTTATTATCTCATCAAATAACAGATTACAAGTTCGGTATCAACGGTCATGGTGATGTTTCCACGGTCGATCTTCAAACAAGATCTTGTACGTGCAGAGTTTTTAACTTGGACAAAATACCCTACCCATATGCTATGGCAACGCTTCAAGCTCAATAAGGTGCAAAATATGGAACTAAAATTTATTAGTACTCCTCTCTATATTATTCTGTAAAAAACATACAATGGCATATAGTACGCATATTATTCCGGTGCATCCCAAAGAATCTTGGGTTGTTCCTGCAGAGTTTTTGGGGAGATTAATACCTCCTCCATATATTCAATCAAGCACTATAAATTAGAAATAATTCTATATAAGAGGAGGCATGGAGTCGGAGAATTATTTCCGTCAAGAAGAAACAAGTGCTCCGTATGTAAGAGTGCTGGTGTAACACCCCATGCTTTTTCTTAGCTTCAAATTTTTCCCTAGAATATTAAAGACTTGATTTAAATACATGTGTAATTTTTAATATTTTGACTTTTGTTGCGTGGGAAATTGAATAAGCTTTCCATCGATACCAAATTTGCCCAAATCTGACACCCGGGGAAAGATTTAGATCCATTTTAGTAAGACAGTGTACCATCTGGTACTCCAGCACATCACGGAGGTAGTTCAAATGGCATTTGTCATTTTCAGTGAGACAACGTGATAACACCGCGTCGTGCTACTAGCCTTTTTTCCAATTGTCACTTTCCAATATGACTACGCGATCATGGCGCGTCACGCCAAAGGTAAAATTTGCAACCAGTGAGGCATCGTGATGGCGCCATATCGCGCCATCAGCCTAGTTCCCAATCGTTAGTTTCCAGTGACATGGCGCAATAGCACCACGTCGTGCCAGCATATAAAATTAGGATTTTTAGTCAGTCCCGAGTTTTAATTTTGAGGGAACTAAGGTCTTTTTCCCTCACCCCCAGTAAGCCTAAACACGTAATCAAACCCTAAAAGAGCACAAATTACTCATTAATTCACTATTTTCTCAAGAAGCAAGCCATTCTCTCTCAAAGGGTAAAACCCTAGTTTAAGCAGTCAATGTCAAGCTCAAGAAATCCTTCAAGAACTTCAAGAATCTCACAAATTAAGGTATGTTAGATGTTGATTCATGGGTCCCTTTCACCCATGAAGTCCAAGAATCCTTTTTCAAAGTACAAAGATGATGTATTTATGATTTCCATGTTTGAATTAGATTGAATTCATGTTTATAATATTAGGTGGGTTCCAATCCATGATTTAAATGCAAGTTTCATGAAATTAAATAGCATGTATAACAAATATGTGATTATCTTGATAGACCCTTAAATTTATAAAGTGGTTAATGCATCTATGATGTTGATTTGGTTTTCAATCCATGATTATAATAAGATTCATGAAAAATAGAATAGTATTTAGGGGGAATTATATGAATTACATGCTAAATCCTTGAATTTGTGATTAAGTATTGTATTCATGATGTTTATGCGATGACCATTATCATGTGAAATACTCATGCTCCCCAAGTATTTGCTAAAATGCCTACGTGAAGTAGATAGAGGAATTATGAGATGTTATTATGAGATCTTAATCATGTACAAGCTTACGCCCTACAAGTGTTTGATAAAATGCTTATGTGAATTGACTAGTGAAGGCATGACATGTTATTATATGATCCCATTTATGTACAAGTTAATACATTACAAGGGTTTGATGAAATGTCTATATGAATGAATTATGGCCAAGTGAACATTGTTATATTATTCAAGATTATGCTTTGCTTTACTCTACATTCTATCGAGTCCTGGAGGTATTTAATACCCAACAATTTAGGTGTTACCTAGAGCCAGTGTTAGTTATAAAATAGTATCAGTCATGCTATGATCAGTACTCTCAGTCTGTTATAGAACTCAATAGAACTCAGTTAATTATAAAACTTAGGAAAACTCAGTAAACTCAGTCTCAGTCCAGTATACTCAGTTCGGTGTTTTTCAGTTGGGAGTTGGATTTAGCACCGAGCAAGAGCAGGGATAATGGCTTCCTCGTCATATAGGCAGAGTCATTAGTAGCAATCCCTGTACTCCAAAACTGTGTAGCCAGTGTAGGATGAGAAGTCACCCATCAGACTAGGCTTAACTACCTCCCAGGGGTCACCCGTCAGATTAGGCTTGGCTCCGCCCAGGTGTCACCCATCAGTTAGGCTTGGCATCCTTCTTTTTTAATGTTAGTACCCATGGCACGGTATTAGCACCCTTACAGCTGGGGTTATAGGTTGGAACCCAATCAGTTTAGAGAGGGGCATATCGGTTAGATAATTACCTCCCACAGTTTTAGTCTAAGTTTCAGTCTTCAGTTCAGAACTCAACTCAGTTTTACAAAATCAGGATTGTCAGATACAGTCAATCAGTATAAGTTAATCAGTTATCAGAATCCAATACTTAGCTTAAGAAAAACTCAGATACAGTTTATATATATATATATATATATATATATATACACAGATTGCATTCTCAATATTTACAGTATTCTCATATTTTCCACGTACTCTCATGTTTAGTTATTCTTATTCAGTCAGTTTAATCCTTATGCATATGAACCCTTGCATTCAACCTTACCTCGTCTAGCATACCAGTACATTCCCACGTACTGATGTATACTTTATTGCGCTATGATGTTTCATATTATAGGGTCGGACGCTCAGGTTCCCGATCACGCATAGAAGATTAAGATTCAGCCAACAACAGTAGATTTAGCAGTGAGTCCTCATCATTCGAGGATATTATACTATTTTTTATTTTTAGTAGATGTATTAGTTCAGTAGATAGAGTTAGTTGGGGGATTGTCCCATCAACTACACTTTCAGACAAATTCAGTTAGAGGTTTTTCAGACTAGTTTTCAGACAGTGTTCAGTTTTTATCAAATGTTGTTATTTATTAGTATTTCAGATATTTTAAACCTTATGGCATTTCAGCCCATTTTCTGCATTAATTATAGAATTATTATTTAGTGGTCATAGTAGATATCATTCATGGGTTAGCTTGTGGTCCTTCAGGATCATAAGCATCATGTGACGACTAAGGGGTAGTCTCAAGTCATTATAGTTGGCCACAAAAAAACTACATGCCCTGATCATAATCCACCATGATCGTTGTAATTACAAAAACTTGTGTTGTTGTTTGTTGTGGACTCTTATTTACTTAACTCATTGCTGTGAACATAAATGTTATCATTTATTATATAAAATATCTTTTTTAATAACTTGTACATCAATTAAAAGAGGCAAAACATGAACTAAACATAGCAGACCACAAAATTATTTTCAACAGATTACCCATCTGTTGAAACAAATGGACATTAGCTAGAAGAACACAATACAGTTTATCAAATGGAACGTTATCCTCCAATAGATGACAAATCTATCGCAATAGATGGATAATATATTAACAGAAATCCAACAGACGATCAATCTGTTCCAACACATGTTCTATTTGTTGAAAGAACTCAAAAGCCAAAATTACTATTGCTTTCTACTTGATTCAAAATTGCTTCTTACCTCCAACCGTTGATATGTTAACGTGTTTAGAAGAAGAAATAGACAGAATGAAAATTAAATAAGAATTAAAAAGCCAAAGTCGACCAAAAATAAATTTTTCATTAAACAGAAAATAAAATACATTAGGTATAGATCTGATATAGAAAAATGAAAATACATACACCAAAAGAAAAAACACATTCTAATTATTATTATCAACATCATCATCATTATTATTGTCAGTCGGCCAATCGTTAATCGGCAGCAGCGGGGCCCTCATCAGCCTCTGCATCTCTCTGAACATACTTTCTCTCACGGCGACCAACTCCCTCTACAGGTCATTAACCTACCTTTAAAGTTCTCGCACGGTGTCGCACAGAATAGAAATGTCCCAAATAGGATCATCAATATCTAGAACATGCATGAATTGACAAAAAACATAAACACAAAAGTAAAGAAAAGAGTCTGAATGTAATACAACGTATACTACCAATTAGTAGATTTACACATAAAAAAAAAACTTACATCAACGAGAAAGGAATATGCTCTTTGAATAGAAGTGGTTGAAGATATAATATGAAAAAACAAAATGCAAAAAATAAATAAAAGTGGAGTAGAATGAAGATTAAGGAGGAACCTATTTATAGAGGATTGAATCTGAATATGTTAGGCAAAAAGTCATGACTGTTCAGCTCCATTATATTAATTATATTCAAACTGCTGGTTTTTTGTTTTCTGTGAAAAGTCATGACTTTTTATTTTACATTCAAACTTCTTACCTTTTCAAAATAGTTTGAGACTTAATAAGAATAGTTATTATTGAGTTGTTGCAACATATCGTCCATCTATCACAATAGATTACTCACTGTCGCAACAGATTTATCATTTGTTGTAACAGATGGTCTGTATGAGCAATAGATGAGACATCCATTGCAACATATAGATTATCTGTTGCGACAAATAGACAATCTATTGGAGGATATATTTTTATCTCTTCTAATAGTTGATTCATCAGTTACAATAGATGGGGAATTTGATTCATCAGCTATTTTGAATGTGTTAGACGAAAAGTCAGGACTGTTTACCTCTTTTTTAATAGTCATAACATACCTTAATTAATCCAAATTGGTGACTTATTATATTAACATATTTAAAACCAAAAAAGGTGAAAAGTCAAGACTTATAGTGCTTTTTTTTCTTGACGGGTAAGTAGTCATCTGGCGTTGAAGATGGTTACTCTTTGAGTCTCTGTAGTTTTGTACACTACTTAACGATGGAAAGTAATGAATAAACATTGTCTGCTATTGATGGGGTAGGAATAATAAGGTGCGTACAGATGAATGGATCCACTTTCATGCGTGGGAGTTATGTATTATTGATCAGGCTATCCTGACAGACACACATAAAGTACAATGATTTTGTGAATGTAGCTTTTTACCAATTAGAAATTGATCCTTCAAACAAAATCCTATATTTTATAGTTTAGTTTGATAGGTGCGGACTGATATGGCCGAAGGGTTCTAAGACGATGGTGTCGATACCTTGTTACAATTTAATAATGGTTTTGCTTATGTTAATGTGTCAAGTTTTGGAAGTGTTCAAGTTTTTGGTGGCACTGTAAATATCCAATAGTGATTGGAAAGATTTTAATGGTGAAATGGCCTTTTGAAAGGCCTCCAAAACCTCGCACTACAACAAACAAGAATAGAAAACCAATAGAAATTTACCGGGTCCAAATTTATATGGATGGATTCCTCGAGGAGACTATTATACAGCAGAAGATGCTTGGAAGAATACCTGTGTAGGAAAGAGGAGGTGGAGAAGACCATATATCATCTCATACCTTGTTTAAGAGGAAACACAGGGAAGTAAGTAAAGAACTTCTAGCGAATATGGCCAATGAAATTGATTTGAGATATGAAAAATTGAATGATCTTGAAATGTGAAAGTGTATCCAAATATTAAAATCCATCAATCGTTCTTGAAAAGGAAAAATGCTCAAGAGGACTGGAGCTGGACACATTGCTAGGGACTACGACTAGTGAGCGTGGCCTCAATAAAGACCCACAAAGTGCAGGACTAGAACTCTAAGGAAACAGATTGCGAGCACAGAGGATTGGTAAGATTTTTCTGTCAAGAATGAAACCTGAACCAACAACTCCAAAAGTAAAAATAAGGGAAGCCTAGGTGTCAATTTCTGAAGTCTAACTTGCATCCCATGCCTTCTGTTTGTGGTAAGATTTTTTTGTCAAGAATAAAACCTGAACCAAAAACTCCAAAAGTAAAAATAAGGGAAGCCTAGGTGTCAATTTCTGAAGTCTAACTTGCATCCCATGCCTTCTGTTTGTGGTTCTAATCAGGTCAATGGTAGTAGAAACAAAAAGGTCTAAAGTTGGGAAAAAATCCTATTCCTGGTTGTTTCCACTGCCTTTGACCAAACCAAAGCCATAAACAGGAGGCATGGGATACAAGTTTAACTTGAGAAATTTCCACTTTGGCTTGATCCCTTATTATTACTTCAGGAGTTGTTAGTTCAACTTTTGTTCCTGACCGATAATCTTACCACCATCGGTGCTCACAAATCTGAAACCTTAGAGTTCTGGTACTGCATTTTATTTGTCTTCATTCAGGCCAAGTTAGCTAGTTGCAGTCCCCTAATAAAGTGCACAGCTCCAATCCACTTCAACATTTTCATTTCAAAATTGGATTGATGGATTTTCATTTTTTAATACACTTTCACATTTGCAGCTCATTCAATTTTTCATTTTTTATGTCAATTTTTCATCATCCAGTTTCGCTACACTTTTATTCCTACCTTGTGTTTCTTCTTTAATAAGGTCTGAATTGATATATGGTTTTCTCCACCTCCACCTTCCAGCAAAGCTATTCTTCCAATCACCTTCTATTTATAATAGTCTCCTCGAGTAACCCATCCATATAAATTTGGACTAGAGCAATAACTATATTCATTTCTATTCTTGTTTGAAGCGGTACGAGGCTTTAGAGGCCTTTCAAAAGTCTATTGAACCCTTAAAATCAGTCTAATCACTATTTGAATATTTACACTGCCACCAAAAACTTGAATCCTTCTCCAAACTTGACACATAAACATTAGTAAAATCTTTATTAAATCTTAATAGGGTATCGACACCACCTACTTGGTCCCTCAGCCTTACCAGTTCAAACCTATCAATCTTAACTGTACAATAACATATCTTGTTTGAAAGATCAATGCCTAATAGGTAAATAACCAATATTTACAAAATTAGTGTACTGGATGTTTATTTTCACAGTAGGTTGATCATAATACATACCTCCCACATATGAAGTAGTTCCATCTGCAAGTAGCTTATTCCTCTGAACCAATCTTTACTCTAGCCTTTAATGTTGGTCGGGAAAAAGTTGATCTAGTTTTACTTTTCTTTATCTGAAAACAAGAGAAAAACATTTTATGTCAAATAAGAGAAGAACAAAAAAAATATTACAGAAGGGCAACACAAAATTGAATAAATCAACAAATGACCCATCTGATGTAACAGATTCCCCATCTGTTCAATAGATGAGTCATCTGTTGGAATAAATCAAATCAGCCTTGCTACTGGTTTGATTTCTTCCAACAAATTTCTTCCAATAGTTGTTTCATTTGTTCCAACAGTTGATTCATCAGTTGCAACAGTTGAGAAAACTGTTCCAACACCAACAACAACATCAAGAACAGCAACAACAAAGAAACAACACCATATGTTCCAACACCATCAACAACACAAACCCCACATGTTCCAACAATACCAACACTCCCAACTACAACACCACAAAGTAACAAACAAAAGACATAAAAATGATACTGACAACGAGGCTTTTTAAGTTCTCCCATTAGATGACTTTCTTGCATATTTTAATAAAAATAATGGTTCATTCATTTAAGACTTAAAAGTCACCTTTCCTTTAATTTTCTCAATAAATCATAAATCGGTAATGGGTAAATCAATAATAACAACAGATGTAAATATCTAATTTAAATAACATACAAAGAAGAAGACGAGAAGAAAATAACAAGAGTGAATCATACCTGCAATGTCAAAAAAGAAAAGGGATCAAAATATATATTTTAGTTTAGAAAAGATATTGATCGGTTAAGATCCGAAAGCATCCTCATGCGAAAGAGGAAAGAAAAGATTGTGAAAAAAGAGATGATTGTGATTACCCCAAAGAAGAGTGTAACACCCTAAGTCTGTACCCTGGATGCTATATGGTGCTTATAATCCCGAAGGATCACAAGCTAACCCATGGCTGGTACCTGCTGTAATAACTGAATAAAAATACTGTAAAATACAAAATTTAGGCAGAAATAGCCAAAAGGTTCAAAACTGAAAATTAATTAATTAATACTAAAAATAATACAATAAACTAAACATCTGTCTAAAAAATTACGTTAGTCTAAAAAGCCTCTACGATCTGAATAAAGATTTAATGGGACATGTCCCCAACTAACTCTGACTACTAAAATAAACTGAGTACTAAAATACTAGAATAATAAATTTGTCCTCAAACAATGAGGACTCACCACTAGTCTACTGCTGATGGATCGGGCTACTAAGTATGATTGAGAGCTTGTACGTCTGAACCTATTATATACGATATCATAGTGTAAAAAAAAAGTATGCGATAGTACTTTGAATGTACTAGTACGCTAAGTGAGGTAGGCAAAGATGCATGGGTTCATATGCACAAACAATACTCACTAAGTAACATGAGTATAATTGAATAAGAATACAAGCATGAATACGTAAATTGTAATTGAGGTCATAGTAACACTGAGTATTGAGTTTTGAATCACTGGTTTATTGATCTCTGAGTTTACTGATACTTTATTACTATTAACTGAGTGAATGTATCTGATAGTACTAATTCTGTGGAACTATTCTGAGTTTTATACTGAAATGAGTGACTGTGTCTGACAATCCTAATTTTTGTAGAACGAAATTGAGTTTTATTCTAAAGACTGAAATTGAGATTATTAGAAGTAATCATCTAACCGACATGTTCCTATCTGATCTAATTGGAGTCCAACATATAACCCCAGCTAGAAGGGTGTCAGTACCGTGCCATGGGTAAAGACAAGCTGAATCACCCTTATCTGGTAGGTGCTCTAAATGAGAATAGTGGTACCCTCAACTGGAAAGTAGGACACCTCATCAACCCTTAACTGGCAGGTTGATGTCTCAACATACGCTGGCTATGTAGTTTTGGAACACAAGGACTACTTCTAAGGATCACACCCTCTGCTAGCAGGTGAGTCCCCATCCTTGGGTTCACTCGGTGTTGAATCCTACTCCTAATTGAACAGATACTGGACTGAATTCAAAACTGTTCTAGGCTAGACTGAACTGTGACTGATCATGTTAACTGACTGGGCTGAACTGAGTTCATTGGATTCTTAATTGATTACTAACAGAGCTTTGAACCGATTACTGAACCACTGATAGTGATATGACTGATACTATTCTTTAACTGACACTGGCTCTAGATATATAGCTAAATTATTAGGTATTAAATACCCCCAGGACTCAATAGCATGAAAAGTAAATCACTTTATGACTTTTGTAGAATAATGGTACTAGCTTGCTAATAATACATTCACTTAGACATTTTTGTCAAACACTTGATATACATGAGCTTGTGCATGATTGAAATCACACAATAACATGTTATGCTTGGACTATTCAAATAACATAAATATTTTGACAAACACTTGGGGAGCATGGGTATTTCACATATTACTAAACATGTAGTAATATTATGGATTCTACATTCAACTTACAATTCAAGAGTTTGACATGTAGTTCACAAAATTCAATTCATAATTAAATAATGTGCATGCAACTTGGGACAAATCATGGAATTAGATCACCATTAACATCATAATCATTAATACATTCAAGATCCAACATGAAATCAACTAAATTATATTTTAAAAGAGTATCTTGAATTCCTAGGGTGGAAGGAAACCCTTGGGTGAACGCTTCACATACCTTGGTATTCAAATTTGCGAGGAATAATGGAGTGTTCTTGAAGGCAAAATCTTGAATTGGGGATCCTAGGGTTCGCTTCTTGAGAATTTTTTAGAAAGATGAATGGATTTTGCCTGTAAAAGGGCATAATCTCATGTTTTGAGGGTTGACATTGGTTGGGAAAAGACCCAATTACCCCTGAGGATGTGGCTTTTTAATTATTGAAAACTGATTTAGCAATGCACAGACCAATGCGCTCGTTGACATTGATGTGATGGCCAATGCACCATGTTGAGTCCACGTAGGTTCACTAGAATTTACATTAGGAGCTAGAGGAGAATATTCATCGATGCAATGGGTGATGCAGCGCATCGAGATCTCGTTGATCCACTAATTTGAGATTTCAAATATGATCCAAAAAAGTCTAAAAATCTGAAACTTGTTCGGGAACACCCACTGACATTTCTGATCATGATTCAATATAAAAATAATTACTTTAAGGTCAAGAGGGTCATGAAATAGTGTCACCAACCTACGAAGGCTAAAATAACACTAAGTCTAAATACTTTGCTAAAATTTTCTAAGTCTGGGACCCTTTAACAAGCTTTAAAGGACTAAGTTAAGCTTAGAATTTTACGGGGTCTTACAATATCTCCCCCTTGGAAATATTTATCCACGAATGAGATTGACTAAGCTGGGAATACTGATAGATGGAACTTAGATACTGGATATGCATAACTACAACATTATTTCATAACTGACACAACTGATATGCTGAAATTTCATACTGATATGCATATCTGATGCATGAGTACGTAGCTGAACATGATTTATGAATGCGTGACTGGGATTGCTAATAAGCTGAGTTTATCATGGTGAACATACATATCTTATGCATGAAGTCACAACTAAATATGCAATGGTAACTGGTACTAAGCCTATAAAGGAAAATCTTAGCATGGAATTGAGTTATTACCTTGGGTTGAGTCTGAGTTGGTGGGGAAGAGGTGAGGATACTTGGTACATATATCTGCTTCTACTTCCTAAGTATCTCCCTCAATGGACTAATTCTGCCAAGGAACTTTGACTTGAGAGACCTCTTTATTCATTAGTCTGCGAATCTGATAATCAAGTTCGACATGAATCTCCTCATAAGAGAGGCTGTTATGAACATCTATGCCCTCTATAGGTACTATGGATATTGGGTCAACTATGCATTTCTTAATCAAGGAGACATGGAACACTGGATGGACTGAAGCTAAATCTGAAGGCAACTCAAGATCGTAAACTACCTTTCTAAAACGGTTGAGAATCCAGTAAGGATTGACATATCAGAGACTGAGCTTCCCCTTCTTGCCAAACCTCTTCATTTCTTTCATAGGAGAGATTTTAAAATACACATAATCACTAATCTCAAACTTGAGATCCTTTTTAAGTACAATTTTTATTGGCTCTGAGCTGTCTTAAGCCTTCCCTGATCAACTGATCCTTCTCTAGTGTCAAACACCAAGTCAGGCCCTACCACTATGGCCTTACCCACTTCAAACCAACCACTGGGATATCTATATCACCTCTCATAGAAAGCCTCAAACAGAGCCATCTAATTACTGGAATGGTAACTGTTGTTATACGCAAATTAAATCAAAGGAAAGTGGTCATCCCAATTACCTTTAAAGTCAATGGCACATGCTCACAATATATCCTCTAAAGTCTGAATGGTCCTTTCTACTTGACCATATTTCTGAGGGTTAAAGGTTTTACTGAGGTAGACTTGGGTACCAAGACCCTTTTGGAATGCCTTCTAGAAATAAAAGGTGAACAGCGTACCTCTATCTGAGATGATAGACAATGGAAATCTGTGTAATCTAACCAACTCTCTGACATAGAGCTTGGCATAGTCCTCAGTTAAATAAGAGGTATGGACTAGTAGGAAATAAGCTGATTTGGTCATCTTGTCTATAATGACCCAAACTAAATCGTGCTGGCAACGAGTACAAGGCAAACCCGTCATGAAGTCTATGTTTACTTCTTCCTATTTTCAGGTGGGAATACTGAACTCCTGCATGGACCCACTTAGCTTTGATGCTCAATCTTAATCTGCTAACATGTTGAGCACTTAGCTACAAACTTTCCAATGTTTCTCTTCATCCCACTCCACCAATAGATCTCCCGTAAATCACAGTACATCTTAGTGGCCCCTGGATGAATAGAGTAACGTGCACCATGAACTTCTGCAAGAATCCACTTTCTCAGGTCATCTATACCTAACACACATAGCCGACCCTGACAACACAATACACTATCTCCCCCTTAGGATAAAACCTCTATCTTCTGATCTCTGGCTAATTCTTTTAACTTAACTAGACTGGGATCCTTATCCTACTTTTCCTTCACCTCAGAAACCAGGGATAATTCTGAACTACTCTGCACCCATACATTACCTTTTGCTGAATCGACTAAGCAAATACATAGTCGGATAAGCTGATGAACTTCCTGAGCTAACTTCTTCTTACCATCCTCCACATGAGTAACACTACCCATAGACATCCTACTAAGAGTACCAGCCACTACATTAGCTTTACTCAGATGATATAGGATGCTCATGTCATAGTCTTTCAACAACTCCAACCACCTTCTCTGATGGAGGTTTAGGTCTTTCTAGCGAATACATACTGCAGGCTCTTATGGTCAGTGAAAATATCAATGTGCACTCTATATAAATAGTTCCTCTAAACTTTAAGGCAAATACTACTTCCGCTAACTCAAGATCATGAGTAGAATAGCTCTTTTCATGAGGCTTAAGCTGTCTAGAGGCATAGGATATGACCTTACACCTCTTTGCATAAAAATATACCCCAAACCAACTCTGGAAGCATCACAATACATAACAAATCCATCTGAACCATCTGGTAGAGTCAAAACTGGGGCTGAGGTGAGTTGAGTCTTCAATTTTTGAAAACTCTTCTCGTAAGAATCTGACCACTAAAACTTGACTTTCTTCTGAGTCAATCTAGACATGGGGGATGCAATAGATGAAAATCCCTTAACAAACCATTGGTAATAGCTGGCCAAGCCCAAGAAACTCTAGATATCTAATAGAGAGATGGGTCTAGGCCAGTTTCTCACTACTTTAGTCTTTTGAGGATTAACTCTAATACCATCACCGAAAATAATATGGCCGAGAAAAGCTACTGACCTTAGCCAAAATTTTCACTTACTTAATTTGCCAAATAGCTAATGGTTTCTGAGAGTTTGTAATACTATTCTGAGATGGTCTACATGATATTTTCACTATGAAAGTAGACAAGGATGTCATCTATGAAGACTATGATAAACATGTCCAAGTACTGCTTGAACACAATATTCATCAAGTCCATGAAAGTTGTTGGGGCATTAGTAAGACCGAATAACATGACTAAGAATTTGAAGTGACCATACTAAGTTCTGAAAGCTATTTTTGAAATGTCATATTCTCTGAATCTGAGATGATGATAGCCTGATCTAAGATCTATCTTAGAAAAGTAACTGGCACCATGAAGTTAGTTAAATAAGCCATCGATTCTGGGAAGGGGATACTTGTTCT
>JAPEIP010000006.1:222878626-222893775 GCA_026120095.1 Capsicum chinense | reverse complement strand
GAACTTCAGTATTTTGATTGTACAGGATAGTATTTCTTTGTATTCCAGTATGTTCATGACATGATTATTCTTCTTTATTACAGCTTGATTATTGTCATAGTGAGTTATAGAGGTGATGACAGGCTCAGAGGATTAGCTTGAGGTCGCGTGTGGCCTTAAGAACCGTGTGACATCTTGGGATGGGATCTTGGGGTGTTACAATTAGCCACTAGGTTGGCCGGAATAGTAGTTGGGCATTCATTCTAGGCTGCCACAGAATAAGCTGGGGTGGTGAAATCTGCTCTGAATTCAGCGTGGGAGACATGTTCGAGTAGGGGATCTGGATGAACGGGTTGAGCTATTGGCTGGTCCCCCATTACTCTTCCCTTAGTCCTCTTTGGAGGTATATTTTGTAAATAGAAGATAAACTTTGGATTAGATTGGGATTTTAACTAGAGCTCATGCTTACTCGGAAGACATGAATACTGAAAGAAGGAAAACTTTTCCTAAAATATCTAATAGCCTCATATCCATAAGTGTGGCATGCTACACACCATGCACAAGACTCTTTTAGAAGCAGCTTCCAGACTTTCTAGGACTCTGTTGAACCTTAGGCTCTGATACCAAGTTTATAATGCCCCAAGTCTGTACCTCGGATTCTACACGGTGCTTATAATCCCAAAGGACCACAAGCTAACCCATGAATGGTACCTGTTAGAATAACTTAATAATAATACTATAAAATGCAGAATTTAGGCAAAAATAACCATAAGGTTCAAAACTCAAAATCAATTGCTGAATACTGAAAATAATACTATGAACTGAATCTGTCTAAAAATTACTCTAGTCTGAAAAGCCTCTACTATCTGATCAAGGAGTTGATGGGGCATGTCCCCAACTAAGTCCGACCACTAAAATATAGTGAGTACTAACATACTGGAATAATAAATCTATCCTCGAACAATGAGGACTCACCACTAGTCTTCTACCGATAGATCAGGCTGCTAAGTATGATCGGGAGCCTGTGCATCTGAACCTATGATATAATACATCATAGCACAAAAGAAAGGTATGCGTCAGTACTTTGAATGTATTGATATGCTAAGTGAGGTAGGCTGAGATCCATGGGTTCATATGTATGAACAATACTGACTGATTAACATGAGTATAACTAAATGAGAGTACAAGCATAAATACGTAAACTATAATTGAGGTCATGGTAACACTGAATACTGAGTTCTAAATCACTAGTTTACCGATATCTGAGTTTACTAATACTTTATTACTATTAACTGAGTAACTGTATCTAAAATTCCTGATTTTGTGGAACTATTCTGAGTTCCATACTGAACTGAGTGACTGTGTCTGACAGTGTTGATTTCTGTAGAACTGAACTGAGTTCTATTCTGAACACTGAAACTAAGACTGTGGGAGGTAATTATCTAATTTACATGCCCCTCTCTGGTGGGATTAGGGTCCAACCTATAACCCCAGCTGGAAGGGTGTCAATACCATTCCATGGTTAAGGACAAGTTGAGTCACCCTCATCTGGCAGGTGGTCTGAATGAGAATGGTGGTACCCTCAACTGGTAGGTAAGACACCTCATCAACCCTCAACTGGCAGGTTGATGTCTCAACCTACGCTGGCTATATAGTTCTAGAACACAAGGACTACTTCTAAGGATCACACCATCTACTGGCAGGTGAGTCCTCATTCTTTGGTTCACTCGGTGATGAATCCTACTCCCAACTGAACAGACACTGGACTGAATTCTAAAATATTCTAGGATGGACTGAACTGTGACAGATCATGTTAACTGGCTGGGCTGAACAGAGTTTACTGGATTTTTAACTAATTACTAACTGAGTTCTGAAATGATTACTGACCCATTGATCGTGATATGACTTATACTATTTTGTAATTGACACTGGCTCTAGATATACAGCTAAATTTTCAGGTATTAATACCCCCAGGACTCGATAGCATGAAACGTAAATCACTGCATGACTTTTGTAGAATAATGGTACTAGCTTGCTAATAACACATTCACTTAGACATTTTTGTCAAACACTTGATATAATTGAGCTTGTGCATGATTGAAATCATACAATAACATGTTATGCTTGGACTAGTCAAATAACATAAACATTTTGACAAACACTTGGGGAGCATGGGTATTTCACATATCACGAAACATGTAGTAATATCATGGATTCTACATTCAACTTACAATTCAAGAGTTTGACATGTAGTTCACAAAATTCAATTCACAATTAAATAGTGTGAATGAAACTTGGGACAAATCATGGAATTAGATCACCATTAACATCATAATAATTAATAAATTCAAGATCCAACATGAAATCCATGAAATCAATTAACTTGTATTTTAAAAAAGTTTCTTGAACTCTAAGGGTGGAAGGAAATCCTTGGATGAACGCTTCACATACCTTGGTATTCAAACTTGCGAGGAATGATGGAGTGTTCTCTAAGGCTGAATCCTGAATTAGGGATCCTAGGGTTTGCTTCTTGAGAAATTTTGAGAAAGATGAATGAATTTTGCCAATAAAGGGGCTTAATCTCATGTTTTGGGGATGACATAGGGTGGGAAAATACCCAATTACCCTTGAAGACGTGGCTTTTTAATGACTGAAAACTAATTTAGAAACACGTAAACCTACACATCACGTCGTTGGCATTGATGCAATGGCCAACGCGCCGTGTTGGTTCACTGGAATTTGCACTGGGAGCTGGAGAAAAATATTCATCAACGCGATGGGAGATGTGGCGCATCTAGAACGCGTCGATCCACTGGTTTGAGCTTTCAAATGTGATCCAAATTAAGTCCAAAAAATCCAAAACTAGCCCAAAAACACTCACTGACATTCCTGATCATGATTCAACCTAAAAATTATTACTTTAATGTCATGTGGGTCGTGAAATATAGTATCCAACCTACAAAGGCTAAAATAACACTAAGTCTGAATACTTAGTTAACTTTTCTAAGTCTGGGACCCCTTAACAAGCTTTAAAGAACTGAGTTAAGCTTAGGATTTTATAGGGTCATACAAGGAGAGAAAGAGAATTTTGAATAAAGAAAAGAGATGAGTTGAGTTAACTTATGGCAGAAGAAGAGAAAATTCTAGGTATGGATTTTAAATATTCAATAATAACTTTGAGGGACATGAGGAGACGATGACATTGAAAAGATAAGATAATACTACTTAATGAGGAGATTTTTGAGTTATCCAAGTAATATTTTTTATCGCTTTAGTATTTTATCTTTTTTCATCTCGGACAGGAAATTAGGAAATTACTTTAAAATAAGAAAAAAGATCTTAAAACATATAAGTCATAATTTGTAACAGATGACAATTTCTGTTTGAAAATTTTCAATGGCCCGGTCATCTATCGCATTAAATAACTTAATTTGGTTGATAAATTCCAATAGATAAGTCATCTATTATGATAGATTGAACATTTATTTTTATACAATTTCAATTTAGTTCATATGTTCAACTAAAACTTCAATTGATTTAGTTAGAACTAGGGGTGAGTTCATAGGATCAACTACAACTTCAATTGAGTCTTTTGGCAATTACATGATGTTGGTATTGCGTTCTTCCCGACCTGAGTAGTCGATCAATCACTTTGAGTTGAAACAATTCTTATTACCTCATTGTTAAGCTAATACCTAAATTGATTTATCTAGAACTAGGGGTGAGTTCATATGGTTAACTATAACTTCAATTAAGTCTTTTGGCAATTGCATGATGTTGGTATTGCGTTTCTCCCGACCTGAGTCATCGATTGATCACTCTGAGTTGAAACTATTTTTATTAACTCATTGTCATGCTAATACCTAAATTGATTTTGCTAGAACTAGGGGTGAGTTCATAGGGTCAACTACAACTTCAATTGAGTCTTTGGGCAATTGCATAATATTGATATTACGTTCCTCCCGACCTGAGTAGTCGATCAATCACTCTGAGTTGAAACAATTATTATTACCTCATTGTCAAGATAATTCCTAAATTGATTTAGCTATAACTAGGGGTGAGTTCATAGGGTCAACTACAACTTTAATTGAGTTTTTTGGCAATTGCATGATTTTGGTATTACGTTCCTCCGGTCCTGAGTCGTCGATCGATCACTCTAAGTTGAAACAATTCTTATTACCTCATTGTCAAGCAAATACCTAAATTGATTTAGCTAGAATTAGGGGTGAGTTCATAGGGTCAACTACAACTTTAATTGAGTCTTTTGGCAATTGCATGATGTTGGTATTGCATTCCTCCCGACCTAAGTCATCAATCGTTCACTTTGAGTTGAAATGATTCTTATTACCTCATTGTCAAGCTAATACCTAAAATTGATCATTGTTCCAGTTGAACTTAATACACTTTATTATGATGAGACGGTAAAAATTATGCATGTCTTTTAAAATTTTAAAAAATAATTAAGATCAATTCGGACCAAATTAACATTTTCAAAACTTGTCATTCGTTTCCAAAATACAAATCAACCTATACAAATCATCCATTTATGGAAAAATTATTTCATCATTTCAAATCTCGATTTCTTGCTCTTTTTTCTCTCTCAACAACACAGACAACTACTCAACATATTGCTCAACCCTTCACAACTGATCAATTTTCTTCATATTTCTGACCACATAGGTGTTATTTTTTACTTCATTCTTACTTGTATCCATATTTTTCTCTGTCTTTATAGGTAACAGAGTTCAAGAGCTATATATTTGTTATTTTTTAAAAAAAATTAGGGTTTTTAAGTTAATGATAAAAAAGAAGACTTTTAGTTGTATTATCTTTGAGAATGGATTTACAATTTTGAGTTTTGATGGTAAAATCATAAGAAGAACTCAAGAAAACCCTAGTTTTTGTTGCAGTATTCCGTTGACTATCGTGGTATTGTTGGATGGTGTTTGTGGTATTGGGGATTGTGGTGGTGGTGGTGGTGGTTGTTATGGTGGCACTGGTGGTGTTTGTGCTGGTTGGTGGTGGTGGTGGTGGTGGCATTAGTTGGTGGTGTTTGTGGTAGCAATTGGTGGTGTTAGTATTGGTGGTGTTTGTAATGTATTTTTTAAAATTTATGCATACATCATTGTAATATAATTTTTCTTTTTCTATTTTTATAGGTAAAACATGTCTCCCAAAAAAAAAGAAAGTGAAAGCGGATCAACTTCTGACCACCTAACAAAAAAGGCTACAGTACGGAGGGATTCGGAGGAGCTTCCTAAATAATCTCAGTTAGGAAAAGGTGAAGTTGAGGAAAGTTATGAAACCGACGTTGAGGGAAGTAGACAAGTTTTTGTAAATAGTGATGAGGAAAATAAAAATGAAGAGAAGGAAGAAGAAGAAGATAAACAAAAAGATGAGGGAGAAGAAAGTGAGAAAGAGGATATAATGCATCACCAATGGGGCGTGAAGTAATATCGAAATCCCAGCATGAGGCTGTCAAAATGATTACTATTGACAGATTTCAAGTTGCAATGTCGATAGATGACCCTGCAAAACTAACTGGTGATCTTGTAGTTAAATGTTAGTTGGTGAAACCTTTTGACGAATTTAGGAATATTATGAAGAATGAAAACATGGATGGACTTTTTAAGAAGAGTTTCTTTGGACACTTTGTTGAGCTGCCTGAGGACCTTACTGCTCGTTTCTAAATGAGCATGGTATATGGTTTTCTTAAGCGCAGGATCAAGTAAGTGGGTGATGATAAAGATGCAAAAGAGAGAGGAAAAAGATGGATTAAATCTGGATTAACTACTATGGCATGCCAATTTATTTTGGCTTGAAAAAGTTTGCCATAGTGACAGGCTTGAGATGCGATCATCCAGAAGAACCTCTCACCAAGGAAACAGCATGCAAAAGGTCCAAGGCAAGCAGGACAGTCAAACAACCAGTATCAAATGGTGTAAGGCACTGTCTCAGCGACCAACCACCAAAACCAACAAACGCAAGGTAAAAATAGATGGGTTATTGGAAATTGCTAGACGTTGGTGCAAAACCAATAAGTTGATAACACATCTCAAGTATAAAACCATACCAAAGCAATACAGGGAGCAGTTATGCTTAGTTTGGTTTTCCCATTCTGTTATATTGGCAAGAGACATCAATAGAGTCATAGAAGATGATTTGTTGAATTTTCCTAAGGATTTTGATAAATTCAACAATTATCCTTGGGGATATGACAGCTACTACTTGATTGTCAAATATTTACTCTCTAAGCTATCCCCAAAGACGATCATATTATACGGATTTCCTTGGGCTTTCATGGTAAATTTAATCACTATTTGTTTACTCATCTATTAATTTATATTGAATAATTATTATGACTTTTCTTGCTTGCCTCCTGTTTACATTTTTTAGGCTTGGGCATTTGAAGTCATTCCTCACCTCTGAAAGAAGGTTAAGGATTACTAAGATGAGTGTTCTTATCCAATGATCCTTAGGTGGTTAACTGCAAAGAGCAACATAAGAATTAAGGAGGCTGATCTCTTTAACCCTCTTGATAATGCAGTAAGTCTTCTTTCAAGTAAAATAATTTGACTCAAATGAAGGTATTGAAATAAATGTGCAATCTGTTGTGATAGATGGGTCATCTGTTGCTACAGATTACCCGTCTATTGCAGCTGGTGCAATAGATAGGTAATCTCTTGCGATAAATAATCCATAGTATGCAATAGATAAACTATCTATTACTCTAGTTCTCTGAACCTAACTCTACAGATTTCCCATCTACTATAAATTATGCAATAGATGGGTAATTTGATGCAACATATTATTAATCTATTACAATAGACAGATCAACTATTGCGATAGATAGATCATCTGTTGCATAAGTTCTGTCCACTGTAACTGGTATAATAGATGGGTAATTTGTTGTGAAAGATTATTCATATTTTGCATCAGATTACCCATCTGTTGCTTTAGTTCCCTGAACTCAACACAACAGATTACCCATCTACTGCAAATTATGAAACAGATCAGTAATTTGATGCAACATATTGTTAATCTATTATGACAAATAGATCAGATATTGTGACAGTAAGATCATCTATAATATAAGTTGTCTATGTTAACATGTAACCCAACTGACTACAAATTATTACATGATTTAAATGTATCTATCTTTTTTAATAATTTATGCATCCATGGATTATGACTACTGAGTAGGAGTTGGGGACGACTTCTGTTATTACTCTAGGACTTGCTGATACAATAGCAGACCTAATGGTGGAGTTAATAAAGAAGGAATTGGCTGGAGCAACATCCATAAGAAGAGCAGTTAGGTAAGGTCAGCCTAATATTGAGGCTCTTCATGACCAGCCTACTGCAACAGATCCGGGTACTTCTTCTGGAGGTGTTTCTGGTGGAGTTGTTGATATTGGTGGCAGGCATGCTGATGCTGCTGCCAGTCGTGATGTTGAGCATGTTAATACTTAAGAAAAAATAAATATTTTTGAAAAAAACCCTTTCATAGGTCCCTCTCACCCTTACACAGGTCCCTCTTGCCCTTACACTGTTCCCTCTCACCCCTCTTCACCCTCATATTCTCATTGCAAATGCAAAAAGTGATAGGACAGATGGGATAAACTCATTTAAAAAGTAAATTCTATCGCTAAATTTGTTGAGGAATTAAAATCTAAGAGGGGTGTCATACCATCCAAGAAGGTAAGAAAGACATACACTCCTACAGTGGTGGTTGGGAGAAAGAAAAGAGCAATTAGCCAAGTACTCTTCAATCGGAAATCCAAACATATTATACCTTCTCTCTCTCCAAAAGTTATTGAAGTTCAACGTCCATTTAATAAGGTGGATATATACGTAGAACTTGGCTTCAAAGAGAAGAGGGATCTGCGATAGGCTAAGAATGCCAAGCAAGGCGCACAAGATTTCCCCATCCATACCTTTTCTGTCTAAGACTTCAGAAGTATGACAGTTATGTGTGCGCAGTATGTGGACAGGGTAAGTTTATTTTTTCTAACCTAGCCTTCTAATCTACTACATGAATAAGAAGTTATGCAACAAATGTGTCATTTATTACAACAGATATGTATTCTGTGCAACTTGTGGTGGTTCTGTTACAATATATTACCCATCTCTTTCATAAGTTATGTTAGATAGGTAATTTGTGAACAGATTCAGAGAACCATCTGCAACAGATAGACCATCCATTGCATCTTTCCATAATGTTTTCCTTCTTTACAATTACTAACCTATTTAAAATTGACTTCTTATATCACAGTATATTGAATAAATTTTTTGCCTCATGAGGAGCGTGCAATTATGGTATCCGAAAGCTTATGATGTTGCCGATAGGATAATAGACCTCGACTTCTACAAGAATCTCAAGGATAGGTACAATAATCTTAGTAAGCTAGCGTCAACTCCCGGTGGTGTGGGATTTGATTCACTACTTTCTAGGATCCAATGGGATGAAGAAATGATAAAATATGTTAAAGAGGAGAGGACAAATCCACATGGCAAGAGATGTACTGAGGCAAAGAGGATTCTTGGAGTCATGAACGTAGATGACATACATTATTGGGTTGTTGAGATACTACTCGAGTAAGGAAGGATCAAAGTTTATGACTGCAACTTACTTGCCTTGGACGAGGCTAATATTTTTACCCCCACATATAGCCATTGTTGGTGTTGTTCCCCATCTTGTTGAGGCAGAGTAAACTGATAGATCAATTGCCAACAGAAGTGTTAATGAAGCAACCATGGGATTTTGAAGGTCGAAAAAAAGACAAGGACCTTCCAAAAAATGAAACTGCTACCGCATGCAGGTCGCACGCTCTTGCACATATCGAATGTTTTCTAACCGACATAGAAATAGCCAAGCCAACGACCTTTTTATGCGACAACGTTGTGGCAAACATGCAAGAGGTGTGAGATTATAGTGTACTAACTGGACGCTTGGAGCCTGTGTATAAAGAAGAGCCTCTGAAATAATAATTTTTTTATTTCAAGTCACTTCACTTTACATACTTTACATATATGCAGTGGCAATTTTTTTTGTCAGATGAAAGTTGAATTTTTTACAATGCAACAGATTGTTCATCTGTTGTAAAATATATCCTATCTGTTCTAATATATAGTTTATATGTTGCAATAGGTTGGTCATCTATTACATTATGCCGATGTTTCTATCTAAGTCTTATCTGTCACAACAGTGGAAAGACCTATTTGATAATTTCCAACAGATGACCTACATGTTGCAACATATGTCTAAATCTGTTTGATATTTTCTAAAAATTACGCTTGAGTATCCATGTTCTCAACAACACCAAACCTGTAACAAATACAAATACACCACCATAAAAATTTCAGCAATTAGGCTTGAATATCCATGTGTCCAACAACACCAAACCATTAGCAATAACACCAACAATGCAGTATCATCTTGCTCGATTTTGTTTCTCTTCAAAAGCCTTAAATTTCTTCAATAAACTCCAGGGCTTGTGAAGAGTGTCGTTCATACCAATCAAAGTAATCACATCCACCCAACTTCTATAAAAACAAGACCACAATTACAAAATAATTACAAATCAATAATTAATCAACTAATTAAATAAAAAAATATTACCTTTGAAATCTTACAAGTAAAAAACCTACGACCTGAATTTTGTTGAGTCCAAGAATTCTTTAATAGAGCTTTATGACCACACTTACAATATCAAAAATCTTTATCACAAGAAATAGTGGAAAATGAGCTCAATATTGTCAAGCTCAGTTGAAAAAAATGAAAAAAAATATGCAAAAAAAATA
This sequence comes from Capsicum chinense, assembly GCA_026120095.1. Lineage (NCBI taxonomy): Eukaryota > Viridiplantae > Streptophyta > Magnoliopsida > Solanales > Solanaceae > Capsicum > Capsicum chinense. Next base: position 222,883,992 of record JAPEIP010000006.1, on the reverse strand, counting down.
TCAAATATAAATAATTTAAAGAATTTGGATAGAGAAAAAAAAGATAAATATGAAGAAGATTTGGGAATTTAGGAATAAATTTTAGGAAGAAGATGAATATATAAGACAATGGGAGAAAAATAACCATTGGGGGACAAATCAGATGCCAAGTCAGCAAAAATGGGGGTTCAATGAACCTTGGCTACATGAATTACACGCGAGCTACCAACAGGGCAAAAAGTACCAAACTGACACATTTGATACCTATTTTATTTTAGGTGTTTAAAATGAAAGTTGTCTACTTGAGGTGCCAAAGTTAAAGATCATTGCAACTTTAGGTGCCTGTCGATGGGTTTCACCTTTTTTATTTCAAGTCACTTCACTTTACATATAGTGGCAATTTGTTATGTCTAATGAAATTTGAATTTTTTATAATGCAATTGATTGTCCATCTATTTTAAAAGATATTTACCTGTTCTGTCGGATAGTTTATCTATTACAATAGGTTGGTCATCTGTTGCATTATGTCGATGTTTCTATTTAAGTCTATCTGTTACAATAGTGGAGAGACCTATTTGATAATGTCCAACAGATTATCTACATATTGCAACATATGTCTAAATTTGTTTGATATTTTCCAGCAGATATGTCGTCTGTTGCAACAGATACCTTATCTGTTATAATATTTGAATCTAGTATTTTATTTTAGTTAATAAGTTCAAATCTAAGGATAATATAAAATTCATAGAAAAATTAAAATAAATCGAAGCCTTCAGAAATTATATAAAATAAATCAACAAATAAATAAAATGTAAAAAAATTGTTATGGGTACAGATCTCAACAAATACATCAACAATTTAAGTTTTGATGCCAAGAATTCCTAAGGAGGGGTGAGGTTATTACTTTGACAGACTAAAGCTACAAAGATCTACTCAATATAGACAAGTTTTTCTTTATCTGGTTCTATGAAATTCAGCTTCGGTCGTCGTGAATCTTTAATGTCGCTTGCGTACAGTTTCTGGGTTTTTATTCTCCGTATTTCCATACAAAGAGTAGCATATTATCAATGTTGTTTAGCAGTAGCTTCTATAGTGACATCCACCTGAAAGCCAGAATTGGTCAATGCTAATCACGGAGATACAAAAAAAGAAAAAAGGATAACTCATCTATTTTAGCAAATCAAACAGGTATTTCTCCAATTTTAAATTATCCCAAATAGATTATATTTATGTTGCAACAGATGGATCAAATGTTGGAAAAAATTATAACATGAGGAAAACCTGTATGATAATTTCCAATGAATGAACCATTTGTTGCAACATATGACTCATCTGTTTGGAAAAATTAATATGGTAGGAAGTCTTGATTTCATTTGTCCCAACAGATAACCCATCCATTGCAATAGATAGGTTATTTTTTGGTACAAATAACAACGGTATGTAAGTTTTTTAATTTTCTAAAATAGACAAGACAAAGTTGCAACAGATACTACATCTGATGCAACAGGTTAGTCAACTATTGCAACAGATGTATATATTTGTTTGATAATTTTTAGCAGATATGTCATCTGTTAAAACAGATATGTGTCTATTTGTTAGTTCGAACAGATGGTATATATTTACCTTCTTCAGCTCGTGCTGCTCTTCTGTGGTCATTGTACATTGCTAAATAGTGCAACACATGGACAGATGAGTTACAATTTTTCTTTTTTGGATGCTTGATAATGCCTTTGAAATTACTTTCCTTCTCATCTTAGCCTTAATCTCCAATGGAGTGGACGGATATAAAACCTCTTTGATGGAATGACACCCCTCTTAGATTTCAATTTCTTTACTAAATCAGTTAATGCATTAATAGCATTAATTACTACATCATGTTTTCCCTTACAGTCTTGACATTTGCATGCAAAACATTCGCTAGGAGAGACAAAATCTGTATAACCAGTAGATCATACTCATAATGGTTTGGTTTAAAAACTGTAAGAGGAGCATCATTAGCACCAACAGCAGCACCACTACCAACAACAACAACTCTATCACCACAAAGATCATCAATAACAAAAAGCCTACCCTCCAAAATTATTTTTCTTATGATGGTTACTGCTCCAAACAATTCTATTTTTATTCTGTCAATGACCTTAGAGTCCGATAAAGTTTGCACAGACCGTAAAGTAAGAAAAAATGACATCTTCAACTCTCAATTGGTCGGAATAAGCGACGGATGCACAATCTAACATAAATCATTACATATATTAGAATGGTGATTAGATCATTCAAAAAAAATCATTAATTAAAACAAAAACTTAATTATAATTATACTTATTGCATCCTTCGGGGGGTGAAGAGATCAAGAAATTTTATATTTTTATCAGTATTGACCGACAACCATCTCAAGATTCTTGGACAGGAAACTTGTTCCTGGTAGTTCACTTATTATCTCAAATAAAGAATAGTTTCAAATGCCCAAGCCTATAAAATAACGCCAATAAATCAAAACCATTATTGAATAAAAAAAATAAATCATATCATAATAAAAGAAATATTTATCATGAAAGCCCATGGAAAGCCATATAAGTTGATTATCTTTGGTGTTAACAGAGTCAACAAATATTTGACAGTCATTTTGAAGCTTTCAAGACCCCAAGGATAACTGTTAAATGCCTCAAGATCCTCGGAGAGCTTTATTAAACCAACACTTATGTTGTTGTTAACGTCTCTCGCCCAAAGAATATTATGTACAAACCAAACCAAGCACAATGATTGTTTGTACTTCTTTGAAATTCTTTTACATTTCAATGCTTCTATCAAACTTTTGTTTTTGAAGCTTGGACCAACAATGGACACTAGGTCATCACGATCACTCGACTTGCCTTTGCTCTTTTGGGTATGCAAGATTCTTTTTTTAGGGGTTAGAATAGGTATAAATTGAGAAGGAGAAGGAGGATAACATTTTAGTCTAGTAACTATGAAAAACTCCTTCCAAGCAAAACAAACAGGCATGCCACAGTAATTTATCCTCACCTTATCCATCTTATCTTTGTTTTCATAAATAAACCTATGTTTGAGAAGATTATATACCATTTTTATTTGGAAACGAGCACTGTTGTCCTCCGACAAATCAAGATATTGCCCAAAGCAGTTGTCCTTGAAATAAATATCCAATTTTTATTCTCAAAGTATTTTTCTGAAGGTGTAGAAAGATTTTCTCATGGATGACTTAACCATGAAATTACCCATTAAATCTGTGGCACTATCACACTGCATTCTCATAGGATAACGATCAATGCTGAAGGTTTTGATCAAATCTTTGGTGAAAGGGCTATTAGCATTTGGATCATCTCTTTTAAAATATTCCTCCTCTCTTTGTTTATCATATTCTGTTCCTGATTGAGATAATGCTTGTAAAGCAAGCTCATAGAGTAGTGGATGTAGCCTAGCTACTTCATTTGTTCCTTCACTTGGACTTAATTCGATTTCTGTCCTTTTGGGAGGCATATTATCTAAAATTAATAGGAACATAAAATAGACTATAATTGATTAATTCATCGTTAAAAAGGATAACAATAAATCTAACATGCAAAAAAGTAAAATAACAATTCCAATAGATCATACATCTGTTGCACCAGGGAGGTTATCTGTTGCACTAAATAACTAACCTATTACAATGGATGAGTAATCTATTGTAATAATAAAAATAGATCACTCATCTGTTGAAATAGTTAACTGATCTGTACAACAGATCACACATCTGTTGTAACATACGAGTGATTTGTTGGAATAGTAACTAATCTATTGCAACGAATGAGTAATCTGTTGCAACAATACAAAATTATTACTCATTTGTTGAGACAAATGAATGGTCTGTGCAACAGATCACACATTTATTTATAACATAGGAGTGATCTGTTAGATTAGATTTCTTCCAACATAAGGGTCGTCTATCGTGATAGATGAATGATCAGTTGGAAAAATCAAGTCTTGGACATGTCTTGTTGGAATAGTTGATAGGATTTTATCCAACAGAAGGTTTATCTACTACATCAGATAATTAATCTATTGCATCAGATTTTTAATTCGATGGTTCCTCCATTGCATCAGATGGTTAATCTATTGCATCTAATTTTTAATTTGATGGTTCCTCTATTGCATTCGACGGTAAATCTGTTGCATCAAATGATTAATCTATTGCAACATATGGTTAATATGTTGCATCAGATGGTTAATCTATTGCATCATATGCTTAATCTATTACATCATATTTTTAATCCAATGGTTTCTCTGTTGCATCAAATGGTTAATCTGTTGTATCATATGCTAAATCTGTTGCATCATATGCTAAATCTGTTGCATCAGATGGTTAATCTGTTATAGAAAAAAAATAGTAGCATGATTTTGTTCAATAGAACAATAGAAATATCACCATTTTTACCAAGAACAAGAACAAATCAACCCAGCAACGGGCGCAACACGAAAAACACCAACATCATTGTTTAGTTTGTATAAACACAAACAACAAAAATTAAACTTCAAAAATGCAACAAACAACAAAAAATCATAATTCACTCTGAAAAGATAGGAGAAGAAATACCAGAAATTAGGATTTCATTCAGACCGTATTTCAAATTAAAGCAACAAATATTGAAATTGTTAACCAATACTAGAAAAGAAGTTGGCTCAAGTTTCTCATTTTCTTCAAAATTAAAAAGGCCATAATTTTTTACCCGTAAAAAAATAAAAGGGACAACGAAGAATTCGAAATTGTTGTGGCCAGAGAGCAACGTTATCACATTGATTGACGGTTGAAAGTTGAAAAGAAACTCAAAGCCTAACTATTTATCGTCGGAGGTTGAAGTCTTCGGGGATTGAAAGAAGAATTTGTAGAACTGTTGGTTGGGAGAAACCGTCAAAAGAGATAGGAGAGACGGTTGCTTTGGAGAGGAGAGGGGTGTGGGTTGATTTGTATTTTTGAAAATATAAGAAAGTTTTGAAAATATTAATCAAGTCCAAAATTAACTTAATCAAGTTTTCTAATTATGTTTGACCATTTAAGTTGGTCAATGTCATCAATCCTTCATTCAAGACTTAAATGACACATTTCCTTCAATTTTCTCAAGCTAGTAGCCAGAATGACTACAAAGGGGGCATCTAAATTCTAGGGTCATTTGGTGAGATTTAATTTAGCCGAATGACTATTATTGTAAAGGTGTGAAATTTTATGTATCAATGACCGACATATTTGTTTGTGTAATTTATCTAATATATTATTTCATTCAATTATTTATAGCTTGATTAGTTTTACACAATAATAAAAAAAAAAGTCATAAGGAACCCTATTAGAATGAAGAAATATAGATTTGTATACAGTTATCTACATCAGAATAAATAAA
>JAPEIP010000006.1:222838985-222852843 GCA_026120095.1 Capsicum chinense | reverse complement strand
TATGGCCAAGGAATGCTACTGATCTTAGCCAAAATTTGCACTTGCTGAACTTAGCAAATAACTAGTGATCCCTGAGAGTCTGAAGAACAATCCTGAGATGGTCTGCATGATCACGCTCTATGCGAGAATAGACCAGAATATCATCTATAAAGACTATGACAAACATGTCAAAGTACTGCTTGAACACACGGTTCATCAAGTCCATAAAAATTGCAGGGGCATTGGTAAGACCAAATGACATGACTAAAAATTCGAAGTGACCATACCGAGTATGAAAAGCTATCTTCGGAATGTCATATTCTCTAACTCTGAGCTGATGATAGCCTGATCTGAGGTCTATTTTGGAGAAGTAACTGGCACCCTGAAGTTGGTCGAATAGATCATCAATCCTGGGAAGAGGATATCTATTCTTGACCATGACCTTATTGAGTTGACGGTAATTAATACACATCCTGAGAGAACCATCTTTCTTGCGCATGAATAACACTGGCATACCCCATGGGGAAATGCTAGGTCTGATGAATCCCTTATCTAAGAGATCTTTCAACTGATCTTTCAGTTTTTTAAGTTCTGTTGGTGCCATTCTGTATGGCGGAATAAAAATAGGTTGAGTATCCGGAAGAAGGTCTATGCCAAAGTCTATTTCCTTTTTAGGAGGAATGTATGAAAGATCTTCGAGAAAGACATCTAAGTATTCATTAAAAACAGGGACTATTTTGAGGCTGGGAGATTCAGAACTGGAATCTTTAACATGCACGAGATGATACACACACTCCTTAGAAATCATTTTTCTTGCCGAAGGTAGGAAACAAGTTGACCCCTGAACACTGAAATGCTACCCTTCCACTCTAGGACGGGCTCATTCGGGAACTGAAACTTAACTATCCTGTTTCTGCAGTCGATTGTGGCATAGCAGGAATGAAGCCAATCCATGTCGAGAATGACATCAAAATTAGTCATCTCTAACTTCACTAAATCTGCTGACGTGGATTTTTGAGATATCATAATTGGGCAGTTCATGTATACCCGTTGGGCTATGATGGTTTTACCCACTGGGGTAGAGACTGAGAAGGGCTCTGCTAGGACTTCAGGACTGATTTAGAAATCGCCTGCTATGTATGGAGTAACAAAAGATAAAGATGCACTTGGTTCTAGCAAAGTATAAACATGAACATGGAAAATCTGTAATGTACCAGTAACGACATCAGGAAAATTTTCCTGATCCTGTTGGGACTGAAGAGCATAGAGTCTATTTGGGCGTTGTCCACTGGTAGCACTAGAAATAGCACCCTGCTGGTTTGGGCAACTGGACTGAGCTGTAGAATGATTTTGCTGACCATGAAGACTTAACTGCAGACACTCCCTAATACTGTGGCCTGGCTTGCCACAACCAAAACAGACATCACTACCGGCTCTGCAAATGCCCTTGTGGTTCTTACCACAAGTCTGATAAAGGGGATTCGCTCGGGCACTTCTAACACTGCCCTGAGATTTAGAGCCTGGCACTTTGTCTCTATTGCCATCTCTGAACTTCTGCACTAGAGCGCTGTCAGAGGAAGGAGCTGGAACGGCTGACTTGGAGTGAAACTGTGGACGGTTTCCTCTATCTGACTTGGGGTGAGCAAAGTTGAAGTTACCTAACCTTGCTCTCTTGTTCTGCCTCTCCCTTGTCTTAAACTTCTGCTCTTCTACTTCCTGGGCATGGGTCATGAGTCTTGCTAAGGTCATATAACCGATCAGCATCGCAGACCTACACTTATTTACCATGCTATCGTTGACCCCTGACACGAACTTGCTTATACTCTTGCATCGACACAACACCTAACCCGACGTTTGAAGCATCATAAAAGATAATAAAACCCATGCTATCCTTTGGTAAGGTTAAGATAGGAGATAACATCAACAAATCCTTGAGCTTTTGATATCTCAACTCACAAGCATCGGACCACTAAAAGAAAATCTTTTTCGGAGTCAACTTGGTCAACGTGGCTGCCATAGATGAGAAACCCTCAACAAAACATCAATAGTAACCCACCAAGCCAACAAAGCTCCGAATCCCTATGGGTGAAGTAGGCCTAGCCCGATTATGAACTTCTGCATTCTTGGATGGATCAACCATAATACTATTCTTAGTCACCACATGACCCAAAAACGAGACAGAATCCAACCAAATTTCAAACTTGGAGAACTTTGCATACAACTTCTCATTCCTCTATCTCTAAAGCATAATCTGCAAATACTCCTCATGATCGACCACACTCTTGGAATAAATCAAGATATCATCTATAAATACAATCACAAAAGAGTCAAGATATGGTCAAAATCTCGATTCATCAACTCCATGAACGTGGTTGGGGTATTGTTCAACCCAAAAGACATGACCATGAACTCATAATGATTGTATTGAGTCCAATAAGCCATCTTCGGAATATCCAAAGCTCTAATCCTCAATTGGTGATATTCGAATCTCAAATCAATCTTCGAAAACACCAAAGCACCCTGAAGCTAGCCGAGCAGATCATCAATACTAGAAAGAGGATACTTATTCTTAAATGTCACCTTCTTCAACTATCGATAATCAATACATATATGCATGGACCCATTCTTTTTCTTCACAAACAAAATAGGTGCACCGCAAGGTGATACACTAAGTCAGACAAATCCCTTATCCAACAGCTTCTGCAATTGATCCTTTAATTTTTTCAACTCGGTTGGGGCAGGAATAGAGATGGGCTTGGTTCCTAGCTCACTATCAATGGAAAAATAAATATCATAATCTGGAGGTATAGCAGGCGAATACGTAGGGAACACACTCATGAACTCACGAATAACATGAATAGAATCTAAAGAAGGAAATGACGCAAAACTAGTATCATGAATATAAGCCAAATAGGATTAACATTCTCTCTCAACCAAGCGATAAGCCTGAGATAGGATATAACCCTTTTGGGACCCGAATAAAGCGCACCCTTCCAAGCTATCTTTGGTACACTTGATGAAGCTAAATTCACAGTCTTAACATAACAATCCAGGACAATATGGTAAGACGTCAATCAATCCATATTCAAACTGACATTGAAATCAACTATATCTAAGACAAGCAAATCTACCCAAGTCTCACACCCAATAAAAGTCACAACACAAGATTGGTACACGCAATCCACGTATCCCTAAAGAATCTCCTACACAAATAAGCATGAAAGAGGCTCACTAACAAATCAAAGCCCGAAGCAAAATATGCAGACACATAAGCGAAAGACAATCTCAGATCAAATAACACAGATGCAGATCTAAAATAAATGGGAATGATACCAGTGATAACAAAAGAAAAAGCCTCAGCCTTTGGTCTTATGGGTATAGCATATCATGTCCACGACCACTAACTATCGGAGTAGCCCCGCGACTACCACCATAGGCACTACTACCTTTGCCTCGTGCACCTTTGGTAGAATATCTACCTCTCACAATAAAAATTGTAGTAACTCTAAACATACGATGGTGATAGTCCTCAGCGAAATGGCCAGTCTCATCACACAGAAAGCAAGCTCTATGACCCAACTCAATAGGAGAAAGTACGACTAGACCAAAATGACCACCCTAAACTACTAAACCAAAAGACCCACTACCCAAGCTCTGCAATGCTACCTGTACTGGTCTACCATAATATCCACAAAAACCTCTAGAATCCCTATCTCGAGAAGTGTGACCTCTGAACTCTCTCATACAATGCACCTTCTTGGTGCCTCCCTAAGATGCTCGAAGAATACTATCAGTCATCTTAGCATGGTACACTATACTTTGAAATGATGCTCCAAACACTACCATTTGAGATGTAGCTAACTAAGGAGAAACATCTAACCCCTTCAAGAACTTTCGAATCTTCTCAAATTCGGTGGCAATGCTAGCATAGAAATACCTAGACAAGGCATGAAAGCCTGCCTCGTACTTTGAAATAATCATGAAGCCCTACTCCAGGTGATTAAACTCATATATCATTTGATCCCTCAGACTGTAAAGCACAAGCCTCTCTAAAAAGGCCTCAATAAATTGATCCTATGACAGCTCAAGAGAATCAAGAGGTCTGCAACCAACAAGTGACCTCCACCAATCTCTAGCAGCATCCCTCAACTGATAAGTGTATAGACAACGCCATGAGACTTAAGCAAACCTAGGTTATGCAACTTCTCACAACAGTCAATCAAGAACTCATAGATATCCTTACCTATGGCACCACTGAACCTAGGAGGACCCAAACAAGTGAATCTCTCAAACTTTTTCTGATCCTCAGAAGATATAACTATGCTTGCACTATGAGGAGACATGGTGAATCTGGTAGGATGAGCTCCTACTTAGAAAGGTAACATAGATGAAGGCTGAACTCCTAATCTCAGAATACCATACTCAAATGCAGACATTAAAGAAGGAATAACACTCGGAGTCTATGGAGTACCAAAAATAGAAATAGGATATCGCGAAGGATTCACACTCGGGTATGGAGAAATAGCATAAATATATTTTAGTACAGATTGAGGTGCAATACACGGAGCTGGGGGAACACCATACACACTCGAATGAGCACCCTCTAAATGGGTTAACAAGCAAATCAACAACACTTTTAAGACTGGAAAAGCCCAAATCAACCACCGTGAGGGCACTCGAACTAGGATCTACACTGAAAGGGTGCAGTAGGGGTGAATACGATCCACTTGTACTTAGTAGGTATCATAGGACAACTAAGCAAAGTAGAAAATAAAGCATACAAATTACATACGAAGGACACGTCACCTGTAATTACAAAATATCCTATAATGGTAGCCCATACTATTTCCACTAACAATTCCATAATATTCACATACATTATAGCAAATATGAGGAAATAATACAAGTAAATCAATATCACACATACAAGTACTAAGGAAGGGATTACACATAGAAAAGTATGCATGAAGAGAGATAATAAAACATAAATAAAGGCACAATGCAACACAAATGCAATGAAAATGATGATGGTAATGATGATGCAATGCATGAGGTTGTCGCACAACCTCTGTATATACCTAAGAAGCTAAAGCTTTCTGACGTAGAACTCATGGGGGGATCGTCAACCCATATACAATGCATATTATATCTCCTCTACGCACATTCCTCTATAAAGGGTTTAAAGATGTCACATTTTTTGTCAGAAAAAGCTAGTGTTTTCAGTATTTCCACAGTGGTACCAATGTTTCATAAATGTATATGATATGAGGATGTAATGCTTACAACCAACCAGAATAACTATTTTCATACCCAATCAATATACCAACCAAGTGAGCCAACAATCCACTCAATGTTTCCAACCATCCATGAATTCAACATAAATCGTATGCCAACAGAATGAAACATATAAAAATACACCATTGATACCACATTAGGCTTTTTCATCAATCAATACACAACTAATTTCATGTACACAAAACAAATAATATCATATAGGATCCCACATGATTACACATAACAAATAATAAATCAAGACCATCAAATAGCATCATTATATAGACCCCCACAGGGTACAACACGTTAATAAATTTATTTTCATGATTAATTCTCACACCTTTAACATGATTTGGCATCAACATTCACTACCCAGTCCAGTCCGAAGAAAGTTAAGCCATAGCCTACCTCGAATGTTGAAAATCGATCCTCAGGTCTTCACCCCGAAGCTTTACTCCTCCCGGACGGACTATAAATCAAAAAATATAGAAATATAGAATCTATGCGTCAAAATAAAGTCAACAATACCCATATTGCTTATTTTTAAGTCGGGGTCAAAACGGACCCCCAAAATAAATTTTCAAAAAAGAAGAGAAAATTGTAATTTTATCTTTAAAATATGTTCCCCATATTTTTAGGAGTCTATAGCTGAAAATATAAGCAAAAATGAGGTTTAAATTAAAGAAAAATTATGTTTAAGCTTTATCGACAAAATCTTCAAAAAATCTTTTTGAAATCAAGAATCTAAAGTTGTTTTGAACATAAAATTGAGAGTAAACTGATAATATATGATTAAAACTTACCTAAGTAGAAATGAAATTTGAATCGAAGAAATACAAGTTTTAGGTTTTCCAGACTAAAATCTTCAATTTTTTTACTTTAATCCGCGTTAAAACAAGAATTGAATCATAAAATTAGAGTAAAGTAGTTGAAATAGGTGTTTAGAAGCTTACCCAAGCTTAGAAATGAAAGAAATTGCTCAAAAGTGTGAAACCCTAAGCTCTGAGTCTCAAAGATGGAAAAAAAAACGTAATATGGATATGTCTAGGGTCCAAGTCTGCACGAATCCCTCGAGATTCATTCAGAATCCCGTGAGCACAAACAAAATATGTTTTCCTATCAAATTTGACGTTCCGTAATCAATGAAGATATCAATTTTTAAAAAAACGTCACTTTCACAAAGTTGACTCCCAAAATCTAATTTCACAACTTTTCGAACTGAGAGTCGAAATGAAATTTAAAATCCATCAAATCACACCAACTATTTTACCAAATCAAAATCGACGTTCCAGATAACTGGTGCAGTCCATTTTGTCATCCGACAGACAAATCAATAAATGTTGATCGAAGTCAACTATAAGGCTCTCAAAGCCATCAAAAATCACAATTTCACATAATTCAAGCCAAAATACATTGGAAACCATGTCAATCATCCCCACGCCTCAGAAATACCAAAAAGCAATCATAGAGAGGTCAAATTACACAGAAATAAATATTTTACAAAAATAACCAAAAAATCAAGTCATTACATGAGTTTATGTCAAAAGAATTTGGTTCCTTCTATGAAGAAAATGTAATAAATAGGGAGCTTACAACACCTTATACAGCGGAGCAGAATGGTGTAACCAAACGAAAGAACCGCACAGTTGTTGAAATGGGCAGAAGCATAATGGAAGGTAGAAGTGTACCAAAGTATTTTTAGGCTAAAGTTGTTGTCATTGCTGTCTATTTACTGGATATTTCCCCACCAAGGCAGTGTATAATCAAACACCATATGAAGTTTAGAGAAGTAACAAGCCCAAGGTAAGCCACTTACGTGTCATTGGTTGTATTGCTTATGATTCGGTAAATTCACAAGCTCAGCGTTAGCTTGATAAAAATTATAAAAAATGTATCTTTATTGGATATAACACACAATCCAAGGCTTATAAGCTATATAATTCAATGAGTGGAAAAATTACGATTAATAGAAATGTTGTGTTTAATGAAGATGCAAGATGGAACTTTAATCTGAAAATGAAAGTTCAAATATTCAATTGTTGCCTTCTGACGATATTTTTGATTAAGAATATGTGGTAGATCCTTTTTTGGCAGGTCCATCGACTACTTCATCAATTGCCCTAACAACTTCTCCAACATTAGAAGAACCTTCAGCTGCGCCAATTCCATTAAGAAGATCAATAAGGGATAGAAAATCAAATTTCAAATATGCTGACAGTACATATTGTATTTTTGCTTTACTTGTTTCAGATCTTATTTTCTTTAAAGATGTCGAAGTAGAGAATAAGTGGTGCAAAGCCACAAAAGAAGAGTTATTAGTTATTTAAAAGAATTAGACTTAGGACTTGGTAAATTTTTCAAATGAAAAGAAAGTTATTGGGCTTAAATGGGTGTTTAGAACCAAATATCATATAGATGGCAGCATTTGAAAACATAAGGCAAGGCTCATCGCAAAGGGTTATTCTCAACAATAAGGTATCGAACAAAAACATAAGGCAAGGCTCGTCGTAAAGGGTTATTCTCAACAACAAGGTATCGACTTCGATGAAACTTTTTCTCCGATTATCTGCTTTGAACTGTGAGAACTTTTTTAGCCTTGACTGCTAAATTAAATCGGCCAGTGTATCAGTTTGACGTTAAATCTGCCTTTTTAAATGGTGATTTGAAAGAGAAAGTTTGTGTCTTAGAACCTAAAGGTTTTGTAGTTAATGGTACAAAAATAAGATTTACAAGTTAAAAAAAAGCACTCTATGGCTTAAAGAAAGCTTTGCGGGCATGCTACTTCAAAATTGATTTTTATTTTCAGGAGAGTGGCTTTGAAAGAAGTAACAATGAGCCTACTCTTTATATAAAAACAAGAGGTAAAAATAATTTTTTAGTGGTATGTCTTTACGTTGATATGATATATATGGGTTCGAATAAGTCTATTGTCACTGAATTTAAAGATTGCACAATGAAGAATTTTGAGATTTCTGATTTGAGACTGTTGCATTACTTTCTTGGTCTTGAGGTGAGACAAGAAGTTGATGGCATATTTCTTTCACAAAGAAAGTATGCAACAAATCTTTTGAAAAAGTAATGTGGTAAATTGTAATGTTGTTGCTACTCCGATGAATATCAATAAAAAGTTATGTTGTGATGAGGGTTCTGAAATGGCAAATGCAACTTATTTTAGAAGTCTAGTTGGTGGTTTGAACTACTTGTCTGATACAAGACCAGACATTGCTTTCTCTGTCGGCATCGTATCCAGATTTATGCACAATCCTAGCAAGCTTCACCTTGTAGCTGCAAAGAGAATACTGAGATATCTCGTTGGGACATTAGAGCATGGAATTTGGTATTTTAAGGTAATAAATTTCACATTAATTGACTTTACTGATAATGACTACGCAGGCAACATTGATAACGGAAAGAGCACATCTGATTTCTTGTTTAGTCTTGGATCTGGAGCAATTTCATAGAGTTCAAAGAAGCAGGAAGTGGTGGCCTTATCAACTTCAGAAGCTGAATATATTGCAGCAACTTCTGCAGCTTGTCAAGCAGTTTGGTTAAAGAAACTTGTTGCGGGTTTTAATTAGAAATCAGCTGGTGCGACTGAGATTTTTTGTGACAATAAATCTTCTATTGCAATGACAAAGAACCCAACATCCACGGTAGAACAAAGCACATAGATGTTCGCTATCACAATATTCGAAGTCTTATTTCTACCGAAAAAATTATTCTGAAGTCGTGTAATACAAATGAGCAATCAACAAACATCTTCACCAAATCACTTTCGCAAGCAAAGCACGAGTTCTTCAAAGGTCAACTTGGAGTTTGCAGCTTTGAATCAAGGGGGTGTGTTTAGAAATGATGCAAATATACTTGACCAAGTCTTCAGGAAGTTGATAGTTTTCTTTATTCTAGTAAGTTTAGATAGTGTTGCAGATTAGTAGCTAATCTCTAATTAGTGGACTAGTAAACCTAGATTTTAGTATTTTCAGTTTTATTATGAGACTATTTATAGGCAGTTCTCTTTACTCTCATAATGCATCAGAAATATAGACAGTTCAGTCATTTTTTTCTTCTCTTTTGCTCTATTTTCTGTTCACTTTCTCTTTTGGATTTCCTTTTTCTTTCCAACAATTTTTAGGATGATCTCAAGTTAATATACAATAATTACTAGTTTTCACAATCAAATCTATAAAAATTTAACTTTTTTGAATACAACATATACAAAGTCTGGGCAAAAACTATTGAGTTCGCATGAACCCACGTTACATTGCGGCTCCGCCCCACAGCATAAATCAACCTGGTATGGCATAGAGGTTTAGCCCTTTGTGCAGGAAGAATAAAATGCATTCCCAGTTATACATCAAGTTATAGTCCCTATGCACATAACAAGACTTAACAAATCTTCACAACTGCCTATATCCAGTAGTCCAAGCAAACTACAATTGGTGTTCTAGTATGTTACTAGTTTCTAAGAGTACATGCTCTTACATCTCAGCAGCAAACGATTTACCACAACCACAAGTTTGTGTAGCGTTTGGATTTTTGAAAGAGAAGCCTCCACCTATCAATGCATCGCTGTAGTCTAGTTGCATTCCGAAGATGAAGAGAAGGCTTTTTGGATCACAAACTGCAAGAAATAGTCGTTGAATCAATCGTTGAATCAAAATTTTCATAAACAACGCCAATAAACAATGGAAAAAGAAAGAGACAATTAGGTAAGCACGCATAAAATACAAGCATAAGAGTGAAATGATGCTAGTAATCTTGCACGGACCCAACACTATAAATAGCTCAACTACTTCATGAGTAAGAAGTCACACAAACAAGGTAAGATCTCTGAATCAAGGACATTATAATTGTTGTTGAAGAAACCTTCCATCTGAAAGTGAACTAAATTGTCTAGTAGACAGGTATCGTATGAGACTGATAAGGCATACTAGAGGAAGCAGCAGTAATTCTGGTACCGCAATCATTATCAGATAATCAGGCAAACATTACATAGCACACGTCTCCAGATATGAAGCATAGTTAGATTTCCGGGAGTTGAAATCCAAGGGAGATGAGAAGCGGAAATGCCATGAATGTTCTTATGGAATGGTTAAAACTGAGGAGAGTTTTACATTTGAAACCTGAAAATTATTTGCATTTTTATGTACATTTAAGTTCCCAACCATTACCACTTTAATCTCTCAGGCCAACCACTCATCCACTCCATCTTTCTTTCTCACTAATCTTAATGTCTTTTCATTTAGTGAGCACGACTAACTTATATCATCAACTACAATGAAGGCCAAGTATCCATGAATAGCACATATACTTGTTTCACTAAATTTATCCTCGCCCATGTTAAGAGTTAGGGATCTGCAAATGGAACAGATTCAACAGAACTGATTTACAAAGTTGATCTAACTTTGGTGTATCTTTCTCAAGGAAAAGAATACCAAGAGTGGCATAATAAAGGAGAGATGAAACTGACACGTACCAATAACAAAACCATTGTATTCAATGATTGAATCATCAGGTCTAGCATTTTCTTGGTTTTCAAACTCCATCGTGTATGACATGCCTGAGCATCCACCTTGTTTGACGCCAATTCTAAGACACAAGTCTTCATTCCGCTCACTCCTCATCTTATTCAAGTGCTTTAATGCATTGTCGGTTAAGGAAATAGCAGGCGCTACTCCTCCAGATGCAGGTGCTGCTGCATATAGTAGAAACCAAACAACTAATCAGAGTCAAGACAAAGCCAGCACCTAGGTAATAATTTCACGGGCATACTTCCAACTATTTCCAGAATCTAATTAAGATGACACTGTTTGTATCTGAAAAGTCATTTTTACTATACTTCACTCGATAACAGTTTAATTGTTCTAGAGAAATTTATTTAGAATTCCAAGAATCATATTGGAAGTATTATGTCTCATAACAATTTGATTTCAAAATACAAATTCTAAAGAAACAATCAAAGACAACATAAAATTCTAAAGAAAATTGCTATTAATGAAGTGCCTCTTTTGATAAAGAAAAATTCAACTAAAAGTACATCAGTTTTTTAGTGGATAATGGAGTGGGTTGTGAACCATGAGGTTCCACGTTTAAATCCTAGCGGAGGCAAAATATCTGCTAAAGCTCAAGCTAAATATCCTCCGATTGGGTTGTTTAGAAATAATAATCCCATCCAAGAACAATATTCAAGCTAAATAGCAAAAATAAGAGAGTAACAACAACATCAAATCTTTTAACTGGTAAAATATAATACCTGAACAGAGCAATGTAGTACCACTGATTAAAACTTGATAGTGTCAAAAAACTACTAAACCTTCAACAAAAAACAACACTACTTGTGAGCAAGCGACCAAATATATATGGCGCCAGAACACAGCTCCCTAGCTCCTCTCATTTTCCTCCACCTGCCTCTGATCTCCTTCAGGCATTGCTTCAGCGGTGGCTATGACTACCATGACGCCTTCCGAAAACGCAGCCTCTTCTTCGAAGTCCAGCGGTCCGGCAAACTTCCTCCCAACCAACGTACCAAGTGGCGTAGAAACTCCACATTGCACAATGATGCCTCCGTCAGAGTGGTCTTGACAGGAGATTACTACGATGCCGGAGACAAAGTGAAATTCATGTTCCCGGCGGAGTTCATAACAACATTGCTGTCATGAAGCATAATAGACTTCAAAAGGAAAATGGGAATTGGGTAGAGAGCTGGGCACTGCTATGAAGTGGGCGACGAATTTATTGTTAAAATCCATGGCCAAGGAAGGGGTCATATACGCGCAAGTGGGTGATGCATATTTTGAGTTCTGACCATAGTTGTTTGGTGAGGCCAGAAGATATGGACACTTCGAGAACTGTTCACAAGATTGATCAGAACCATCCCGAATCAGATGTTGCCACAGAGATCGATGCAGCGTTGGCCGCCGCCTGGTCCCGGATCAGACGTCTCCGGTGAGATCGATGCAGCATTGGCCACCACCTCCATTGTCTTCCGCCCTCTCGACATTTCACTCTAATCTCCTGTTTGATCATTCTTTCAAAGATTTCAAGTTTGCCAACAGGCAAAGCGATGCATACAGCTCCAGCCTGCACTCCGCAGTTTGCCTTTTCTACTGCGACTTTGATGGATACAAGGACGAATTGCTTTGGGGTGCAGCGTTGCTACACAAGGCAACAAGGAGACGGCAACATATAGAAAGTACCAGTGAAACCTAGGTGGTTTTTGGAGCTGGAGACACAACTAATGAATTTGTTTGGGATTATAAAAACATCATTAATGTCCTCATTATCAAGGAGGTGTTGATGGAAAAATACCAGATCTGAAAACCTTTCAAGTAAATGCAGATGCCTTCATCTGCTCAATACTACCTGGAATTTCTCATCCCCAAGTGCAATATTCTCGGGTGGACTCATTTCAAACCTCGGGTTTGTAACATACAGCACGTGACATGCTTGTTCTTCGTACTGCTCGCTTACTCTGATTATCTCAGCCATGCCAATCATGCTGTGCCATATGGCTCCATGTCAGCCATCCCTGCTCTCCTCAAACGCATTGCCAAATTTCAGGTGGATTACATCCTGGGAGAAAATCCTCAAAGAATGTCATGCATGGTGCGATATGGTTCACATTACCAATTAAGGATTCACCACAGGGGCAGCTCTTTACCATATGTGGCAGACCAGTCAACTTGTATTGGGTACAATGAAGGGTCTCGATATTTCTTCTCACCAAATCCAGATATCTTGATTGGAGCTGTTGGTGGTGGGCCCAATCTCACTGATTCCTTCCCAGGCTAGAGCCTTTCTTTTAGGAGTCCGAGCCCACTACATACGTTAATGCACCACTGGTGGGCCTTTTGGCTTACTTTTCAGCCCATCATTGATTCCTCATAACATAACATGTACTCTATGTAAAGAGAGAATGTAATGGTGGGCGAAGGCCACCCTCCCTATTATTGTTCAACATTCTAATCAATGAACAATGTACCAGGACTAATATTTTCACTATATACTATGCCAACTATATATTAATACCCCAAAAAACACTTTTATTTCACAAAACTCAATATTACTGCCCCTCTATTTTCTCTCTGACTTTGTTTTTGGTGTATCTAAACTGCGGAACGGACTCCTCTATTTAAAGCAAAGCTGCCTCGACCTCAACCAATCAGAATATGTGATTCTTTGTAACTTATACCATTGCAATTGCATTTGCAAATTGGCAAAGTCGGACACCTACAATTTGCAGTCACCATTTTTCTCTTTCTTCAATCATCATCTTTCTTTTATCTTTCTTTATTTACTTAATGGGCTGATTTTTATATGATGATGATATGAGGGGTTCTCTTTCCCTCTCTCACTTCTACTAACGCTCTTCTACGAAAGTTCACCTAACAGTCTTCTTCTCCGACCGTTTACTCTCTTTTTCTCTCTCCCTCGAGTTCTCCCTCTCGCTCTCCTTCTCTCTCTCCTCAGCGCTCCCGAGCTAATTCTCTCTCCCCCTCCCCTCCCCCCCCCCTTCTTTGTCATCTAGTTGCTGATATCGCCGGTTCCTGCCGATTAGACTCCGGCGAAGGTCACCAGAACACAGATCCGGTATCACCAGTAGACG
>JAPEIP010000006.1:222823970-222834483 GCA_026120095.1 Capsicum chinense | reverse complement strand
TGGAAGTGTTGACGCGAAGTATCCAAGGGGAGATACCGTGGTGTATGTTGTTTGCGGACGATGTAGTGTTGATTGATGAGACGCGGAGAGGTGTGAATGAAAAATTGGAGGTTTGGAGACAAACTCTGGAATCTAAGGGGTTCAGGTTGAGTAGGTCCAAGACGGAGTATATGGAATGCAAGTTTAGTGACTTGACGCAAGTTTAGTGACTTGACGCAGGAGGAAGATGTGGTCGTGAGGTTGGATTCCCAGGATGTTTGTAAGAGGGATAGTTTTAAGTATCTTGGGTCTACGATTCAAGGGAATGGCGAGATTGATAAGGATGTCGCTAACCTTATTGGAGCAGGTTGGATGAAGCGGAGGTTCGCCTCGGGAATGTTGTGCGATAAGAAGGTCTCACTTAAGCTTAAAGGCAAATTCTACAAAGTGACAGTCCGTCCAGCTATGCTATATGGAGCAGAGTGTTGGCCAGGCAAGAACTCTCACATTCAGAAAATGAACGTGGCGGTAATGAGAATGTTGCGTTGGATGTGTGGTCTTACTGGGGGGATAGAGTTAGGAATGAGACAGTTCGAGAGAAGGTGGGAGTGGCTTTCGAGGAGGATAAAATGCGGGAAGGAAGGTTGAGATGGTTTGGGCATGTGATGAAGAGGGGTACGGATGCCCCAGTACGCAGGTATGAGAGGATAGTGTTGGAGGGTTTTAGGAGGAGGAGAGGTAGGCCGAAGAAGTACTGGAAGGAAGTGATTAGACACGATATGGAGCAGCTGCAGCTTACCGAGGACATGACCCTAGATAGAAAGGTGTGGAGGTTGCGGATAAGGGTAGAAGGATAGGATGAGTGCATGAGTTGTAGCAAGTAGGTAGGAGCCACTAGTCAGGAGGGCCCAGGTGTCCCTGGTCTGTGAATGTTTGTTACTACTAGGGGGGTGTCGGATTCTGGTTGCCCTATCACTTATCTCTTATTTATTGCGCCTATTTATCTTATTTAGTATTGCTCGAATTTATACTTTATTTTATTTTTATTTTAGTATGTCTTATTCCTTTTTATGTTATGTCATCCATCATGCTTCACTACGCTTTGGTTACTATTCACTACCTAGAGCCAAGGGTCTATCGAAAACAGTCTCTCTACTTCTTTGGAGGTAGCGATATGGACTGCGTACATTTTACCCTCCCCAGACCCCACTTCCCCACTTTATGGCAATACACTGG
This sequence comes from Capsicum chinense, assembly GCA_026120095.1. Classification (NCBI taxonomy): domain Eukaryota; kingdom Viridiplantae; phylum Streptophyta; class Magnoliopsida; order Solanales; family Solanaceae; genus Capsicum; species Capsicum chinense. The sequence goes on along the minus strand of JAPEIP010000006.1, from coordinate 222,833,268 downwards.
GTTTGTTGTTGTTGTTATCTGCTTAATGGGCTCCACAAATCTCTCCCTTAATTTTGATTTTTCTTCCAACACTTGATTTAAATCTCTTTAAGTCTTCACAATTGAGAGGCTTTGTACGGATATCCGCAACTTGATCGAGATTTCATACATTCTCCGATGAAGTGATAATCGGTGACTATATACTAGTTTTATCACGATACACCGGATTCTTGCAAGTGTTTGTGCGGATCTGTTATCAACACAAATTATCATGGCTTCAATTTGTGGCAAGTTGAGCTCCTTCAACGGTCTTCTCAACCAAATAGCATGGTGCGTACATGATATTGCTTCCACATTTTCGGCTTCACAAATCTAGAAAGTAACACAATGACCCAAGAAAAACACAAAACGAGTTGTGGTTTTTCAATTAGCAATATCTCCTGCATAATCACTATCACAAAATCCAACAAGGTTAAAGTCACTGAAAAAAGAATAAAACAATTCAAGATCTATTGAATCTTTTAGGTGATGAAGAATTCTTAAAGCAACCTCCAAATGAGTGTAGGTTGGAGCTTCCATGAAGCGATTTATTGCTCCAGTTGCAAAGAGCACATCTAGCCTCGTACAAGCCAAGGATCTCAAACTTCCTATGAGACTTTTGGAAAAAATCAAGTCCACCTTTTCTCCATTAACAAATTTTGATAATATCGTTCCACTCTCCATTGGAGTGTTCAGGGGTTGCAATCGAGCACAAACTTCTTCAAAATATCTTTCTTATAGCTTTATAGAGATATGAAGATGGGTTCCTCCCGCTTCACTTCTAGGCCCAAGTAATATGACACGATCCTTATGTTTGTCATCTCAAACTCAAGGGACATAGCTTTCTTGAAAGCTTCAAAAAAAACTTGGATTGATTAATGATTATTACCATCAAAATAAGGTAATCAACATAAAGATGAACAAGCAAAATATCTCCATTAAACGTAAAGAGCATATTCACACAGAGAACGACTAAACCATTGTCTTGAAAATACTTGTCAATGCAACTATTCCATGCTCATGGAGCTTGCTTCAATCCATATAAAGCTTTCTTAAACCTCAACATTTTATCTTCATGATTTTTTACTACAAAGCCTAATGGTTGCTCAACATAGGCTTCCTCTTCAAGATATCCATTCAAGAATGCCGACTTGACATCAAGATGATTGATTTTCCACTTCATCTATGGACCCAAAGAGACAAATCGTCTCCACGCGGGCAACAAGTGCATAGACTTCCTCAGAGTCAATATCATGCTTTTGCTTGTAACTTTCAGACACAAGTCCTTCTTTATATATCTCCACCACACCATAAGCATTATTTTTCCTTGTATATCCATTTGACTCCAATTGCTTGATGACCCTCGGGAAGAGTTGTTAACTCCCAACTATTTTTTTTCTATTGCCTTGATATCCTCCTACATAGCCAATCTCCACCTTTTGTCTATATAACAGCTTCGTCAAAATTAATTGGTTCACTAGCAACAAAGAGACAATATAGAAAAGCAAAATTAGTAACTTCTTCTATATCATAGAGCTCTTGGATGTTCCTCATCCCCTACGTCTTTTGCTTTAACTTTCTTAAGAAAAAAGAGATGGAACATTTTGTGGAGAAGGAGGTGGGTTGCATCTTGTGCAAGTGCCACGATACTTGTTCTTCATCATCTCCAAAGTATGGAAGAAAATCATATCCTTTCTTCCTAGTCCTCCTTTTTTATGATGCTCTTCATCAAATTCAATAAACTCACTACCACCTTGCTGTTGCTTAAGTTGTATAGTTTGTAGCCTTTTGAACTTATGTCATAGCCAATAAGCTCATGCTTGACACTTTGATCGTCAATTTTTTCTCCCTGTTGACTTTAACCTATGAAATTTTATGATAATGATTATACGGGAGACATTGATGATAAAAGAAAGCACAACTAGTTTTGTGTTTTCTTAGGTGACTGTTATTTCTTGGAGTTCAACGAAATAACTCATTGTTACTCTCTTGACTTGTGAAGCTAAATAAGTGCCAACAACATCATGAACGCGTTATCATGTTATTTGGCTGAGAAGATTGTCGAAGGAGCTTAATTTGCCACAATTGAGCCATGGAGATTTGTGACAACAAATCTACACAAGCACTTGCCAAAAATTCGATGAATTTCAGTAAGCATACTGACACAAGATATCACTTCATCAGAGAATGCATTGCAAAGAAGGAAGTATAACTCAAATATGTGAAATCATATGATGAAGTTGCGATATTTTTATAAAGCCTCTCAACTTTGAAGATTTAATGAGATTGAAATCATGTGTTGGAGCGAGAATGAAAATCAAAATCAAAGGGGAGATTTGTGAGGCCCATTAAATAAAGAAAGAAAAGAAAAAAAGAAGGATGATTAAAGAAAGAAAAAAAATGATGTGCTGCAAACTGTATGCTTCCGACTTTAGCAAATTGTCAATTTACAAATGCAATTGCAATTGTGCAAGTAGCAAAGAATCGATCATTCTGATTCGTGAGGTTGAGGCAACTTTTCCTATAAATAGAGTTCATCCGCATTTTAGATACACCAAAAGCAGAGAGAGTAATCCAAAGATTATAAATAACCTGTGAGAAAATAAAACATAAGCAATATTGAAGTGAGTTGTGTAAAATAAAAGAGAGTTACTTCTTTTACAGGTTTAGTAGCCTCTTGACACTACAGAATTGTAATAAGTATTATTACATTGCACCGTTTGGGTATTATATTTTACTCCATTAGAAGATTAGGTGTCATTGGTATACTCTTGTTCTTGTTGTTTAACGTGGATATTATTCTTGGGTGGAATTATTATTCTTCTCGACATCGAGTACCTATGTTGGTCGGAAATGGCAGGTACCTTGTGAAATTAGTCATTGTGTGCACAAGCTGACCAAGATACCACAATTATTAAAAGAACTACATCGCTTTGACTCAACAAACACGATCACATGAAATATGAAAGGAATAATAATGAAGGGAACGAATCCTGCTTAAGTCTCACAAAATGCAAACATAATGTTTGAATCTTCCACATGTAAGATTTTTAAGTGACACACTCAAACTTACTTTATGCTATGGTACTCACAAGTTTGGATAGTTATAGGACCTCTGTTACAGTACCTTGACCATTACTTTTATAAAAGCTCGTGGGTGGTATTCTAGTCTAGCTACATCCTGATGATTCTTAAATAGAAGTTTGAAATCCTTAGCAAGAAAGACATAGCATAACAGGAGGTTATCTTGTGTCATAAGTGGTGCAGTACTTATTACAAGACCATTTGACAAATGAATATGTTCTACTTATGCTCTACTCCCAAATCCCAAAGTTTTAGATGATATTATTAGATTATTCCTTTTTCCTATTGTCAAAGTTAAGTGCTCTGACAAGAACCGCATAATTTACTTCCAATGAATGAAAGGTACAAACCGTCTCGGTCCTTTCCTTGAGCCGGGGGTCTATCGGAAATAGCCTCTCTACTTCTTCGGATGTAGTGGTATGAACTGCGTACATTCTACCCTCCCCAGACCCTACTATGTGGGAATATACTGGGTTTGTTGTTGTTGTTGTTGAATGAAAGGTACAAACCCAGTAGTCATCCTTGACTTGTAAGCACAGAAGAGATCATCGAACAGATACAAGCTTGAGGCTCTTGACCTCCTTGATGATTGTTTTTGTGCGACAATATGTTTACCAGCCGTCTCTTATCAATTTGCTCATCATTTCATCAACCCAAAATCCAAATTTTCTATTTTACAACGAGGCGACAGAAAAAACAGTTAAATTCAAGCAACGTGATCATAGCTGATCAACTGCTTCCCAATGGTATTGCACTTAACCTTCTTCAAACAGCTTCTTGAATGATGGAAAGTGAAAAGAAATGGCATATCCTCTGAATCTGCCTGATACACATTTCTGAAGTGAAGCACTTAAACTCTTAAGCATATGCTATGATATTCAAAAAGTTCCGCTAGTCTGGAAACAGGTAATGGACCTTCCTCAAAGTACCTTGAACTGTAACTTTTCCAAAGAGTTCTCGTATTATTTTACACAAATTATTCTGACTAGATATTCAGATGAATTTTTGTATATCTTTTACTTTCACTTTTCATCTATATATTTTACTGTTTAAAATTTTCATTTGTCATCTAAGGTAGTGGTATGGACTGCATACACTTTGCATTCCCCAGACCCCACTTTGTGGGAACACACTGGGTTATGTTGTTTAAAATTTTCATTTTCTAATCTATTTCTAAATGCTATGCAGTAATTAGTGTTCTTCACCTCTAAAATATCAAAAGAAAATCCCATATTCTAGTAGCTCACTGAGAAGTTTGAGGCCGACTACTCAAAGATCAGCTATGAATTCCATATAGTTTAGAGGCACGGATTCGCCTTAAAATGTCCAACCACAATCAAACCTAGATTCTTGTTTTTTCTCTTTCCAAAAGGATACTGCCTCTGTTAACCACTAACCTATTAAGTGATAAAAGAGTCATCACTTACATTCGAGCTGGAAATAACTATCCCAAATGATCTCTACAGCAAGAGAACAAAACTAACATCGTCCAATTTCAGCTATTCCAGTCTGTGACTGTCAGATCAAAGTCTGAAATCCAAGTTTTCACACAATAACTACCATTTTCAAGTCTTACTTTGGGACAAACCAGATAATTCAAGGGTGAGATGATATTCCAACAGAAATTTTGCAACATATTTCGATACAGCCTCTCTACCGTGTCAACGTAGAAGAAAGGCATTCCACCCTCCCTAGACCCCACTTGTGGGATTATACAGGATATGTCCTTGTTTGCTGTTGTAAATTTACAACATATTTACTACCAGAAGCATGATGAGAAATTGCAACAGACTAAACTCAGCTGTTCTTCATAGCTTACAAAAATTCTCTTGTTACTTCAAGTAAACCGAAGAATTGCAGCTTATATCTTTCGTATTTACTGTAATCAATAAATCTACTCCTTAAACTAGAGCAACTATACAGATCTCCCATTTCATTCAGCATTCAGACTATTTATCATAATTTAACTAATTCAACTCTAACCATCAACACACCAAAAATATCCTCCTTTATCCTTCAAATCGCTTATACTTTGGAGAATTCAAATAAATAGTGAATAAAAACAATTCACTCAAAATACCAATGATGTCCGTTATCTTCACTACAATTATCCTGTACACTCATCTTATCTACGATAAAATAGGTAGACACATCATTATTTATGGTGCAAAACCAACTTTAACTAGAAACTACAAAGACAATCTTAGAAGCTCAGTTGATTCAACTACCTGGCTGGACTTTCACCTTGTTAGTGAGGGTTCGATTCTCATCCTTGTAATCCCCTCCTCCCTGTCCTCTGCCCCCAATTAAAAAAATAACTGGAAAACACATTCCTATATAATTAATTTTAAGAGTTAATGATCAAAAACACACCTAAAGCATCCCAGTTTTTTGAGTTTCCTACCTGAGCTCTATCAAGTATGTGTGTTTCCTACCTACTATTATCAAAGACACCTAAACTATAAATTTGACACTTTTCCTACCTAAACGTTCAAACATGAAACTCAAAAAATTAACGGTTTAGGTGTTTTTTGATAAATAGTTTGGGTAGGAAACTCATACATCTGATAATTCAGATATAAAATTGAAAAATAGCGGGATATTTTAGGTATGTTTTTCAGCTTTCACTCTAATTTTAACTACAAATTTTATTTAGACACGAATTAAATAAAGAATTAATGGCGAAAATCACACCTAAAGTATATCAATTTTTTTGTGTTTCATATCTGGTCTATAAGGTGTATGAGTTTTCTATAGTGAATTATCACCAACTATACATATTTGAACTATTAATTGGTCACTATTACTGCTTGAACTTCAGTTCAGATATGAAACTAATGTGATTCACTCTGATTAGATTTAGAATTGAATTAAATAAAAGAAAAAAAATATCAAATCCTAAACAATTAAAATTCAAGTATGTAAGAGGATTACCTTCAAGTGTAGCAGATCGAATAGACAAAGATTTTTTACAATTGAAAATCGACGGCGAAGATCGAAAGGAAAGGGAAGAAGATTGAATGAAAGCAGTTGAAATTGTTGAATTATTGGAAGGGCGGCATAATAGAGAAGATGAACATCCAAGAGTCGCAGAAAACGCCATTGCTTCGGGCATGTAAATTATACTAATAAAATTAATTTTTCCTTTTTATTTTCCCCACTCATTTGGTTGGTTTAGTATATTTACACTCTCTTTGGACGGTGGTGTGCCGTGGTTTCCTAATGTAGGATACAACATAATATGGTATGATATTATATAGTATAGTATAATACTTCCTCCATTTTAAAATAAGTAAATTATTTAATTATTTATTAATATTTTAAAATAAATAAATCGTTGAATTTTTCTTAAAATTTACCTTTATGATTTGACAATCAATCAACTTTTGAAAAAGTATTACAAAGTTAGTTTTTTCTTTTTTGAGTAAAAATAAAAAAATTGTATTAAATTTATGTCTTTAATATTTTTTCTTAATATGTGTGTTAAAATCTAACAATTCATTTATTATGAAATAGAGAGAACATAATATTTGCAGAAATTGTATCGTTCACTGTTGTTTAATAATACACTGCTATTTAATAATAGTTTTTTTATTTAGTTTGACGGTATGATGCTGTATCGTTACGAGTAATTTTAGTAAAATACTCCTGATTATTATAAATTCTAAATTTATAATAATTAAGGGTATTTTCTTATTAACTATGAGCAGAATTTTCTTTGTGTTGTCACTGGCATATGCTATTTGTTTTTGTCGTCAGCGTAAAAATACAGATGAACTGATTTCAACTTGATCCAGAATGACTGAATGTATCATGACTTTAAAGCTTTTTCAGCTATACCTTCCGTCATATATTGGGTACTCATGCCCCTAACGTTAATGTGAGGAACATATACGTACCATTTAATTAATAATAGGAACATATGTGTACCCAAAATATGAAGGAAAGTATATGCGTACCATTTACCATAATTCAGGATATATACTTGACTTTAAATTAACTCTGATAGTATTATATTTTCTCCTCAGTGATTATAGTGGGACAGCATCTAATTAGTAACCTGATTCACGCTGTAATAGAATATTTCATCTAATCTCTACATAAATAATTAATAGAATCAAATGAACAATGAAAGAGTAAAATCTCAAATCTGAAATGAGTGAAAATCTACCTAGTGAAACAAGGATACATAAATAATTAATAGAATCAAATCAACAATGAAAAAGTAAAATCTCAAACCTGAAATGAGTGAAAGTCTACCTAGTGAAACAAGGAATGATCAGGTCTAATATATAGAGGAAAAAAAGTGTGAGATTATTAAAGTATCTAAAATATAGCATCATATTGAATTCCAAATGAAGTTAAGTTTTTTTTCTAGTTTTACAACTCCCTATCGCATTACATTATTATTCATTTAAAGAAAACAAAAGCAGAAACTTTAATTTTTTGGAAGAAAGAGAAGGCGGAAGAAGAAAAAGAACTTAGAGAAGAACAACACAATAAAAAAACAAAGAGAGATTGAGAACAAAAAAGCATAAAAATAACTAATATAGAACAAAGGGTAAAATATGATTAAATAAAATTATATGAGGGCATAGTTGGAAAAGAAAAAAAAATTATGGGATACCGCCAAATTGGTGGTTCAGTTAATTGGGGGATTTTATGATTATCAAATAATAAAAAAATATCATACCATGTCTTTTAGCAAAGAGTTAATACATAAAAATGACCCTAAACTTGACACTAAATTATAATTTTTACCTTAAACTTTGACAGTGCACAAATATGACCTTTAACTATTCAAAACTGCACAAATATGACTTCCAATTCTACGTAGCAAAACGCGTGTTCCACACGCAAAACTGGGCGCGTCCAGTTTAAAATCTAAGGTCATAATACATAAATATCACCTTAAACTTTGACAGTGCACAAATATGAGCTTTAACTATTTAAAACTGTACAAATATGATCTTTAAATGACTCTTCACAATTATTTTTTCATTATTTTCGGCTCAAAGATGAAAATGACATCTAATTTTTTTTGTCATTGCGAAAAAAGAGCAATATTAAAGATTTATTAATTAGACGGGTCAGCCTCATATGAAAAAATCGAGCAGGTATGTATATATATTATAAAGCAGAGGACGAATTTAAGTTATATAATACATCTAAATATTATTTATTTAAATATTAAATTAAAGATGAAACTATACTAATAATAAAAAATTATAGTTTTAATAAAACGTTATTAGTAGTAGTAGTATATTAAATTAACGTTATCAAATTAACGTAATTAAAATGTTATTAAATTAACGTTATTAAATTAACTAGGGACGGACCTACGTGGTTGTCGTAGGATTGACCCGACCCCCCTCGGTAAAAAAATTACGTTATATATATATAAGATAGAAAATATATATTTATGTACGTATATTAATATTGAACCACATAAAACAAGGCACTTAGATAGCCCAATGGCGTTATTTATTCTTCTTGGGCGCTTCTTTCAGCCTACTGTGCGGGTTCGATCCCTGCTAGTGGTTGTTTTTTTTTATTAAAAAAAAGTTAGGTGTTGCTGCTATAGAAATAAATAAAATAATAATAATAATTTTTTTAAATTCAAAAAAAGTTAGATGCTGCTACTATAGAAATAAATAAATAATAATAATAATAATAATAACAACAACAACAACAACAACAACAACAACAATAATAATAATAATAATAATAATAATAAAAACGACGTCATTTTAACATAAAAAATAAAACTTTAATAGTGCACAAATATGATCTTTAACAATTCAAAACTGCACAAATGTGACCTCTCTCCAAGTCAGCCTTTTTAACGACGTGGCACCATGTGATTGGATTACCTTTCCACGTAGGCACGAGTGAGACTCACGCATGGGGTTGCAAAATCGAAGATCATATTTGTTTAAGTTTTGAATAGTTAAAAATCTTATTTATACACTATTAAAGTTTAAGATCAAAATTATAGTTTAATATCAACTTTAAGATTATTTTTATGGATTAACTCTTCAGCAAACAATAAAAACAAACATAATTTCTGTAGTAGTCATTATCATACTATACCATAAAAAATCACCATTCAAACAGACACTTCGTTGTCCATTGCTTATTTATTCACACGTGGTAGTTGAATTGACATCATTCTGTCAGTTATTTTTTTTTGCGG
>JAPEIP010000006.1:222807524-222820365 GCA_026120095.1 Capsicum chinense | reverse complement strand
TATATATATATTGAGTTAATACATAAAAATGACCCTAAACTTGACACCAAATTATAACTTTGACCTTAAACTTTGATAGTGCACAAATAAGACCTTTAACTATTCAAAATCTGAACAAATATGACCTCCGATTTTGCAACCCCATGCGTGAGTCTCACTAGTGCCTATGTGGAAAGGTAATCCAACACGGTGTCACATCGTTAAAAGGGTTGACTTGGAGAGAGGTCATATTTGTGCAGTTTTGAATAGTTAAATATCATGTTTGTGAACTGTCAAAGTTTTGCTTTTTGTGTTAAAACGACGTTTTTTTTTAAATTATTATTATTGTTATTGTTATTTTGTTATTATTATTATTATTATAATAATAATTTTTTTATTTATTTCTATAGTAGCAGCACCTAACTTTTTTTTTTAATTTTAAAAATTATTATTATTATTATTTATTTATTTCTATAGCAGTAGCACTTATCTTTTTTTTTTAAATTAAAAAAAAATAGCCACTAGCAGGGATCGAACCCGCACAGTAGGCTGAATGAAGCGCCCAAGAAGAGTAAATAACACCACTGGGCTATCTAAGTGTCTTATTTCATGTGATTCAACATTAATAAACGTATATAAATATACATTTTCTATCTTATATATATACAACATAATTTTTGTATCGAGGGGGTTTGGGTGAACCCTATGGCAACCACGTAGGTCCACCCCTCGTTAATTTAATAATGTTTTAATAACGTTAATTTAATAACATTTTAATTACGTTAATTTGATAACATTAATTTAATATACTACTGCTACTATCCTTAATAACATTAATTTAATATACTACTGCTACAATCCTTAACAACATTAATTTAATAACATTTTATTAAACTATAATTTTTTTATTATTAGTATAGTTTCATCTTTAATTTAATATTTAAATAAATAATATTTAGATATATTATATAACTTAAATTCGTCCCCTACTTTATAATATATATACATACCCGCTCAATTTTTTCATATGAGGTTGACCCGCCTAATTAATAAATCTATAATATTGCTCTTTTTCCGCAATGACAAAAGAAATTAGATGTCATTTTTATCTTTGAGCCGAAAATAATAAAAAAATAATAGTAAAAAGTCATTTAAAGGTCACATTTATGCAATTTTGAATAGTTAAAGGTCATATTTGTGCATTGTCAAAGTTTAAGGTCATATTTATGTATTATGCCCTTAGATTTTAAGCTGGACGCGCCCAGTTTTGCGTGTTGAACACGCGTTTGACCACGTAGGACTGGAGGTCATATTTGTGCAGTTTTGAATAGTTAAAGGTCATATTTGTGCACTGTCAAAGTTTAAGGTCAAAATTATAATTTGGTATCAAGTTTAGGGTCATTTTTATGTATTAACTCATATATATTAGTTAGCATCTTCATTAATCACCAAAAAGTGGAATTTACAAACCAAGTTAGAACTTACTCATCTAGCTAGCACAAGGCAAACTACCAACTCACCAACTCCAGATTTTTTTTTTAAAGTTACATCTATCTAGAAATAAACTTAATTGGAGCAGTAGCTCAAACACGACACACACATGCTATACCTCTTGCTGACTTCTCTACTGAGGCTTCATTCTTTTCAAACACACCTGTATTTCTTTCCTTCCCGATAGCATGAAAATTAAGCCATCTAACTATTCCCTTTGGTTTTCTAGATTATCCATTGTTACATTGTTGGTTGGCTGGTGACGGGAAAGGGGAGGGGGAATTTGGTCGGCAGCAAATCTGGAAGGGTGGTTTCCGGCGATTTCGCCAGTTTTTTGGCGGTTTGGTGGTGATTCCGGCAAGATAGGTGCGCCGAAAAGCTTCGTTATGAGGGAAGGTAGATTTTTCGATGGCAGATCTAGCGGGTTTCCGGCGAAATTAAAAATTTTTCAACGATTTCTTGCTGGAAAAATGAACTTTCCATTTTATTTTTTCGTTCTCTCTCTATTATTTCTTCTACTCTTGTGTCTCTGTTTGTTTCTCCCCTTTATTGATTTTTTATTATTTTTTCTCTGTTTTCTTCTATTATTAAGTTCACTGTATATGTTGTAACAACGTAAAAATATTTTATTCATGAGTGTTAAAAGAAAATGAAATGCACTCGGGTAAAAAAATGAGTTTCTATTCATTAGAATGTGTTGGTGTGGGTATTGAGGTTTGTGTATTGTGTGAAACAGTATGAGTGAATGATGTGTGCATCAGTTTACGTAATCATTTTTCCTCTCTTTTTATTTAAACCAGATAGTATTTAACACACAATATTTAAATTCTTAACATATTTACTGAGCAAATATATAAACATTCATTAAATTTACAGTATAACATGTGACAATAAAAGGTTCATGTAATCAAATATATATACTAACAGTATATTAAACTATTCAAATATTTTCACTCTTGTTTTTTCATAGCAAATTTACAACAATAGAATAGGACCAAAAATAGAACCTGTATTCCAACTTAATTGAATACAGAATCAAGACGTTATCACCGAAAACTCGAACTGAATTCAAATTCGACTTGATTCACTTTTTTCTCTTTTTGTTTTCTTTCTCTGTGTTTGATTTTGAGTGTTATTTCCTTCTTACGTTTTGTCTGACTTCTCTCTGTACTTTTTTTAGTCTGATTTTTTCTCTTCATGTTTTTTCTGCTTCTGTCTGATTTGTCTGATATAGTGTATGTAGATGGAAAGTGTACATGTTTTTTTTTTTATGGGTGGGAAAGTCTTTAAAAATATGGACTTTGGGGGGAACAGTTAGGATCAGATAAGGGGGGATTTTGAATTTTGATTTTTTTAAGAAGATAATAATAATAACAAATAAAAATAATAAATAAATAAATAAAATAATAATAATGATAAAAATAATATAATAATTATTATTTAATTTTTATATTTAAGAAAATACAATAAAAGTTATAAATAGCCAAAAATAAATATAATTAAGATATTACTAAAACTACTAGCTTGTTTATTTAAAATTTAAAAAGAAAAATATTTTTAAATTTTTGTATTATTTTATTAAAATTAGAATAAAAATAAAATAAAATATCCTAAAATTAAATTTATTTATTATTTATTTTTAACTAAAAATAAAATAAAAATTAAAATAATATCAGATATAATATAAATATTTAATATTAAAAAATAAATTAAAATTCGAGGAGGATCAAATATCACGTGTCTACATTTTGCCCCTCTTTGTGTAAAATCTTGAAGAGTTTTTATACAAAGAAGTAGACAAGATATGGTTTTTGACCCTCCGATTATTTGAAAGGTAAGGATAAAAGAAAATAAAAGAAAAGAAAAGAGAAGAAAAAAATGTGACTGAGTCTTGGTTTTGAAACTCCTACATATCCCAGGTTATAAGGGAATCAGGTCACGTGTAGTTCAAAGGTAAAAAGAAGAGAGAAAGAGTTAAAGGTCGAGTAAGGTTCCGTCAAATTTTTGGTTCACGACTTGTATTTTTTTAACATCCAAATGACTAACAAAAATCAAAAATGCAAATGAAAGATGCAATTTCTCTAGAATCTTGATTCGAATCTTCATGACTTGAACTTGAAAATTTATCCTATTCTTCAGGCGGGTTTCTGGCTTGCTTTTTTCTTCAAGTGCCATCCTAGACTTGTTTTTTCTTCACCCTGTTCTTCAGCCGGGCTCTTGAACTTGCTTTTTCTTCACCATGTTCTTCAGGCGGGTTCTTGGACATATTTTTTCTTCACTCTGTTCTTCAGGCGGGCTCCTGAAATTGCTTTTTATTCATTCTGTTCTTCAGGCAAGCTCCTGAACTTGATTTTTGTTCACCTTGTTCTTCAGGCGGGATCCTGGACATACTTTTCTTCACCCTGTTCTTTAGGTGGGCTCCTAAACTCAAAGTAAATAGTGAAACAGAAAAATAACATCCCATTATTCAGGAGGGTCCTGAGCATATAATAAATTCCCATTCTTTAGGATGGTCCTGGGTATAAAATAAATTCTCATTCTTCAGGCGGGTCCTGGGGATAAAATAAATTTTCATTCTTTAGGAGGGTCCTGGGTATAAAATAAATTTCCATTCTTCAGGATGGTCCTGAGCATAAAATAAATTCTCATTCTTCAGGAGGGTCCTGTCCCATTCTTCAGGCAGGTCCTGAGCCTAAAATAAATTCCCATTCTTCAGGAGGGGCCTGAGCATAAAATAAATTTCCATTTTTCAGGAGGGTCCTGTCCCATTCTTCAGGAGGGTCTTGAGCATAAAAATAATTTCTCATTCTTTAGGAGGTCCTGTTCCATTCTTTAGGAGAATCCTGAGCATAAAATAAATTTCCATTCTTCAGGAGGGTCCTGTCTCATTCTTCAGAAGGTTCTCGAGCATAAAAATAAATTTCCATTCTTCAGGGAGGGCCTTGTCCCATTCTTCAGAAAGGCTCTGAACATAAAATAAATCTCCATTCTTCAGGAGGGTCCTGTCCTATTCTTCAGAAGGGTCCTGAGCATAAAATAAATTCTCATTCTTCAAGAGGGTCCTGTCCCATTCTTCAGGAGGGTCCTGAGCATAAAATGAATTTCCATTCTCCAGTAGGGTCCTGTCCCATTCTTCAGGAGGGTTCTGAACATAAAATAAATTTTTATTCTTCAGGAGGGTCCTGTCCCATTCTTTAGGAGGGTCCTGAGCATAAAATAAATTTTCATTCTTCAGGAGGGTCCTGTCCCATTCTTCAGGAGGGTCCTGAACATAAAATAAATTCTCATTCTTCAGGAGGGTCCTGAGCATAAAATAATTTTTCATTCTTTAGGAAGGTCCTGTCCTATTATATAGGAGGGTCTTGAGCATAAAATAAATTCTCATTTTTCAAGAGGGTCCTTTCCCATTTTTCAGGAAGGTCCTGAGTAAAAAATAAATTCCCATACAACACACATAAAACTTTTTCTTTTTACCCTAGTTTACACTAGAAAATTTTGTAAGTGTCATTAGATCACAACTTTTGAAAATTACAGTAAAGAGGGTGAATCAAGGCCATGTTAAAGAAATGCGTCTCTTCAGAGTAAAACTAATGACTAAAATTAGGAAGTACATATCCTAACACATGAAACTCAAATTACCCAGACAAGGAAGTGCGTCTCGTAGGGGTTATATGAAATGATTTAACTAGAAAGTGTGTTTTCTAGGAGTGTAGGTTCAAGTTAGGAAGTGCGTCACTTAACCAAATGAAACTTAAATTACCCAGATGAGGAAGTGCGTTTCCTAGGGATTAACAGAAATGGCTCAACTAGAAAGTACATCTACATCTTCTAGAAATCAAGGGAATGACTCGACTAAAAGGTATATCTAATATGAATCAAGGAGAATGACTCGACTAAAAGATACATCTTATAGGAATCAAAGGGGATGACTCGACTAAAAGGTACTTCTTATAGGAATTGAGGGGAATGACTTGACTAAAAGGTATGTTTCATAGTAATCAAGGGGAATAACTCGACTAAAAGGTGCGTCTTATAAGAATCAAGGGGAATGACTCGACTAAAAGGTATGTCTTATAGGAATCAAATAAAATGACTCGATTACAAGGTACGTCTTATAGGAATCAAGGAGAATGACTCGACTAAAAGGTACGTCTTATAGAAATCATGGGAAATAACTCGACTAAAAGGTATGTCTTATAGGAATCAAGGGGAATGACTCGACTAAAAGGTACGTCTTATAGGAATTAGAAGAATGACTCTACTAAAACGTACGTCTTATAGGAATCAAGGGAAATGACTTGACTAAAAGGCACGTCTTATAAGAATCAAGGAGAATGACTCGACTAAAAGGTACATCTTATAGGAATCAATGGGAATGAATCGACTAAAAGGTACGTCTTATAGGAATCAATGGGAATGACTCGACTCAAAGGTATGTCTTATAGAAATTAAGGGGAATGACTCGACTAAAAGGTACCTCTTATAGGAATCAAAGGGAATGACTTGACTAAAAGGTACGTCTTATAGGAATAAAGGAGAATGACTCGACTAAAAGTTACGTCTTATAGGAATCAAGGGGAATAAATTGACTAAAAGGTACGTCTTATAGGAATCAAGGTTCAATTTAAAAAGTATATGTAACGCCCTGAAAATCTATCCCGAGACGTCACACGGTGCTTAGGACCACAAGTGATCCCAAGCTAACCCTTCTACTGGCATAACTCATAAGCAACCGAATGATATGCATAAAATGACTGAGTTTACTGTACGGAAACATAATAATGATGGAATTTGGGGAAAATACAATATTAATACAAATTTTACATTCAAATAAAGTCTGAAAGAGGTACTAAAAATACATAACTGACTTTAACTGACATATGTGAAGCCTCTACTATACTGACTATAGATAGCTTGGAACCGACTTCAACTATCACTAATTAATACATATGAATAAGAAAATAAATTACATCAATAACATCTAACTAAAGTCCCTGAAGTAGTAGGAATCCTCATCTGCTAGCTGAAATCTGCAGACTATCTGAATATAGTATACGTGCTACAACTGAGCTGATACCTATATTATGAGACAATGTAGCACATAGACATATATATGGATCAGTACTTTGAGGATATACTGAGTATATGGGAGTGAAATGCATAAGTAAAACATTATCTCATCATCATAATTTGTAAAACAATGCATGCTAAATGTAAAGGACTCACATAAGCTGGAATATCTGAAATACTAAAAATAATAGTCATAAGAAACAAATCATACTTGTAAATCTAGTGAGCCATAACATTTAGTTCTAAAAGCTGTGCTAATACTCTGTCTCTAAATCATACTGTCTAAATATAGACATAACTCACTTCTAAGTCTGAAAACTGAAATATGTAACTCTTATCTTTCTGTAAAGCATAATCTAAGTAAAACTTGTGAGCCTTTACAATTAGTTTTCTAAAATCTGGAAAATCCCTTATCTTAGGGCTTAAAATCTTAAAACCATAACTTCCAAAACATATGCTTTTATCTTAAATCTTTAAATCAAAAGACTGTTGAAGAGTGGGGGACATCGTCTGCTGGGTGGTTCTTCTAACCGACAATACACCATGTAAGCATCCATGGAGTCCCACGACTGGCCCCCGTTAGGTAGGGCTGTTCTACCCTTTCCATTGGAATAGAACATTTTAATCTGAGTGATCACAATCTGAGTCATCCACATAGAAGTCGAAATAATCTGATAATCTGTACTTATAGTGGCACGTAGTTTTGGGGTATGAAACCATAGTAACTTACCCATATCGGTGCTAAATACTACTCTCAATCTCATGCTCAAAATCTTAAGAAATTCACTTTAGAATTTATACAAAGGTTTATAGAAAAATCAACTATGCTTTGCTTTTCTTTAAATCTCAAGTCTTCTGAAATAAAGTGGATTCTTTATCTAAAATTTAAAAATAATCTAGTCATGGGGTGCTTATAGCACAAACAATCCTGAAACAATAAATATTTAAATGGGGTCTATTGACCCAAGCATCAATCTTATATTAAAACATCTAAAAATTCATACTTGGTAATGTAAACATTCATAAATCATCTTAAAATCTGGAAATTTCAGCAATATGCATGGAAACATAAACATAATCATGTATTTCAACTTCTAAATCATGGAAAACCTCATAATCTTGCAAAGAATGATAATTGGTATAAAACCTAACTTGAATTTCATGGAAAATCATATAAATTGCAGTAAGTTTGTAAATAAAATAAAGTTTTGGGCACAAGTATGAAAGAATTATTCTTGTTCAAACCTCACATACCTTGATTGAAGATTGGATGAAGAATCTTAAAATATTGATTCCTAATTGAGATCTTGAAGATGAGGCCTTGACTATCTTGTCTTGGGAATCTTCAATCTAAAGCTTTGATTTCTTGGAGAAGGAGCTTTGATGATCTAGGGTTTTGTTTTGAGAGAAAAATGATGAAATAAGCATAAAGTGCTTTGATATAAGCTTAATAATGTGTTTTGGACAGATTGGAGCCTTGAAAATTGACCAAAATGTCTTTTTTAAACTTCAAGTCGGAACTGAAAAACGTAATATTTTTCTAGATTTGGTTGGCCACCACGACGTGCCACAGTCGCGGTGGCTCACTGGAAAAGAAATTGGGAACTAAATGCTCACCGCAATGTGCCACAATCGCGGTGCCCCTTGGATTGCCATCTTGACGCGACGCGCCAAAATCGCGGAGTCTTACTGGAATGGGACATTTGGGAAAATGGGCTTCTTCGCGACACGACGCTATTGCGGAGGGCCACTAAAATTTGAAAATTGCGGATTTTGCCTTCTCCGCGACGCGCTGAGAGTCCAGGTGGCACACTGTTTTACTAAACACGCTCTAACTTTTTCACCGAGTGTCGGAATTTGGCAAATTTGGTATCTATTCAATTTCCCACACAATAAAAAGTTAAAATCTTAAAAATACCGTATGAAATAAATGGTATTCATCTTTGAAGCAATTTTTGACATTCTAGGGATGAATTTAAGCTAGAAAAAGTATGGGGTATTACAGTATATCACCTAGTAGTTGAAAATTGAAATACCTGGACAAAGAAATATGCCTCCGAGGGATATAGGGTGATGAATTTTTTACTATAATTTGTTTACCAAATCTGTGTAGCAACATTGCTTCCTGCATTTATGGAAATGAGGCATTGCAGCCTTTGATATTTATGTTCTGTTTCCTGTTTCATCAAAGAAAACTTGTGAGTTCAAAAATATGGTGGCAGGTTTGTGGCTTTAGCTTCCGTGGCAACCGTTCTTGCCCTCTTCACATTTAACCTTGCTTCCAACCATTAGCATCTGTCACCGACTTTCTGCATAGTTGACCCAAATTCAGATTATTAGAAGTGACTCCGAAACAAACACAATATCTCTACTTTGTCATGCTCCTCAAATAAACCCTTTGAACCTTGGTATTTCCATGAGTTCCCAGACTCGTTTGTTGACAAAACTTTCTGCATGCCTTATTTCAAATCATAATCATGTCTCTTTCATGTGTTGGCTCTTTTCTTGCTTTGTGTAATTGAAAAAACTGGTAGTCAGTTTTAAAATCTTTTTTCACTTGTTATGACACAGACTCAACTCAAACCAAAAAATTATAGTGATTTTCCATTTGAATAACTGACTCAAGAAAATAAAATAGAAATATAGAGAAGGAAAAAAAGACAATGAATGTCCTTTTCTAAAAATAGGAAGAAGAAAAATTTATATGGAAATGATAGTCAACCCTAATGATTATGACATATATTTTGAATTAAAGAACCTGATCTAATCACACCAATCATTATCAACTTTTGTCCACTTATTGAACTTGAAATTGAACCAATCTTGTATTTGTTCTTTCTGTATTATAATTCTCCTTCGGCTAGTGACACCTCAATAGGTTTTTTGCCAACGAGCCTATCTTATTTTCACTTCTTTCTCGACTCATAGTCGCCTTATGGTACCCATATGGGTTTTCACCAATAAGACTCTCATTTCATTATTCTCACAACTCACTGTCGCCTTATGGTGCCTAAGAGAATTTTCATCAATCAGACACTCTCATTTTTTTTTATATATATAAGAAAAATAACACCCAAAATATGAAATATCAGGCACCCATAACATGTTTATCCTTGACATTCTCAAAGATTGATCTGAAGGTTTTTCTTTGGTTGTAACTTGGCTTTTGGAAAGGGTTAGAAAGAAAGGGCGGCATGAGGCTAAAAAATTTACATAACATTGGATGAAACATATAACTTTTGGAATCGACTCTTTTAAGGAAATAAACTTTTGTCCCAGTTTCATTTTATTCTGAGTAATTAATTTTTTTTTTGGTTGGACCGAACCCCAGAGTAGGGCTGCCTACGTATCTTGTCATAACAAGAATCAGGTCAAACATTGTTCAGGCAACTTGTTCTTCTGCTTGATTCTGATTTCTTTTCTCCTTTTTTCTTTTATTGACACTTTTTCTCTTTGATTTTTTTACTCTATTTTTCTTGGCACTCATCATTTTTTTGACACTTTTTTTTACCTTTATTCTTTTACTCAAACCTTTTTCTTGAACTTTGATGACTCTATATTGATTTCAAAAGAGGATATGAAAGAAAATAGAACTAAAGCTCAAATAGGGTAAACAAAGGATGACACAATGTTCGAATAACAGAATGAAATGTCTTCTTCATATCAATCCTTGAAAATGCATGTACATATCATGCAATATGAAAGTGAAAGATGAAGATTATTCATGACATTTTTTACAGCGCTAACTTAAACTGAGAATGTGTTTTATTTCTTTTTTTTTTCGCACTTATCAAACATAAAACTCCACCTTTGTTGTACATTCCTCACATCTAATGGTCCATGCTTTTGTGGAGCTGATTTTCTTTTGATTTCTCTAGATATAGGATTGTGCATCCACTATCTGACTCAATTGAGATATGTCTTTCAATTGATGACCAAGTTATTCTAGTGATTCTCAACATAATTGCCTTGATTTTTAAAGAAGGCTTCAACTTGATCACCAAATGCCTCAACACTCTACCTATTTTCTCAGATGCTCTCTTTTTCTAACTTTAGCTCTTTGATTCAATGTTTTATAATTAAACTTGATTTTAAGATCCAGCTAAAAATTTTGCAGACATGTCATAACACTAGAATCAACATAAAATGTTTTATGTAATGAAGACAAACAAACAACTTAAAAATAAGAAAAAACAACAAGGAGATCACATTCCATTAAATGAAAAGATAGAAGGGTTTAAACGAAAATGACAGACAGACAAAACAAGACAGATTTTGAACTACAATCCTAAAATAATTTGAAAAATAGAAAGAAAAACAAAATAAACTACCAACAATCCTTCCAAGTAAGGAAAGGAATGACATTCCAATTGTTGAGCTTGACATCTTAGCCACTGGTTCGCATATTAACATGACTAGAGCTTCCACCACTGTCCAACACATTTCCTTCAACAAATAAATTCTGGATCCCCATGCTTAACTCATTGTTTCCCATGTATTGTGCATTACTGTGTGTTGGTGAAGGATTTCGTGTGACGCTCGTAGTGTTAATGTTTTACACTATAATTAATTTTTCTTGAATCATCCTTTCTATTTCTTTTTTCAAAGCACGACAATACTCAATACTGTGACTCTCAATATCAGAATGATATGCACATTGTACATAAGGATCAAAATTTCTTGAATGTGGATCAGGAGTACACTCAAGGAGAGGATTAATTTTGCTCGACTCTCTCAATTTCTGAAATAAACTAGCATACGACTCCTCAATTGGTGTAAATTTATCCTTTGAGTTTCTCCTCTTTGCAAACTACGGCCTCAATTAAAACTTGGACTTAGAAGTTTCTTGATAAATATGTGGAGGTCGAGGATGATGTTGAGGGACCGGTGCATGCCATTGTGGATAAGGAAATGGATGAGCATACAACTATGCATTGTTCAAAGGATACTGAGGAAGTGGAATGAAATAGCTTGGATTTTGGAAAGAGAAACCTTGTTGCAGGTGAGCATGTGGATTGTATGTGCAAGCTCGGGATTGAGACTGACAATATTGTTGAGTTAGACCTTTTGAGCTCTGTTTTTCTCTTGTAACGATAATAGGTACATTTTTCTTTTTCTTCTTTCAGTCCCTCTCAAATGATGGTAATATCGTACCAAGTATTTATAGAATCTTCGTACTCATCACGTTCCTCAAATTTCAATATCTCAAGGCTTAGGGAAGGTTAGCACTTGAAGATATGCCCCAGTTTCGGTATGAAACATCTTTATAATTCGCAATTTCCTGAGAATTTTTCATAGCTTTTTCTGTGCTCTTCATTTTCTTAACCATTTTCTCTTGCTCTTCTGCCATGTCAAACTTTTGAGTAAGAAATTTTGGTGGTTCAATTAACATAGATGTTGGCTCAGAAGTATAATAGTGATCATCAAGAGTGTTGAACATCGACCCACTAGCAGATTGGGAAAGCACAATCGTCGGATGAAAAGCCAAGGTGGAAGCCTCAGTAGAGGGTTGAGCAACTGAAGCAGAGACTATAGGTGATGCTATCAATGTGGTAAATTTATACTGAAGAGCTAGAGAATGAGTAATGGAAACATTGGGATGCTTTTGGCTTGGAGTAGATTCTGAGGCATGTTGTGGCGCATAACCAACAACAGAAAATTGACCTTGCAATTTTGGAGAAAAACTCAAGGTATTTGTAGGGTCGATAGTGAAAAATGGAGGAGTAGGCAGCCTACTGGACCAAGCTCGATACATTTTCATCATTTGTTTCCTCAAACTCACAATTTCTCGCTTTAAAATCTCATTTTCCTGACTCTTTGTCTGGTCCATGATGTCACCCTCTATATTTGTGCTGGACATGACTCTCTTCCCTGGACTTAAGTAATATGGAGGACCAGCCAAAATGCCACAAACCAACCACCTTAAACTAACTGAATAAAAAATAACAAAGGCGTTAAAATGCAACACTTTTTCAAAAACTCTTTTCTTTTATTTTCTTTTTGGAAATATCATCGAACCTTAGAAGGGCGCCTACGTATCTCACTGAGATGAGAATCAGGTGTGCGTAGTTCTTGAAAATTGGAGATACAAAGAAACATACTTTTTTTATTATTTGAAATATGAGAAACAATTTTTATTTTTGAATTTATTAAATAATATTTTTTTTTGAAAATAATTTTTTTAAGATCACCACATTCATTGAGGACTTCCTATGTATCTCATTAAGATGAGAATCAGGTGTGCGTAGTTCTTGAAAATTATGTTGTACAAAACTCAGCATCAAAACCCTTAAAGGTTCAG
>JAPEIP010000006.1:222776594-222792132 GCA_026120095.1 Capsicum chinense | reverse complement strand
CAAGTCACCGACTCTGGGAAGTGGATACTTGTTCTTGATTGTGACTTTATTTTGCTGACGGTAGTCTATACACATTTTGGGAGAACCGTATTTCTTATGCATGAATAGAATTGGTGTACCCCACGGGGACATACTTGGTTTGATGAATCCCTTGTCTAGGAGATCCTTCAATTGTTCTTTTAATTCTTTGAGGTCTGTTGGAGCCATTCTGTATAGTGGAATAGGTATAGGTTGAGTATCTGGAAGAAGGTCTATTCCGAAGTCGATTTCCCTTTCAAGATGAACTCTAGGAAGATCTTACAAGTTTGAATGCAGAAAAATATGTCAAATAAAAGAGGTGAATCGTCCAATTTTGTGGAACAAAATCAGGAAGAGACATCACTATTACTGGTAACAAAGGAGGAGATTATCAGAAATAAATGGTACTTGGACACAGAATGCAACAATCATATGACTGGTGTCAAGGAAGCTTTCTCAACCTTGGATGGAACTTTTATAGTTAAAATAAGGCTTGGAGATGACTCGAAACTTCCAGGTATGGGGAAAGGTTAGGTCAAAGTATAGACGAAAAGAAATGAAGTACATATAATTTCGAATGTACTTTATGTGCCACGCTTGAAGACTAATTTGCTCAGCATAGGGCAATCACAAGAGGAAGGTTATGAATTGAATATAAAGGATAGGAAGTGCAAAATTCAACATTCTAAGATTGGATTATTTGCACAGGTAAATATGACTGCCAATCGAATGTTTCAGCTTGAATTTAATCATATTGAGCAGTCATGTTTAATAGCTCAATTTAATGAGACAGCTTGTTATGGCATTTTCGATATGGCTACTTGAATTTTGAAGGACTTAAAACCCTTCAACAAAGGAACATGGTTACTAACCTTCCAAAGTTTTAGGAACATTCCAGCTTTTGTGAATATTGTGTTATTAGAAAACAACACAGAGAGTCTTTTCCAAGAGGTAGAACTCAAAGAGCAAGTGAGGCACTTGAAATTGTTCATTCTGATATTTGTGAACCTATAAGTCCAATTTCAAATAGAGGAAAAAAGTACTTTGCAACTTTTATTGATGATTATAGTAGAAAAACTTGGATTTATTTTTCTTGGAGAAAAGTCTGGTATCTTTGAAACATTCAAAAAGTTTAACGCAGTAGCAAAAAATAAAGAAGGAAAGTCGATTCAGGTGTTGCATATAGATACAGGTACGTGGTGATTACTATTCACATACTTTTCCAAAGTTTTGTGAGTCGTATGACATTAAAAGATAGAAAATTGTGGCCTACACTTCACAAAAAAATGGAGTGAGCGAGAGAAAGAATAGCATAATCATGAATATGATAAGGAGCATGTTGGTTAGAAGCAAAGTACCAAAAAAGTTTTGGCCTGAAGCAACAAATTGGAGTATACATATTTTAAATAAGAGTTCAACTTTTGTTTTGCGAGACATAACACCAGAAGAAGCTTGGAGTGGAAGAAGACCCGATATAAGTCATTTTAAAATTTTTGGTTGTGTCTGCTATAAACATATGCCAGATCAAAAATAGAAGAAATTAGATGATAAAGAAGAAAAGTGTGTTTCTTGGAATAGCAAATTGTTCAAAAGCTTATAAATTGTATAATCCCATAACACATAAGATTATTGTTAGCAGGGATGTGATTTTCTCTGAAGAAGAGTTTTGGTAGTGGGATGGAGGAGAAACTAAGCAACATAAGCCAAAAATTTTGATGATTAATCCAGAATAGGTACAAGAGGTTGAATCTTCACATCAAAGTTTAAGTACTTCTAGGGCTCAAATAGAATAAAGGCAGAGAAAGAGACCAGTTTGGATGAGTAATTATGAGGTAACTGGAATTGACACCATAAGTAATTTTTGTTTACTTGTAGAATGTGAACCAGTTAGCTTCGATGAAGTAGTCAAGCAACCAAAATGGCAGAAAACAGTGAAAGAGAAAATATATGCCATTGAGAAGAAAAACACCTGGTAACTTACAATATTACCAAAAGTTCGAAAAAGTGTTGGTGTGAAATGGGTGTTCAAGACAACATTGAAAGAAAATAGAGATATTGATAAATACAAAGCTAGACTCGTCGTAAAAGTTGTTGATTATTTTGAGGTGTTTGCACCTGTTGCAAAACATGATCCAATTAGGATGATTATGGGATTGGCATCTCAAAATAGATGGCCAATGCATCAGCTAGATGTAAGATCAATATTTTTACATGGAAACCTAGAAGAATAAGTGTATGTTGATCAACCTCCTAGCCATATTAGGTTTGGTGAAGAGCACAAGGTGTATAGATTGAAGAAGGCATTATATGGATTGAAACAAACGTCAAGAGCTTGGTACAGTCACATCGATGCTTATTTTATGAGAAAGGTTTTTAGAGATGTTCATATGAGCAGACTCTTTACATCAGGTACAATAAATGTGATATTCTCATTGTTTATCTATATGTTGATGACTTAATTTTTACTAGAAGCAATGAGGCTATGTTTAAATTTATTTAAGGATTCCATGATGAAGGAGTTTGATATGAGTGATTTATGAAGAATGCAGTACTTCCCCGGATTAGTGGTTGTCCAGTATAGTGCTGGTTTTTTTGTTTATCAAAAGAAGTATTCGCAAGATTTATTGCTCAAGTTTCAGATGGAGAGGTGCAACCGGATTTGTACACCAGTTGATTCTAGCTTAAAGTTAGATAAGGATCCAGAAGGCCAAGCTGTATATGGAACCTACTACAAGCAACTAGTAGGAAGTTTGATGTATCTCACAACAACTCGGCCAGATATAATGTACGTTGTCAATCTTATTAGCAAGTACATGGACAATCCTAAACAATCTCAACTACTAAATGCTAAGCTTATTCTGAGATATTTGTAGGGCACAATCAGCTATGATTTGTTGTATAAAAGGGAAGAAAGTTCACTGTTGATGGATTTTATGGATAGTGATTATGCGGGAGATTGAGATGATAGGAGAAGTATTAGCGGTTTCCTATTTATACTGGGATCAAATTCCATTTCATGGTCATCTAAGAAACAACCCATTATAACTTTATCTATCAGAGAAGTAGAGGTTGTTGCAACAACGACATATGGGAGTCAAGCGATATGGCTTAGGAAGCTGCGTGAGGAAGTTCACTGCAGGCAAGCTTATGCTACTACCATATACTGCGACAATAGTTCAGCCATCAAATTATCCAAAATCTGATTTTTTACAAGAGAAGTAAGCACATAGATGTAAGGTATCATTTCTTAAGAGACCTTACAAATGATGGTGTAGTTGAGTTATATTACTGTAAAAGTCAAGACCAAGTAGCAGATATTTTCACCAAGGCTTTGAAGAAGGAAAGCTTTCTGAAGTTCAGAAGAATAATGGGTGTCTGCTTATTCAAAGAAGTTGAAGTGTTGTAAAGTGTGTTCGAAACATAAGTTTAAGGGATGGTTTGTTAGGAGTTATTTTACTATACTTGGAATCTGTTATACCAAGTTTATCTTGCCTAGCCTTTAGTTTATTTTACCTAGTCTTCAGGTAGTTAGCTCCTAACTTCTAGGAGGGAATAACTAGCAGCTATTTAGGAAGTAGGGTAGGTTTTGATTTCTTTGTTATGTTTTAAGACTACATATAGGCAGCTTTATTTTGATGACTAAAATGACATATTCAAATTAATATTTTATCTTTTTTTGTTCTGCGTTTCTCTATTTCTCTCTCTATTTTATTCAAAAAAATCTGCACCGCATTTGACAACAACTATATGGATAGTACGCTGAATCAGGAAAATTTATGTGTTTTTACATTGCACTTGCAAATTTTCGTTGTATTTTCCTAAAGTATATTGTTTGCTAGATTGCACATAATTACTTTCTTCACGTTGTCACATCCCTTTTTAATTCCAAAAAGATATAATTTTAAGTTTCGAAAGGGTTTTATTATCAAAGTGACAAAAAGAAAATTTGTTTTGAGAAAATATTAGTTACATTTTTTATTCAGAGTCGCACTTGACATAAATCGGGTGTGCCAAGTTACCCGTGGATATCCTTTTTCAAAAATGGTTTGACTCTGTAACACTGATCTGCGAATAGAGATTCCAGCTAAGGAATTCTGTTGACCGAGGGGAAGGTGTTAGGCACCCCTCGATCCCGTGGTTCGACTACGGTCTCTTGGTGAAGCATATCGACTAATTTTGACATTATGAATATATAAACCATACAAAAACACACAAACCAATCAATTACAAACAAAACAAATCCCAAATTATAGTGTCCAGTCCAATTATTACAACCTGAAATTAAAAAAGGATTGAAAAGTAAATCTACACTAATCCTAAACTACGTTCCAAGGCTTTACCCGATGCCTCGGGCCTTCATCACGAACATCCTTAAAGTACAAGATACTTCGGGGCATTCCCTGGATAAATTAATACAAATTTCTCGAGGCATTCTCCGGCCAAATGAATACATTATTTTAGTGCGAGAAAATAAAACTAATTCAACAAAATTTTAAATATTCCATGGAATTTCCAACATTCTACCAAACAAACCTTAATCCTAAATTTACCTACCCGATCCGTCCTAAAACATGGTACTGTCATATTCAAGATAATTAATAAATATTTCTAATCAATTCAACCAACCAAAATTAATCCAATTCCACTTTATCAAGACCAATCCCCCCTCTCCAAATTATTATTTATCAAGCAATCACTCAATTCTCCATCAAACAAATGTTCAACTCAAACAATCAATCAACATCAACAAACACTTACGATGATTCAAATATATCAAAACCAAACTAGAACAAGGCTCGTGCATATCATTAATTCAACACATAAAACATCTATTGATAAAGATTAATCAAGAAATAGGATAAGAAATGGACCTTTCAAGAATGACTTTTGATGATAATATGAGTTAAATAAACCTGGAAGCCCCAGCCAAAAAACCTCAACGACGAACCAAAATCCAACTCGGTGGCCACAGCCAAAGCCAGAAACTGATTACGGTGAAACAAATGAGATACACCAAACCTAAAAACCCAAAGCCAAGATGAACCATCAGCGTCCTACAACAAGAAGCACGACGAACCCCCAAACCCGTAAGGAAATACATGAAATCGAGTTGAACCAAGTAAATCCAACTAGTTTTTGGGGGGATTAGTCGAACGGCGAACACAAAATCCTATTCTGGTGAAGAGCTAGCCAGAAAGACCCAGCTCTAACTGAAAAGTCACTGGGACAGTTTTCCGAACGCAGAAATCAGGTCTCAGGTGAGACGCCGTTCATGGCGCGAACTTGCCTATTCTCTCTCTTCCCTCGATCTACTTTTTCTGTTCTTTATTCTCTCTAGACTTTTCTCACCATCTCCCTCTATGTGCATATTGATCATGAAAAATACCAGTGTGTGTGCGTGTAGGAAGATGGAGAAGAAGGAGAACCAAGAAAAGACCCTTATTTTGTTCCTTTTTCTATTTTACAGAAGTCAGAGATGCCCAAAAATGGTGTATATTTCTGAATATCTTATGATATCCGTGTATATGAATATATGAAGAGTGCTTCAGGTGTTGATGTGATGATAAGCCTAAAAAAATGTCCCCCCCTCTCTAAGGTATCTCTATTGTTATTTATAGTTATAGTGTTGATATAGTCTATGGAGTTTCCTGGAAAGTTTCTATCTTTTTGAGCAAGAAATGTGAGGGGTAGGCTAGGTGGGATGATTATGTGAAGGGTGAGGTGTTGTTTTTTAATTGGAGGAGTAAGGGTCAGGTGTTTATTTTTAATTGAGTGAGTAGTTGGAATCTTTAAAATAAGACAAAATTAGTAAGGGTTTGTTATTTGGATAAAAACAAAACAAAATAAATAAATAAATAAGTAAAAGATGAGGTGGTTATTCATTTGTTCTTCTTGAAGAAGATAATAAGATGGGGTCAAAGTGCGTGATAACAGAGTAAGAATTATTTTCGACGGGACAAAATTACGTGTCTACATCATGCTCCCTTTGAATGCAAACACTAAGTGTTTTAATACAAAGAAGTCGACAACGAGACAGAATTTTATCCCGATCATTATTCAAAGAAAGAAGGGCAACCGAGTCTTAACAGACATCCTACCTACCGAAGTTATAAGAGAATCAAGTGACAGGTATCTTTCAAGATTGAAAGGAGGTGGACTATACCGAGTTGGAGAGTCGAGTGAGGTTTCATTGGGGTTCTGCTCCGCGGCTTTGTCATTATATAAAAAATAAAAATTACAATTTAAACATAAATGGAATTACAAAATCCTATCTATGCAGTTTTCCTTGACTCTTGACTTGAGTTTTATCACCCTATTCTTCAGGCGGACTCCTGACTTGCAATTTCTTTCAACTTGTTGCTTGGTTTTCCATTGCTTCACTTCATTGTTCGACTTTTATTTATTCGCCTTGCTCTTCAGGCGGGCTTCTGACTTGCCATTTTTGCCTTTCAATTTCATCACCCTGTTCTTCAGGCGGGTTCCTAACTTGCAATTTCTTCAATTTCCCATTTCATTACCCTGTTCTTCAGGCGGGATCTTAAAACAAGAATCAAAATTGGAACGAAAATTATCCGAAACAAAGATTAAAATATAAAAGGATTTCATCATTTTTGAAAGTGAAGTCCCATTTTCCAGGAGGGTCCAGAATAGAAGGTAAAATCTCATTTTTCAGGAGGGTCCTGAATATAAAGTAAAATCTCATTTTTCAAGAGGTTCCTGAACATAAAGTAAATTCCCATTCTCCAGGAGGGTCCTGAACATGAAGTAAATTCTCATTTTTCAGGAGGGTCCTGAATATAAAGTAAATTCTCATTTTTTAGGAGGGTCCTGAACATAAAGTAAATTCCCATTTTTCAGGAGGGTCCTGAACAAGAAGTAAAGTCTTATTTTTCAGGAGGGTCCTGAACATAAAGTAAAGTTCCATTTTTCAGGAGGGTCCTGAATAGAAAGTAAAATCCCCAAATATGTTTTCCCAAAGGTACCTGAACTTATTGAACAAAACTTTGCCCCTGTTTCATCAAAGAAAATTTTTCAGTTAAAACTTAGTGGTAGCTTGCAACACTTGGCTTCTCTACATCTGCTCCAACACTCGTTCATTTCATATTTGTTCCAAATCGCTGACACTTGTCCTTGTCTTGCCACATCATTGACCCAGGACAACTCGTGGAAATAAATTTGACTCAAACACTGGTTTTTTATTTTATCCTACCTCCGAGATGCACGTTTTGACAGCTGATACTCCCATTAATCCCGCAACCTATCGGTTGATAGAATACCCTTGCCTTGATTTGAATTATGATTATGTTTCTCTTATGTGTTGGCCTTGGCTTTTCCTCATACAATTAGGAAGACTGGTAGCAAGTTTTGAACTCCTTTCTTGCTTGTTTTGACACAAAATAGACTCATCAAATGTAAAGAAATGATGGTGAATTTTATTTTGATAAAAGACATAAAAGGACAAATATATGAATGTATAAATAAAAGAAAAGGGCAATGTCCCTCTTTTTAACAAAGAAGATAACTTATCTGAAGATGGCAACCGACTCTAATGACTGTGACATACATTTTGGATTAAGCTACCTGATCTTCCTATCCAAACTTCCCATTTGTTGTTGAGTTCATGCCTTTACCGCTGCCACTGCTGCTTCTTTAGACCCATTGGATTTATATATCTCATTCAATTGACAACATCTTGAAAGATTTTTGCCGTAAACCTCTTTCCTTTTCAGTTTCCTCTCAAACTCACCATCGCCTTATGGTGCCCATGAGGGTTTTCACCAATAAGACTCTCATTTTTATTTCTCTCGACTCCCCATTGCCTTATAGTGTCCGTAAGGGTTTTCACCAGTAAGACTCTCTTATTTTTTATTTCTCTCAACTCACCATTGCCTTATGGTGCCCGCGAGGGATTTCACCAATAAGACTCTCTTATTTTATTTCTCTCAACTCGCCATCGTCTTATGGTGCCCACAGGGGTTTTCTCTAATAAGACTCTCTCATTTTTATTTCTTTCCTGATTTCTTATGCTGAGGAAGACAAGTGATACCCCAAAATGCATCATCATATCCATTGCATGTTTGGCCTTAACATTATTGAAGATTGATATGAAGGTCTTTCTTTGGTTGTAACTTGGCTTTTGGATAAGGTTAAAAAAAAGGATAGCAAGAGACTCAAATGACACTTGAAACGGGGTGGGACTTATAACTTTTGGAATCGACTCAAATAACACATTAACTCATGCCCCAGTTTTGTTGACTGGGTGACTCTAAAAATTTTATTTGGTTGGACCGAGCCCGAAATAGATCAGCCTACGTATATCACTCCCGAGATAAGAAAATCAAGTCGCACATAGTTCCATCATCTTATTCTTTGTTTTGATTTGATTTTTGGTTCTTCTATTTTCGAACTCTTTCTTTTATTCTTATTTTCCTGACATTTATCTTTGACTCTATTCTGATTCCAAAAGAGGGATACGAAAGAAAAATAAAACTAAGCTCAAACAAGGTAAACAAAGGATGACATAATGTTTGGATAGCAGAATGAAATGTCTTCATCATATCAATCTTCAAAAATACAAGTACTAAACATGCAATAGGACCAACAAAGGATAAAATATCATACATAATATGTTTTGACTGCATCAGCATTGATAGCCATCTCTGCCATTTTGCCTTCAATATTTGTCAAATATAAGGCTCTATTGGGCAACTCTTTCTTCACAAAAAAGGGACCTTGCCAATTTGGGAAGAACTTGCCTTTTGCTTCAACCTGATGAGGAAGGATACACTTCAATACTAATTGACCAACTTCAAAACGCCTGGGGCATACCTTTTTGTTATACGCTCAAGCCATTCTCTTCTGATACAATTGGCCATGATATACTGACGTTAGTCTTTTTTCATCAATCAAGCTCAACTGTTCCAATAGGGTTTTGACCCACTCATCATCATCAATCTCTGATAACATAATAACTCGAAGAGAGAGAATTTCAACATCTACAGGAATGACGACGTCTGTCCCATACACTAACAATTATGGAGTTGCTCCTGTTGAAGTGAGAACAATAGTACGATAACCTAGCAATGCAAATGATGCCATTTTCTAGACCCTTATACCATTTTTCGTAGTATCTTCTTGATATTCTTATTAGCGGCTTCCACAATGCCATTAGTTTTTGGATGATATGGAGTGGAATTTCGATGTGCGATCTTAAACTGTTGACACACTTCTTGCATCAAATTACTATTAAGATTGGCAGCATTTTCTGTAATGATCATCTTTGGAATTCCAAGCTACAAATAATGTTGGCATGAACAAAATCTCCCACCACTTTCTTTGTTACTAACTTGAAAGTTACTGCTTCTACCCAATTTGTGAAGTAATCAATGGCCACTAGAATGAATCTATGCCCATTTGATGCTTTTGGCTCAATCGGTCCAATCACGTCCATTCCCCAAGCTACGAAAGGCTATGGAGCAGCCATTGCGTGCAACTCAGTAGGAGGATTATGTATCAGATCACCGTGTACCTGACACTGATGACACTTTTGAACAAATCGAATAAAATCCCTCTCCATAGTAAGCCAGTAATAACCTACTCTAAGAATCTTCTTTGACAAGACATAACCATTCATATGAGTCCCGCATACTCCGGATTGAACTTCAACCATGATTTCCGAAGCTTCTTTTGCATCTACACACCTCAAAAGTCCCAGATCCGGGGTTCTCTTATATAAGACTCCCCCGCTTAAGAAAAATCCACTAGCCAAACGCCTAATAGTCCTTTTTTGATCATTGGTGGCATGTGCTGGGTATTCTCCTGAATGGATGTACTGCTTGATATCAAAGAACCAAGGTTCGCCATCAATCTCTTCTTCAACTACATTACAATAAGCGTGTTGATCATGAATCTGTATATGTACTGGATCGATGTAGGCCTTATCAAGATGTTGGATCATTGAAGGCAAAATGGCCAAAGCATCAACAATCTCATTGCGAATTCTTGAAATATGCCTAAACTTTACAGACATAAACCGTTGACATAGATCTTTCAAGCATTGTCGATACGGTATTAGCTTTAAATCTAGCGTCTCCCAATCACCTTGAATCTAATGGGCGAGCAAATCTGAATCCCCCAACACTAATAGTTTCTGGATTCCCATATCAATAGTTAGCCTCAAACCCAGAATGCAAGCTTCATATTCTGCCATGTTATTGGTAAAATAAAATCGAAGTTGCGCTGTTATCGAAAAATACTGCCCCATCTCAGAGATAAGAACTACACCTATTCCGACTCCCTTCATGTTAACGGATCCATCAAAGAATAGCTTCCAACCTGGATCAACATCTCTAATGACTTCATCGACACACAATACCTCTTCATCAGGAAAATATGTCTTTAATGGCTCATACTCTTCATCAATGAGATTCTCAGCAAGATGATTTGCTAAGGCTTGGCCTTTCATGGAGGTTTGAGTCACATATACAATATCAAACTCGATAAGCAATAGTTGCCACTTTACTAATCGACCCGTTGGCATAGGCTTCTGAAATATATACTTCAATGGATCCATGCGGGAGATGAGATAAGTAGTATAGGATGAAAGATAATGCTTTAACTTCTGTGCTACCCAAGTCAGGGCACAACACGTCCTTTCAAGAAGAGTGTACTTGGGTTCGTATGTTGTGAACTTCTTGCTAAGGTAATAAATAGCTTGCTCCCTTTTTCCCGTAACATTGTGCTGGCCTAAGACACAACCAAAGGAATTGTCCATGACTAATAAATATAAGATCAAAGGCCTACCAGGCTCCGGTGGTACCAGTACGGACGGATTTGACAGATATCTTTTGATTTTATCGAATGCTTCCTGACATTCTTCAGCCCACTCAATAGCAGAACTCTTCTTTAACAATTTGAAAATGGGCTCACAAGTAGTTGTGAGTTGAGCAATGAACCTACTGATATAGTTCAGCTTGCCAAGCAAAATCATAACCTCCATTTTATTCTTGGGTAGCAACAAATCCTGGATGGATTTGATCTTCGAAGGGTCCAATTCAATACCCCGATGGCTGACTACAAACCCCAATAGCTCTCCGGATGGAAGTTCAAATACACATTTTGCCGGGTTGAGCTTGAGATTATACCTACGAAGCCTTTCAAGGAACTTTCTTAGATCTTTAACATGGCTAGACAAATATCTTTTGATTTTATCGAACGCTTCCTGACATTTTTCAGTCTACTCAATAGCAGCATTCTTCTTTAGCAACTTGAAAATGGGCTCACAAGTAGTTGTGAGTTGAGCAATGAACCTACTGATATAGTTCAGCTTGCCAAGCAAACTCATAACCTCCATTTTATTCTTGGGTAGCAATAGATCCTGGATGGATTTGATCTTCGAAGGGTCCAATTCAATACCCCGATGACTGACTACAAACCCCAATAGCTCTCCGAATGGAACTTCAAGTACACATTTTGCCGGATTGAGCTTGAGATTATACCTGCGAAGCCTTTCAAGGAACTTTCTTAGATCTTTAACATGGCTAGACTGACTCGTTGATTTAATAATCACCTCATCTACATAGACTTCAATCTCCTTATGCATCATATCATGAAACATAGTGGTGATGACTCTCATGTATGTTGCTCCAGCATTCTTCAAACTGAACGACATTACTCGATAACAATAAGTTCCCTATGGTATGATATAAGACGTTTTCTCTGCGTCTTCATCATCTAGAATAATCTGTGGTATCCGGCATAGCAATCCACAAAAGAAACAACCTCACATTTAGTGCAGTTGTCCAGCAAAATATGGATGTTGGGCAACGAAAAATCATCCTTTGGACTTGCTGTGTTAAATCACGGTAATCAACACATACTCGAATTTTGCCATCTTTGTTTGGGACAGGTACAACATTGGATAACCACGCAGGATAACGAGCCACTCGAATGACTTTGGCTTTAAGTTGTTTCATGATTTACTCTTTGATTTTGATACTTACATCAATTTTAAACTTCCTCAACTTCTGTTTTATAGGGGGGAAGGCAGGAACAGTTAGCAATTTATGAATGACTAATTCAGTGCTTAAACTAGGCATATCATCATAAGACCATACAAAAACATCCTTATAATCAATTAATGCTTGAATCATTCCATCTTTTAACTGTGGAAAAGCATGTACACTGATTTTAGTTTCCCTAACATCTTGTTGATTCCCTAGATTAATTGGCTCAGTTTCATTCAAATTAGGATTCGACTTGTCTTCAAACTGTTCCAACTCTTTTCTTATTTCTTCTAGTGCCTCTTCTTTATCATATTTCCCCTTTTGCTTCATTATATCGTGATTAGTTTGGATTTTAAGATCAGGCTGAAAATTTTGCATGAATTTTATGTCATTAGAATCAGCATAAAGACAACTGTATAAAGAAAAAGACAAAAACAAAATATATTAGACACAAAAGAAAGGGGGACATTGCATTTTATTCAAAGGGAAAGATAAGAGGGTTTAAACATAAACAACAACAGAATATAAATAAGCTAAATTCTGAGTTACAACCCTGAAATAACTAAAAAAATTGAAAGGAAAACAAAATGAACTACCAAAACTCCCTCATGATGGGGAGAAGAGTGACTTCCTAATTGTTGAGATGGACAACTGGGCCTATGAACTGCACACCTGC
Source organism: Capsicum chinense (assembly GCA_026120095.1). NCBI lineage: Eukaryota > Viridiplantae > Streptophyta > Magnoliopsida > Solanales > Solanaceae > Capsicum > Capsicum chinense. The sequence continues at coordinate 222,779,433 of JAPEIP010000006.1, read as the reverse complement.
CTTACTGGTACCTTCTCCTGCTTTAACCGTGTCAACTTCAATCAATAGGTTCTGGAAGTCATCAACCAATTTAGCTTCAAACCCTACAGGATTTGTGACACTGCTATTGACAAATAATTCACTGAGTAGTGGAATTAGGTGAGGGAGTGACCATGTTTCCTTTTTCCTTCCCTTGGCCTTCTTCAGATCTTCAGCCGTAGGTTCAAATCCAAGACCAAAAGTGCCCATGTTCTCATTCGGACATATAGGACGAACCATACCGTGCAGAGACACTCCCAAACCCCTTCTTGGATCGAACCCATATTTTAACATTTCATTTATCATCATGACAGAAGCAATAGATAATTGTGGCCCTGGAATAACCTACCCTTCAAAGATACGATGCACCGACACTGTATTAAAAGTCTGATAGACAAATATCTCCTCTACATTATTTGCTTCAACGAGAGACAGGGGAGAATCTTCGTAGGTGGACAAATCCCCTTCACCATGAATAACCACTTCTTTCCTATCATACTCAAACTTAATCATCTGGTGCAGTGTAGATGCAACCGTCTTGGCCTTGTGGATCCATGGTCTTCCCAACAACAGATTGTAAGAGGAGTCGATATTCAACACTTGAAACTCTATGGTGAATTCAACCGGTCCTATAATCAACATTAGTTGTATTTCACCAATGGAGTTGGATTTTTCTCCATCAAAAGCCCTAACATATACATTGTTGATCCTGATCCTCTCAATACCGATATTTAACTTTTTTCAAAGTGAAAATAAGGCAAATATTTACACCTGAACCTTCATCAATCATGACATGAGTGACGTAGAAATCTTCGTACTTCACTGTAATGTAAAGACCCCGGTTATGCCCCATACCTTCAACAGACAATTCATCGTCAGAGAAGCTTATCCGATTGACCTCAAAGATTTTTCCATCATATATCAATTCTAACATATTAGTTTTAGCATGGGTTGACAACGGATTTTGGTTAATATTTAGAACCTCTGGGGATCCTGGACTAAAATCTAATTTGTATCGATTAAATCTTGGATGACTCTCTTTAAATACCAGTATTTCTCAATATCGTGGCCTGTCATATCAAAAAAATATGCACACCTTAAATAATAATCGAGATTCCTGGGAGGTTGATTTGAAAGCCTTCCTTGAATCGGGCTTAAGACCTTCATCTTTCTCAACTTATTAAACAAGCTAGCATATGTCTCCCCGAGAGATGTGAACTGATTTTTGACCGCTTTCTCTTTCTTGTACTCGGGCCTAGGTTGAAAACCGGGTCTGAAGGGGTTTTGGTAATTTGGTAGAGCTGATGGACAATTTTGTGGAGCTTGCACACGCCATTACGGGTAAGAAGGGGTTTGGGTATATGGTTGTGCGCTATATACTGGGTAAGGAGTGGGTGAAATGACATATGGTAGGTTTTGAGGAGGGTAGTAATGGTGGGGAGAAATATTTGGAGCTTGGACATAGGCTTGGGCTTGGGATTGGGGATAGGGATGAGACGGTCTTTTGGGATAGGAATGGGGTCCAGCAACAACGGTCGCCACATCCTCTTTTTTTTTTTTTACCTCAGAACTTGCCAGATCCACCTTGAATCACTTGTGTGGTGGCTTTCAACGTGGCAAAACTCACTATTCGGCCGGTCTTGATTTCGTCCTCTATTATCTCTCCCATTTGGAGGACTTTAATAAAAGACTTTCCCATTGTCAGAAGTAAATGTTGAAAATAGGTCTCATCGTGTGCCTGAATGAAGACCTCTACCAGCTTACTCTCCTTCATTGGAGGCTTTACCCTGGCGGCCTGTTCACGCCACCTTATCGCGTATTCTCTAAAGCCTTCAGGTCTTTTCTTCTTCATGTTAACCAAGGATTTTTCATCAGGAATCAGGTCGATGTTATACTGAAAATATTGCACAAACTCAGAAGCTAAGTCATCCCAGCTGTTCTACTTGTTGATATTTTGATCGACAAACCATTCTGAAGCCAAATCGGAAAGACTCTCGCAAAAGAAAGCCATAAACAACTCTTCCCTTCCCCCTGCAGCCCTCAACTAGTTGCAATAACGTCTCAAGTGCGCCACGGGATCACCGTGCCCAGCATACTTCTCAAATTTAGGCATTTTAAAACTGAGGGAAAGGTTAACGTCTGGGAACATACAAAGATCTTTATAGGAAAAACTCTTATAACCTCCAATTCCCTGCAAATTCCTTATGGCCTGTTCCAAACTTTTTAATTTCCGTGCACTTCCTATTCTTCTGTTGCGACAGGCTTCTTCGTATCAAATAGAAATATAGGTGGATGAATGTACCCATACAATCCATTAATCCTCAAAGTAGGCTCCGTGGCTTAATATTGATTATCTGAAACCTTCAATACTGGCTCACTAGCAGACTGAGGAAGCACCATTGTCGGACGCATAACATAGGTGGGAGCTTCAGGTGGTGGCGGAGCCACGAACACAGGCGTTGCCAGTGGCGCCGGCTGAGTTGCGAACCTTTGTTGAGGAACTACCAGGGGCACACTAGAAGTGCCAAGGTAATATTGCCGCAGAGTGAATCCTGGTGTGTGCTCCGGTTACTTAATGAGAACAGAGAATTGCGCCTGAGAGAACGGTGGGCAATTAGGGATATTCCCAAGATCTTCAGGGAGTGGAGGAGAAGACATTCCACTAGCCCATGCTCGGTGCAGATCTAGCAATTGTTGTCTAAGTCTCAATACCTCATCATTGCGTTCTGAACTTTCTTCCCTGGGATCCTGATCTGGGTCAATGAGTGAATTTTCAATCTCCCTACTAGCCATGGAAAGCTTCGCTTTTGATCTAGTGAAG
>JAPEIP010000006.1:222724028-222771190 GCA_026120095.1 Capsicum chinense | reverse complement strand
GGTGTCTCTATTGTTATCTCTATTGTTATCTATAGTTATAGTGTAGACATAGTCTATGGAGTTTCCTGGAAAGTTCCTATCTTTTTGAGCAAGAAATGTGAGGGGTAGGCCAGGTGGGATGGTTATGTGAGGGGTGATGTGTTGTTTTTCAATTGGAGGGGTAAGAGTTAGGTGTCTATTTTTAATTGAGTGAGTAGTTAGAATCTTTAAAATAAGACAAAATTAGTGAGGGTTTGTTATTTGGATAAAAACAAAACAAAAGAAATAAATAAATAAGTAAAAATGAGGTGGTTATTCATTTGTTTTTCTTGAAGAAAATTATAAGATGGGGTCAAAGTGCGTGGTAACAGAGTAAGAATTATTTTCGACGGGATAAAATTACGTGACTACAGACGTAACTTTAGATATCGAACAATTTAAAGTGTTGCTAAAAAAATTTCAAGGGCTACTACTTTTACTTTAAAGCCATGTTCCTGCATCCTTATGAGTCCCGCATACGTGGTATATTCACTTAACTAACTTTATTTACGTTTGAAATTAGTTCGGATTAAATGTAGAAACATACGAAACTGTACCCTTCCGCAAGACAATCAGCCAAATATTTTGACTGTCATAATATTCAATGAAAGTAGTGAATTGATGGAAAATAAGCTGGCTGGCTCAAACCAATTATTCTCCTTAAAATTGAATTATAAATTCCTTAACAAGAATGGAAAATTCGTTAGCTTTCAAAGGATCAATAACCTCCGACCCGTGATATGCTCCATGAGTAAAACTACCCTCTACTTGAACTCCCAATTCTTTCAAGACCCTTACCAGGTTAATTTGGCGGTCAATTAAAGGATCGCCGTCACACCCAGTCACCAACATCTTCCATCCCAATAATTTTACTTGATCAAATAGGTTTGGGTTTGATTTAATCCCCACCATTGGATTTGAATACTCATGATCGCGGTCAGCGCCTTCAGGCAATCCCAGCTCCCACATGATATCACTTACTATTGGGGGTAACATCTTGTCATTAGCCAATTTTACTTCTGATTGTGTCCTTTCATTCCCACCAAAGAAAGGTTGATTCAATATTAACCCTTTGATTTCCAAAGGTTTGAGGTTGTCCCAAATCAAGGCAGCATCTATGCCTAAGTGGTAAGCTATGTTGCCTCCGGCGCTCGTGCCCATGAGAAAACATTTGGAGAAATCAGCGTAGTTGGCTAACAGTTCGTCAGGTTTGTTCTTGATCCAGTGTAATGCTTCCAAGCAATCTTGGTATGCTGCTGGAAGTCTATGCTCGGGGGCTTGACGATACTCAATTGATACGACTACTGCTGGAATTTCACTTGCAATCGACGCATACAAGCCTTGAAAGATGGGTGTATCTACACTTGCCACTATGAATCCTCCCCCGTGAAAATAGATTACGAGAGGAAGTTTAGTGGTGGTGGTGGAATGGAGTAATTGAGGAGGAAGGATAATACGAGCCCATGTGTTCTTTGAGGAGTTAATAACAATATCCTTGGTTATGACTTGGGAATGATCATTAGATGTGTCTACAGGGACAAGAGGTTCTTGTAGACGTGTGATGGAGCCATCAGGATGACGAACCATACCCACATAGCCATATGGATCAACATTAGGATCAATTGGCATCGTTTGATGATTTTGATCAGACATGGTTGAAGATTGACCAAGGTGAAACTAACGTAATTGTTTATTGATGAAGATTGTGAAGTATACGAAAAGCAATTCTTGAGACAACAAAGAGTACCCTTATATTAGTGTATAAAGTTGGTAAGTCAACACTTTGGTTTTCGTTGAGAACAGTCAAATTAACATGCCAATAGAGCTATAATCAATTTCAAAGATGGCAGCTTTACTAATTTTACGTTATTAAGGTTATTTAACTGGTTAAGGTGTATATTTCAGGATTTAATAAGTTGTTCTAGTTAAAGTAAGAGTTAGAAACTAACAAAGATTTATCTTTAGGAAACCAACACCACCCAAAAAAAAAAAAAGAAGGAAAAGTATTTGCTATTTTTATCTTATTTTCTCCTTTACAAGATAAACACAAAAATATTATATATATTATATTAGAGTAGTAAAAACATTATTATTGACCAAGTCAATCTACAATTAAATTGATAATCAATACTTTCTCCGTTTCATAATAAATGAATTGTTAGATTTTGGTACACATATTAAGAAAAAAGGATTAAAGACATAAATTTAACACAATTTTTTATTTTTACCCCCAAAAAGAAAAAGTTGACCTTGTAATACCTTTTTAAAAGTTAATTGGTTGTCAAATCATGAGGACAAATTTGAAAAAAAATTTAATAATTTATTTATTTTGAAACACCAATAAATATTTTAATAATTCACTTATTTCGATACGGAAGGAGTACTGTTAAAAGCATTTTTCCATATTCATGCAATCAACTTCTAAAATGACAGCTATTAGCCTATTACCAATTTAAATACTAAAAGCAGTCAAAATAGCAGCTGCCATGTTTGAAACTTACAAGTTCGATGTAGACGTTTCTTAACTCCTACGTCTTGATCCAGAAATGACGAATTGGATGATGATATTCAAATGTGTTTTCAGCTTTAGATTTATGATTTGAGACGTTAATTCTACGATTATAATTTTGGAAATAATAAAATTCGACTCATTAATTGACACAACCAAAATTTTGTTATAGATTGACTTCATAGAATATGGGTATTGTATCCATGAAATCAATTTTGGATTTTGGACCGTTAATCGTAAGGGGGAGTTCAAATTGATCAGAAGTTTGACTTTGAATCCGATGGGTCCTAAAATTAGAAATCAGTTTTCCTAAACTAATTAGGATCCATGTAACGGTGTTTATGTTTTTTAATAGATTGAGGCTATTGAAAAGTTTCAAGAGAGGCTTATCTATCAATAACAGTCAGACCTCTCTATAATGTCATTTCGTTATAATGACATTTTATTATAGCAGTCTGATTTTTTCCAAAATCATTTTTTTATGTTATATTTTACTTCTCTACAATGGTATTTTACCTATAACAACAATGACATTTATTATAGGATACGCTTTTTGTAAAATAACCTCTCTATAGCAGCATATTATATTATGTAATAATATTTTGTAAGAAATATATTATGTACAAAATAAAATATCAAAATATTTATGGTAATCATCATTTAAGTCGTGCACACTACAAATTTTAAGTACGAGTATCTAATATAAGGAAATAGTTATATTCAAATGGTGCATATAAGTGTATTTCATAACTTCACGAGAAAAATGCCACTAATGTTTGCATTATTTTATTTTAGTGCATTATCTCAAATTGACAAAGTCTGTTGTTGATGGTTGTACTTCTCCAATGCTCAATGCATGTTAGTGGAATATTATTAAGAGCGAAAGTGTGTGTTTACTTTGTGTAACTAATATAATTAACCACTAAGACTTTATTTCACTCATTATATTTTATGGTAGAATGTGACATTCAGTTCTTGTAACTTCTACCTTTAGTCTACCTAATTACTCTTGTAACTGTTGTAACATTTGTAACCTAAAGACCGTTCATGTACCCACTTTGCTACGCCACATTCTTCCTATTTAATACAAGGATGAATTCCTCACTTATAAATAGTGGTGTTTCTTACTTCGTTGTTGTAGAAGAATATGAAAAGAGATGAGTTGTAGTATATTGTGAGGTACATGAAAAAATGATAAGTGTGAAAATTATATTAGTGAAAGAGAGAGTTGAGACAAAAAAAATATTCAAAGTCTTTAACTATATGCACTATACAAAAGAGAGTAACGTCGAGACAAAGAAAATATTCTAAGTCTACAACTATATTCATTATGATAAAGAGAGTTTTAGTATGTCGAAGGAAGGTGTTTTTGTGGTGGAGCTTTGGATTCTTCAACTAATCCGGAGTTATTTGAGTTGTACATCATTGATGGACTATTGTTGTAACGCCCCGAGTCTGTATCCTGGACGCTACACGGTGCTAACAATCTCGAAGGACCACTAGCTAACCCATGACTGGTGCCTTCTGTGAGCACTGAATAATAAAGACGCCGAAATAACAGAATAAGGAAGTAAATGCAAAAAATGCCATAAGGTTCAAATCTAAAAACAATATTGTGCACAGAAAGCTGAATGCTGGAAAACAACTGTCTGAAAATACTCTAGTCTGATAAGCCTCTAAACTTGTCTGAAATATAGAGTTGATAGGACAAGTCCCCAACTAACTCCGACTGACTGTTGAAATAACCGAAATGCTGAAAATAATCATGTCCTCGAAGTATGAGGACTCACCACTACGCTGCCTGTTGAGAAGCTGTACTACTAAGGATGCTTTGGGGCCCGTGCATCTGAACCTATAATATAAAATATCATAGCGCAAAAAACATGCGTCAATACTTTGAATGTAATAGTATGCTCAGTGAGGTAGGCTGAAATGCATGGGTTCATGATGCATGAACAATACTAACTGAATAACATGAACATGACTGAATGAGAGTACATGCATAAAAACGTAGACTATAACTGAAATCGTGATAACACTGAATACTGAATTACTGATAATTGGATGACTGTATCTGACAGTCATGATTCTATGGAACTATACTACTGTGGAAGGTAATTATCTAACCGACATGCTTCTTTTTTGAATAGATTTTTGGGTCCAACCTATCCCAGTTGGAAGGGTGTCAGTACCGTGCCACGGGTAAAGACAACTAAAGAGATACCCTCATCTTGTAGGTACTCTAATGAGAATGGTGGAACCCTCAACTGACAAGTTAAAACACTTCATCAACCCTCAATTGGCAGGTTTGATGTCTCAACCTATGCTGGCTACGTAGTTCTGGAACGCAAGGATTGCTTCTAAGGATCACACATTCTACTAGTAGGTGAGTCCCCATCTTTGGGTTTACTCGGTGCTGAATCCTACTCCTAACTGAATAGACACTAAACTGAATACTGAGCTGGACTGAATTGATACTGAGTTTACGGAGTTTTCATGAGTTCTGAAACGACTAAGAGTACTACTGATTGTGACATGACTGAGAATATTCTGTAACTGACACTGGCTCTAGGTATACAACTAAATTATTAGGTATTAAATACCCCCAGGACTCGATATAGTAAAGAGTAAAGCGTAACATAAATCTTAAAGGCACAACAACGGCCACATGTTCATAATTCACTTCCTAAGGCATTTCATCAAACACTTGTAAATCTTAAACTTGTACATGTATAGGGATGCATGCTATAATGACAAAGTACAATAATAATTCGCATAGGCATTTTGGAAAACACATAGGAAGCATCACATTATACTTGGGCATGAATAATAATTCAATACATTATGGCTACATTAATGACTTCAATTTCAAAGATTTCAACCCACATGCTAACATAAATTCATGAAATTCATTAAAGACATTATCTTGGAAATCACACAACAAGATTAACATGAATACAAACAACCCACAACATGGAAATCATGATTTAAGATTTAAAAAAAAGAGTTTCTAGAACTCCAAGGGTGAAAGGGGCCCCTGGATGAACACTTCACATACCTTGATGCTTGTTTTTGAGAGGATTGATGGTAGAATTCTTGAGATTTGAATCCTAAATTGAAAACCCTAATGCTTGTTCTTGAGAGAGTTTGAGAGAAAGTGAGTATATACTGGTGAATGGGGGATTAATTTCGTGTTGTTAGGTGAATAAGGGTGGGGAAATTGACCCATTTACCCCCATAACCCGTAACTGAAATTTGCTGAACTGGCTGCCTCTCTCTTCGCGACCCCTACTTGGGTTGACTACCTATCGCGACGCGACCCCTAGCTGGGTTGATTGGGCCTCGCGATGTGGGGCCATCGCGACCCCTCACTATTTTTAGCATCCAAACTCACCCTTATGCTAGTCGAAAAAACTCGAAACTCACCCGAGATGGCCTACAAGTGACCCTGACCATGAATCAATTTAAAAATCAGCTAACTAAGGCCGGGAAGGTCGGAAATATAATCCTCCAAATTTGAAAGGCTAAAATGATTCTAAGTCTTGATACTTAGCTAAATTTTCTAAGTCTGGGACCCCTTAGTAGGCTTTAAAGGACTGAGTCAAGCGTAGAATTTTGCGGGGTCTTACAGTTGTATCTTGGAGGGACAAGTCAAGAGATATATTTCCAGATCGGTGTAGCTTATGTCGTAGTGGGCTTGAATCTCCTTAAAAAGCGAGATATCCGTGCCTCAGCCAAGAAGAAGATTATTTTATTTTCTTCACTTTTTTTTTATATTTTCAATTGCAATTTAATTATTGTGGTATACTATACCAATATTTTATATTCATGCTCTTTCTAATTTTGCATACTTTCGTTTATAGCAGCTAAATAAAATTTGCACATCCAATGTTGGTATACATATGTAACAACACCTCTCTATAGCCGTCATTTCGAGGCACTGTTAGTATACAGTGGTTTGATTGTATAAGGCATGTGAGGCTTAAGTCTTACTCCCTTTGTCTCATATTAGTTGGTCATCTTACTGAAAATAAAATGTCCCAAATTAGTTGATCACTTACTAAATTAGAATAGAAAAAAATATTTGCCCCTTCTTTGGAAGTTTAAACAAATTATCTTTGTGTACATTAATACAGGGCATAGTAGTAAAAATGACCATTCCACTAATGATTTCTTAAACACTGTGTAAAATGAGAAGTATTCAACTACTATGGAACGTCGAGAGAATTTAATTTCATCAAGATTAAGATGTCTAAATCTGAGTGATAAAATTATTGTCTCTAGATCCAAATATTTAAAAATTAAGATGATTTATTTTTCGACATCTGAATCTGCATAATTTATTTATTTATAAACATGATAGATGTACAATTGAAATTAATTTTTTTTATCAAATTCAAGAAAAAAATATAAGTTAATAAAAATCATTATTTGGTAAAAATTGAAATATTTATGCTTGCCAATGATGGTGGAGATGACTTGTAACATGGTAGTGGACAAAATGGTTTGTGTTAGCTGCTAATGATGGGGGTAATGGTGGATGTGGTTGGTGTTGTAGTGACTGCGATAATGATAGTGATTTGTAGTGGTTGTGATTGTGATGCTGAAGTTGGTTGGTGTTAGTAGTTGGCGGTGTTGATGATAATAATTGAAGAATGCATAGTGATTAGTCATGTGATTGAGGTATTTGACATAGATACTAGTTGTCATGGTGGAGGTGGCTAGAAATAATGATTGACGTAGCAGAGGTGGCCGCCACTATGATGATGATGGTTGTGATAGTTTACTATATAGCGATGGAAGCTGGTGGCAATGCTAGTTGTGATGGTAGAGTTTGCTGGTAGTAGCAATTGATTGAAGTATTGGTAGAGCTGATAGTGGTGGTAGAGGTCGTTGTGGGGTTGTGACAATAATGATAATGGTGAAAATAAATATAATACAATGATGGTGTGGTAGGTGTGGAGATGGTGTTGGTTGTTAGTGATGGCTCTGGTAAAAAAGGTAGTTGATGACAATAGAGGTGGTTGACAGTGGGTGGTGATAGTTGTGATGACAAAGGTGGTTAGTGGTAGTGGCTGGTGACTGTTGATAGAGTGAAGATGAATATTATTCTATGCAACAATGCCTCTTAATGACATTAAAATTTTGTTCCACATCTGTCACGATCTAAACCAAGGCCTAGTCGTGATGGGTATCTTAAGTTCGCCAAGGACCGAAGACCACCCCCATTAACCTAGCCAACCAAAACACCATACAATTAGCAGCGTATAAATTCCAAACATATAACAAGATAGAAATAAGTTCCGAACATATAACAAGATAGAATTGAGTTCCTAACACATCATAAGATAGACAAATCAACTGGATACGATCTAAGAATCCACAATACCAAATACACCCATATCCGGTCCACAAAAGCCTCTAAGAAATCAAATATCAACCAAAGTCGGGACATGTCCCTAAACATAATAAAAAACCTACCAAAATAGTCTAAGACCTAAGTAAAGACAAGACCATAAAATGAGGGCCTTCCGAATAGTGGAAGATCACCACTTCAAAGCTGACTCACGGGTAATTTAGAAGTCACCTACCACTGCTTAAGGAAATAGAAGTGTCTTTGAACCCTTGATCGCTTGGGGATACAACGTCTGGGGACAATTAGTAGGGTGAGCGCTAGCATGTAACTCAGGAAAGGGATAAAATAATTTCATGATCAATCAGTCTAAAATCATTTTAAAACCATATGCACACATTTATATACATATATATAATATGCCGGAATAGGGAACAAGGCTTACCAAGAGAGTTAAAACATTAACCTAGACTGTGTAGCTCAAACTGTCATCTATACCCACGGGCTATATGGGTCCAACTCTCACCCTGCTGAAAGGATCCCAGTGCGTGTTTGCCGCATGAATTGGGTATCAAGAAAGGACAGAGAATCCATGACCCATCGTCAATCCAGGACACAATCGCACGGTCATCAAGACCAACCCTCACACTGACAAATGTGGGTTTCCAGTATCAGTCCCTTGGATCTCTACTTTCACGGTTCATCCACACAAATCCCTTTAAACCCAAAATTAAAATATTTACACATTTCCATTCATTGAACCAATAATAATTCATTAAGGCATAACCCGTTGGTATCATCATACTAACTACAATTGCAAGATATTATCAACATGCCATCCAATTATCATCACTTGGGGGAATATACAACCCAACAAGCTTTAATCATTCATCCACACAGAGAAATCCACGACCCCGAGGTTCAATGTTAATTATCCATAAAATTGAGGGAATCTATGACCCCCAAGGTTCAATTTAAAACCGTATATGTTCCATTATCCATTTATACAGTGAGATAGTTCCAAAAGCAATTAAAATATACATATACTCATGTTTCAAAGCCAATTTCATAAGGTGGGTTGAGATTATTATCAATTTTAATTCCAAATCTATTTATTTGGGGGATTCCACGACCCCTATTTCTATTTACCATGCCCATGCACCCAATGAGTTTAAAAAATATCAATTCAAAATATGAATGATTCACAAAAACCATGGGAAAAGCAATTCCATCAATAACATTCAAATGACCTCAACCCAATTTCCAAAACCATCAATTAATCACATGAATAAAAATTCTAAACATATGCTTTTGACAAAACAAGTTTAGGAGAAGAGATACATGCTTGAAAGTATTGAGAAGTATGGAGGGAAATCACCAATTAGAGCTCTAGAAGCCAAATCCTTAGAAACCCTAGCTTGTTCTTGACTTGGGGATTTGAGAGAGTTTTAGAGTATTTTAAGATTAAGAAATGGGGAGTTATGGGGTCCCTTAGAGTATTTTAGGTCGTGGGTTACAATTGGAAAAAAATGAGAAATGACCAAAGTAACCTTAAATAAAACATAGGAAAAATTATCGCCAGTCATTACGGGTCAGGTACTCATGATCAGACCCTACAAATCATGGAGTCTCTGTTGTTACAGTAGACACCTAATTTTTTCCCTCTTAAAAACATATTTTATCCATTTTTACCCTCGTCTTACCATGTGTCCTACCCCGTGTGATAATCCCTTCACAAAAGGACAAAAAAACAAACTTCTAACAACTTTTGATACCTCACTCGCACCACCTCACACCCCTACCCCTCCCCATACCCACACACCCCTACTCGTGCACCCCCCTTATATTTTTGTTTTATCTTTCACAGTATATACACACTCACCAACATTGATCAAAAGGGACTAAAAACACAATATACACATAGAAGATCCATTCACCCACCCACACTCTTCCAATTTCATACTCATCACATACATACACTCACCACTAGAAACACATACACAAAGATCACACCTCACCATTTTTATAACCCTCAACACACACAATCAAGAGAAAAACCAGTGAGAGAAGGAAAGAAGGAAAAATTTGGAGAGATCGAAGAAGGTAGATTGGATAATAGTAAGAGAAATTAAGAAAGATGGAATGAATTAAGAGCAAAAACAGTTACAGAATTGTAGATTAGGAGAGAGATATAGACAGAGAAGAATTGAGAGAGAGAGAAAAAGAAAGTGAACGAAGAAGAAGTAGCCGACAATGTCACTGTACCGGCGGTAAATTCATCGTCGGTGCCAACCCGAACACTCTTCCCATCTGTAGCTACCAGAAAACACCAAAAATGGTATCCACAACTTAACCCACCAGTTTGTGCATCGTGGAGTCTCTCCGGAGATCCACTAAAAAATATAGTCGATGGTTTTGTTTAAATCTTCCTGTTGGGTCTTTGTTGAGTTTGGAGAAATAGAGTTTGTTGGTCGAGGTTTGAATTGAGGTTTTTTCGGTGTGGACTCCGTCGTGTTCAACAGGGTAATACTCTAATTAAAGTGAAATTTGAGGTCTATTTCTTCTCTTATTCTCTATTTTTTATCTCGAGTTTTGATTATTGTTGTAGACGTGAATGTTTTTATTGCTTACCTTGTTTGAATCTTCATCGTGTGTATGGTTGATGTGGTTTTGGATATTGAAGAGAGAAAATTAAATTGTTAACCGAAGAATTAAGTAATCATCAATTAAGAATGAAATTTTAGGGAGGAGTTGAGAATTGAATAAGGTGAACGTTGATTAGTTTTGATTCATTGTTGGATATTGTTGAAATTGATAGTATCATGTTTTAGATCATTAAACGGGTAGGCAAATTTAATGTTTGGGTAGGCAATTTGTAGAAATGAAAGATGGTGATTTGTTGAATGTGTGAATATTTGTTGAATGGTTCTTTCTATTTTAACGCACAAAATTGAGAAAAAATATTTATTTTATCGGGAATGCCCCTAGGTCTTATGTACTTATTCACTGGGGAATGCCCCGAGGTATCTTGTACTTAAAAGATATTTGCTATGAAGGTCCAGGGCATCATATAAAGCATTGGAGCATAGTTTAGGATTAACGTAGGTTTACTTTTCAGTACCTTTTTTATTTCGGGTTGTAATAATAGGACTAGACATTATAATCTTGGATTTATTTTGTTTGTTTGTTTGATTGATTGGTTTGTCTGTTTTTGTGTGATTTATATATTCATAATGTCAAATTAACCGATATGACCCACCAAGCGACTGTGGTCGAACCACGGGATCGAGGGGTGCCTAACACCTTCCCCTCGATCAACAGAATTCCTTATCTAGAATCTCTGTTCGCAAACCAGTTTTAAAGAGTCAAAAACAGTTATGAAAAGGGATTTCCAAAGGTTACTTGGCATACCCGATTATGCCAAGTGGCGACGTTGAGTTAATTATAAAATGAAATATTTTTAAAATAAATTTCATCTTTTTGTCAGTTAATAATAAAACCTTTTCAAACCTTAAAATCAAATCTTTTGGTTAAAAAAGGGGTGTGACAGCTCTGGCGACTCCACTGGGGATTTTTCAGAATTCGAACTTATTTTGGAGTTGTATCGACTTAGTTTGGCACTATAGGTGTATAGACATTTTTTTTGTGTTGTTTTGTGTTATTGTTTATCATTGTTGAGTGCCTACGTGCTCTTTGTTTACATTTTTTATCTTATGTGTTACCACTTTATATTTGGCATCATGTGCATAACCCGAGTTAATTCTTTCTACAACAAGTCCCAGTGCACACGTCGTATACACGAACTCTAGTTGAGTCACATTTATTTTAGGAGGGGGAGTCGTCAGGCGTATGCAGTGGGTGGAAAGCTCTCGCAGCCATTATCGACCGTACGCTCCCCCAAACAGCCTTATTAGTGGACTCTAACATAAGTCAGCCTTTAGGTCATTCTTATCTGTATCATATTGAGACCTAGCGGGACCCACTTGGTCCTTTGTAGGAGACTCACCCCTAAAGCATCCGTATGTGCTAATTGTTGCATCTTTGAGGGTTACAGGATCATTCAATGAACTGAATTTGGGGAAATCATATGCTAGAATTAAATAAAGTTTGTAGGCAAGGAAAAGTTTGGAAAGAAAAAAGAAGATAAAAAAAGAGAAAAGGTGAATCAAATAAGATTTTTGAAGTTTTTAGGGTTCTTTATGGTTTATTTTTTAACAATTCAAATTTTTTTAAACTTTTGCTCTCATTTCCCAAAAAATAAAAAGAAAAACATCAAAAAGATTTTTCTTTTGTTTCCTTTAGCAAACCTTCACAATTCGAAAATTCAAAAAGATTTTTTTTCAATAGGAGCTTTTTATAAAAAGAAATTCAAAAAAAGATGGTAGAAGTTTTGTACATTTCATATAGCAAAAATACCAAAAAGATTTTTCTTTCATAGTTGTTGGTGTCATTTTTATGTGGAGTGTCAAATGAAAAACCCAAAAAAGATTTTATTGACATTGTTTATCACCTGTTTGTGGTCATGTCTCTTAAGTTAAGGTTCAGTCAGTTGTTTAATATTTATTTGTCCAATATGGATGAACTACGCACCCCTGATTCTCCTCTCTCGGGAGTGAGATACGTAGGCAACCTATTGTGGGTTCGGGGATCTTATTTCAAAAATCCAAAAAAGATTTTATTCACTCTTTATTTAGAGTAGGTATTTCATATACATCTTTAAAGAAAACTATGAATTTTTTTTCCTTTAATAGGTTCAAGTTTCATTTTCGTATGAAGGTCAAAATATGAAACCCAAAAAGATTTTCTTTGGTAATCATAGGTTTCATTTAGTATAGAAGTCTGAAAAATTCAAAAAATATTTCTTCAATCTTCATCTAGAGTAGGTGTCATATACATCTTTAAAAGAAAACTACAAAAGATTTTCCTATAATAGTTTCAAGTTTCATTTTCATATGAAATTCAAAATCGAAAACCCAAAAAGATTTTTCTTTGGTAATCATAGGTTTCATTTTGTATAGGAAATTTAAACCTGAAATATGAAAAAAGATTTTCATCAATTCTTTTGATAATTTGTTATTTTTTTAAGTTTCAAGAAACATAAAAAGAAAGGAAAAAGAGTTTAATTGACCATTTTGTCAAGACTTCACGAACTACGCACACATGATTCTCCTCTCTCGGGAGTGAGATACGTAGGAGCCCTTATTGGGTTCGGTGATCTTTTCCAAAGAAAAGTAAAAAGAAAAAGGTTTTGAGAAAGTGTTGAACTCTAACACGTTTGTTATCTCTTGTTCAGTTAGTTTACGGTGGTTGGTTTGTGGAATTGTAGCTGGTCCTCCACATCACACCAAATCTAAGAAAGGTTTAACTACGTCCAACAAGGATATAGAGAGTGACCTCATGGATCAAACAAAGAGTCAGGAAAATGAGAGTTTAAAAGAAGAGAATTTGAGACTAAGACAACAAATGATGGAAATGTATCAAGATTGGGCTAGTGGGTTGCCTCCTCTTCCATTTCCCGCTATTGATCCTACAAATACCTCATTTTTATCAAAATCACAAAGTTAGTTTCCTATTGTTGTTGATGCATGGCAACATGACTCAGAATTCATTCCAAGACAAAAGCATCCCAATACTTCCACCATTCTTTCTCTAGCTCCTCAGTATAAGCCTTCTACATTCATAACACCACTTGTCGTATTTGATTTTGTTGCTCAATCCTCTACTGAGACATCCACATTGGCTAGTCACTTAATGGTTATGCTTTCACATGCTGCTAGTAGACCCACGTTCAATACTCTTGATGATCATTTCTATACTCTTAAGCCTATAGTTAAGTTAAGTGGGCCACCAAAATTTCTTAACAAGAAGCCTAGTGTGTCAGGAGAGTCAGAGAAAACTATTGGAAAAATAAAGAGTATATAAAATGATATGAAAAGTTCCCTGGGACTTATGAGCTATGAAAATGTTTCATACAAAGGTTGGGCACGTCTTCATGTGTCAACCTTCATCCAATCTTTGAGATGTCAAAATTTGAGAGCAAGATGAACATGAGGAATCCGTGAAACATTTGGGAAAAATTTCAATCAAGTAAGGAAAACTGGAGGGAAGAAGGATGAGAAAGATGCAGCTGCTATAGTAGTGTGAGAACGGGCATATCCAAGAAGGCGACGTTATCGTCACCGTCAGTCTCAAGCCCAAATTAATACCCAAGCTCTTTATAATCCCTCCCCAAATCCATTATACTCAATTTCCCCACCTTCATATCTAGTTTACTACGCACAACTATATGCTAAACTTTATTCTTACCCACAATGGAACACACCATCTCTTCAGAGTCATTCTCTAACTCCACAAACATGCCAAAGTCCTTCTACGCCCAATTTTCAATCCAAGCCAAACAATATAATGAGACAGAAGTTGAGTGATAGGTTCACACTAATTTGAGGGTCGCATGCTAGTTTATTTAAGATATTGGTATAGTAGGGCATGATCACTCCTCTCCTTGGGCACACTCTTAATCCATATTCAAGAAATTTTAATCCTAATGTACTATGTGTGTATCATTCTAATGCTCAGGTTCATAGTATTGAAGATTTTCGTACTTTGAAAAGAGGAATAGAAAAGATGATTCAAGAAAAAATGATTGTAGTGCAAAACGTTAACACCTCGAGAGTCACACAGAATCCTTCACCAGCACATTATGATGCACAATACGTAGGAAGTAATGAGTTGAGCATGAGGATCCAGAACTTATTTGTGCAGGGAAATATGTCTGATGGTGATGAAAGATCTAGTCATGAGGTGCAACAAAGTGGCTAAAATGTCAAGCTCGACATTTGGGAAGTCACTTCTCTCCTTACTAGGAAGGGGTCTGGTAGTTTGTTTTGTTTTGTTTTCTGTTATCCAAATTATTTCAGGGTTGTAGTTCAGGATCTATCTTGTTTTGCCCCTTTGTCATTTATGTTCAAACCCTTTTATCTTTCATTTCAACTAATTAGAATGTCTATTTTCCCTTTGTGTTTTAAATATGTGTTGTTTGTTTGTTTTCTTTACATAGTACATTTTATGTTGACTCTAGTGATATGACATGCTTGTGAAATTTTTAGGTAGATCTTAAATCTAATTTGAGCATGAACTTTGAATTAGAGGGATAGAATTAATAAAAAGGCATTCGAGAAATTGATGGAGTGTTGATACATTTGGTGACCATGTTGAAGCCTTCTTTCAAAATTAAGGCAATTAATTTTAGAATTACACGAATAACTTGGCCATCAATTGAAAGACATGCCTCAAATAGGTAAAAAAATATGCTATCCTATATAAAGAGGAACAGAAAGAAAATCAATTCCACGAAAGAATGAGTCATTGAATGTGAGGGATGTACAACAAAAGTGGAGTTGTATGTTTGATAAGTATAGAAGAAGAAGTGACACACATGCTCATTTAATGTTAGTGTTGTTAAAGTGTCGCAAATGATCTTCATCTTTCACTTCCTATTGCATGATGTGTACTTGCATTCTCAAGGATTGATATGACGAAGCTATTTCATTCTTCTATCCAAACATTGTATCATTTTTTGTTTACCCCATTTGAGCCTTAGTGTTATTTTCTTTCATACTTCTCTTTTGGAATCAAGATAAAGCCAGAGAAGATCAAATGAAAAGCATCGAGCAAAACAATAGAGTCAGAAAAATTTTAAAAAAGAAAAGAAAAATAGAAGAAAAAAAAGGAAAAGAGTGTCAAGAAAAATAGAGTCAGAAAAGGTCTCAAAGAGAAAAAGAGTCAACAAAATAAAAAAAAATAGAATCAAGCAAAACAAGTTGTCGGAACTACGGGTTACCTGATCCTCCTCTTTTGGGAGTAAGATACGTAGGCTGACCTACTCGGGGCTCAGTACAATCAAATAAACAATTTAGAGTCATCTAGCCAAAAGAAATTGGGACATGACTTAACCCTCATAGTTTCAGTCAATTCCAAAAGTTGTAAGTCCTAGCGCACTTCAAGTATCGTTTGGGCCCAATACCATTATTTCTTTCTAACCTTATCCAAAATCCAAGTTATAACCAAAGAAAGACCTTTAGATCAATCTTTGAGAATATTAAGGCTAAGTATGTGTAATGCCCCATAAAATCCTTTTCCAGTCTGAGCCTTAAAGCGTATTTGATAAAGGAAAAATCAAAGTTAAAATGTTTTAGAAATATCCTCCCAAGTATGAAATACTTTTAATCATGTGGGAATCTATTTGAGCATGAATTGAGATCATAGAGGTCCCTTAACTTATGGACAAGTTGAAAACTTTCCTATCGTTCAAGTTTTAGTGACCGTCAAAATTTGGGTCAACTTCAATCAAACATTACTCCTTGTATATATCGAATTAGAGGACCTAATATATAACAAATGAAAGCTCTTTGAATTATCTTTCCAACTATACCAATTTTGTCAAAAACCGATATTGGAGAAAAGAGTTATGCCTATTTTACTCCAGCATGTCAATCTGGAAAAGGGTGACGATGTTTCTGACATCCTGTCATGTTTCTGACGACATTTCTGACGACGTCATCAGCCTTAGGCAGAAAATAAAAAATTCAACCTTTCTTTGACGACATTTTGTGACGGACTATCACGGGTCTGGAGGCCTATCACGGATATCGTCAGCTATTTTTTTCAGCAATATAGAGACATTTTTGCAAGGATATTTTAGTCATTTTCCACCTTTTGTGAGCCTCTATAAATATGAGAACCCTCATTCAAAATCTAAATTTATCATTTTTCTATTCCAAATCTCTCAAGAATATCAATCTAGGGTTTTATCAGGAACCTTAATCCTTCAAAAAATTCATCCATAAATTCTTTAAGATTTTTTCAAAAATCAAGTTTCTCATAGTGTGGTCTTCAAGGATTATTTATTACAAGTGTGGATAGAGTCTCAAGTATTAGGATTCATCCAATTTCAAAGGTTATGGTATGTAGATGTTGATTCTTGGGTCCCTTTCATCCAAGAAGCTCAAGAACCCTTTTTAAAACTAAAAGATTTTTATGTTTATGAGTTGTTAATGATTTGTATGAGTTGAGATTGATGTTTAATGTGTTTTTGAGTTTTGATTTATGTATGCCTAAAAAATTTATGAGCTTTGACCCTAGTATGTGGAATTCATGTGATGTTTGTGATAAACCCTCTTGAAGTTTTTTTTTTCATGTGATGATGAATTTTGGATGTAGAAATTGTTGACAAGTGAAGAATGTTTCCCATAGGTTTGATAAAGATCTTAGGTAAAACATAAGAGCCATTATAGTATGTTGAATATGAAACTCCAAATTATGAGCTAGTCCATGCATGCCTAGTGTTTGATAAAATGTCTTAGTGAGTGAAATGTGCCAAGATAGCATGAAATCCCAAAGTAGGTGTAATATCGTTCATGTAAAGTGGTTGTTGATAGAACCTAATGAACAAGTCAAGATATGACGGTTGTAAATTCCCCGATTATGTGCTCCTTGATAAATGTTAAGTTTTTAATACATGTCAAGTGGTTAGCAAGTAAGTTGTGACATGATAGTAAGAAGTTTCCCCAAGCTATGTGATATCTAAAAACATGTCAAGATTGATATAGGTATGAAATAGCTGAGGTAAAACCTTGTTGAATGGAGTACGATCTAGTAGCATGTTTCTCCCACATTATTATATGATTATGTTTTCGAGATGCTTAAAGTGACCCCTTGGCGACTGTGATGATGAATAGACGTTTCTGTATCCTAATTACTTGAGAGATGTGTTAATGATTGGGAAGATGCTTTAATGGTTATGATGATGCATGGGTGATTATGATGATACATGAATGATTGTAATGATGAATGAATGATTATGCTTTACTTTTACACTATTGAGTCCTGAGGGTATTTATACCCAAAAATAAAGCTGTTGTTTAGAGCCTGTGTCAGTTTCTAGATAATTGCAGTCGAGCCATGATTCTCAGAACTCAGTGAATTATAGAACTCTGTATCCTCATATAAGTGTAGAACATAAGAAAGCTTAGCAATCTTAATTATTTATGTAATCTCTGTATCGCTAGTAATCTAGCCTCAGTCCTGTAATCAGCTCAGATCTAATAGTATTCAAGTGATGCAATTCTAATCTTAGAAGCGATTTGAGTAATCTATTCAAGCTCTGTAACTCAATCAGAGACCATGATTTGATATCTTTTTCGTCAGATATGGAACTAAGTAATCTCAGCATAACTCAGTTAGATCTTTTGAGAAACATGATCAGTATCAAATTCAGTTTCGTTGTCTCAGTTAAGATTTCAGTTCAGAGTCTTTTAGTTAGGAGTAAAAACTACCATCGAGTGAGGGAAGGGATGGTGGCTCTCCTATCAGAGAGGCTGAGTTATTAGGAGAAATCCCTGAACTCCAGAACTGCATAGTCAGTGTAGGAGGCAGAAGTCTCCCATCAGTAGAGGCTATCATTGTCAGAGAGGTTTGACTATTATATTGCCTTAGGCTTACTTCCTGCAAGGGTCATCCCGTCAAAGAGGCTTGAACAGAGAGGTCTTTACCCATGGCACGGTATTAACATCCTTCCAGCTGGGGGTCACAGGTTGTACCTCACCTATGGTAGGTTGGTGTATGTCGGTTAAGTAACTACTTCCCACAGTTGCAGTTTCAGTAGAGATCTTCAGAAATTAGGACTGTGTTGTACCGTCGTCTATCTAAGTGAGGAACTCAAATAGTTCCATTGATTTATGGACCATCCCGTCAGATAGACTTGCTCTCATATATAGATGCTTATTATCATATCTAAAGATCTCTCATAAGAAAGGCTTGATCTTCATCTCAGATTCTGTTGAGTATTCTCATTGTCAGATTTAGACATGATCATACTTCTTATCATTGATAATCACTTCCAAAATAATCTGTTAGAAAAATTAATCTCTAATTCTGTCAGTCGAAAGTAGTAAGCTCAGAATTCAGTCCTTGATATAAGTACATCCAGATCCTCAGTTATCAGTATCTGATGAGCCAGTGATTCAGTATCTTAGTGTTATTAGTGAGTTAAGTCTACAGTAAAGTGGTATCTGAGTTTTAGTATCTAGAGTTACGATGATTGTGTTCTTGGTATGCACATTCATATATGTGTTCTCATGTGGCATCTTCATGATTATTCAATTTAGATATTATGCATGCATGAGCCCTTGCATTAGCCTACCCCTTCTACATACTCTGTACATTCCTGTACTGACGCATTTGCGCTATGGTGTTTTATTTGACACCTTAGGTTCAAAGGCACAGCATCTAGAGTATCCTCAGCAGTTCAGTCCCAGTCAGCAGTAGTAGCAATGAGTTCTCTTCTTTCGAGGATGAATCTCAGTTTACTATTATTTTGATGGAGTTAGTTGGGGACTTGTCTCATCAAGTCCACAGTTTAGACAATTTAGAGGCTTTTCAGACGGATATATTAGTATTCAGTTTTCTGTATCAAGAGTATTCATAGATATGTTAAAAGAGAGTAGAGCTTCCATGCTCAGTAGAAATATGGATCTTTCTAGGCTAATATGCATGCACAATAAATTGAGGCAAATAGGATAAATGTGAGAGAGAGAGTGAGTAAAAGAGCTAAGACAGGTAGTCGTGGTTTCGCGTAGTCAGGGTCTCAAGGTGGTAGTAGTTCTCAGTATAGTTGGAGATTCTTAGTTCTAGCTTAATCTTCTGCTAGTGTACTCGTACCTGTGTTTGGGGGTGTCAAATTTGAGGGAGCGCCAAGCTCCAAAGCCCAGAGTAGTGCTAGTAGTGTTCGTACCCATCTGCGTTGTGGAGAGTGTGGCAAGTGCCACCAAGGTATGTGTAGAGCTGGTAGTGATGTATATTTTGGGTGTGGTGAGCCAATCCATAGAAGGCGAGAATGTAAAGTGCTGACTCAAAGGGGTAGACATCATGCGTTTCAGGCTCGCCTTGATCGGGAAGGATTCCTTAAAGTTGACACGGGTATGTTTTGAGCCCTTCATCTTTATGACATGCATTGATAGATCCTTTGCACCCATTTTGATCTTATATGTTAGCACGAGTTATGTATGAGTTTCTGATCTTGATCGGTCAATTATGACCGAGTCTATAGGTGCCCTGCGCACCACTCCAGTATTTCAGCTAAGTGTGTTTAGAGGGACATAGAGTCCCAAGGGGGAGATACCCTATAGTATTATGATGTATTATGCCATTATATTCATCTCGATGCATGTTCAAATTTTCTTTATGGATTTAGCATCAGTTGTCATTGCATTGTCGATCGTACTTTTAAAAGTCAGCTTAGCTGGACATTCATGCATTTGATATACACATTTAGTAGAAAGAGTTCAGCTTGTAAGCGTATGTTCAGTCGTGTATTCATGATATCATCCCAGTTATGAGCCTATGCATCATCTATGCATGTGTATTATGAGAATTTAGCTATAAGTATCATCAGTCGAGTATTCCATGCATCAGATATGCATGCCCAGTGTGAGAACTTTATATGTCAGTAGTTCCAATTGCGTAGTCCTAATCTGAGATTTTCCATTTCTTGATTAAGTTCTGTCGATCCATATTCTTAGTCTATTAAGCGATATTCGAGGACGAATGTTCTCAAGGGGGAGATAATGTAATGCCCCGTAAAATGCTTTTCCAGTTTAAGCTTTAGAGCGTATTTGGTAAAGCAAAAATCCGAGTTAAAATGTTTCAGAAATATCCTCCAAAGTATGAAATACTTTGAATCGTGTGGGAATCTATTTGAGAATGAATTGAGATCATAGAGGTCCCCTAAATTATGGACGAGTTGAAAACTTTCCTATCGTTCAAGTTTTAGTGACCGTCAAAATTTGGGTCAACTTCAATCGACCATTACTCCTTGTATATATTGAATTAGAGGACCTACTATATATCAAAGGAAATATCTTTAAATTATATTTCCAATAATACCAATTTCATCAAAAAATGATATCGGAGCAAGGAATTATACCCAATTTACTCCAGCATGTCCATCTGGAAAAGGGTGACGACGTTTCTGACGGCCTGTCATGTTTCTGATGGCCTGTCACATTTTTAATGACATTTCTGAAGACTTTTTCACATTTATGATGACATTTCTGATGATGTCGTCAGCCTTAGGCAGAAAATTAAAAATTCGATCTTTTTTTGACGACATTTCGTGACGGCCTATCACGGGTATGACGGCCTGTCACGGATGTCGTCAACAATTTTTTTTCAGCAATATAGGGACATTTTTACAAGGATATTTTGGTCATTTCCCACCTTTTGTGAGCCTTTATAAATATGAGAACCCTCATTCAAACCCTAAATTCATCATTTTTTTTCCAATTCTCTCAAGAATATCTATCTAGGGTTTTATCAAGAACCTTAATCCTTCAAAAAAATCATCCATAAATTCTTCAAGGTTTCTTCCAAAATCAAGTTCCTCATAGTGTGGGCTTCAAGGATTATTTATTACAAGTGCGGATAGAGTCTCAAGTATTAGGATTCATCCAATTTCAAAGGTTAAGGTATGTAAATGGTGATTCTTGGGTCCCTTTCATCCAAGAAGCTCAAGAACCCTTTTTAAAACTAAAAGATTTTTATATTTATGAGTTGTTAATGATTTGTATGAGTTGATATTGATGTTTAATGTGTTGTTGAGTTTTGATTTATGTGTGCCTAAAAAATTTATGAGCTTTGACCCTAGTATGTGGAATTCATGTGATGTTTGTGATAGACCCTCTTGAAGTTGTTTTTCCATGTGATGTGTTCATGACTTTTGGGTGTACAAATGGTTGAATAAGTTAATAATGTTCCCCATAGGTTTGATAAAGAGCTTAGGTGAAACATAAGAGCCATTATAGTATGTTGAATGTGAAACTCCAAATTGTGAGCTAGTCCATGCATGCCTAGTGTTTGATAAAATGCCTTAGTGAGTGAAATGTGCCATGATAGAATGAAATCCCCAAGTAGGTGTAAAATCAGTCATGTCAAGTGGTTGTTGATAGACCCTAGTGAATAAGTCGAGATATGATAGTTGTAAATTTCCCGATTATGTGCTCTTTGATATATGCTAAGTTTTTAATACATGTCAAGTGGTTAGCAAGTAAGTTGTGACATGATAGTAAGAAGTTTTCCCAAGCTATGTGATATCTAAACATATGTCAAGACTGATATAGGTATGAAATAGCTGAGGTAAAACTTTGTTGAATGGAGTAGTAGCATGTTTCCCCTACATTATTATATGATTATGTTTTCGAGATGCTTAAAGTGACTCTTTGGCGACTGTGATAATGAATAAACGTTTCTGATTCCTAATTACTTGAGAGATGTGTTAATGATTGGGAAGATGCTTTAATGGTTATGATGATGCATGAATGATTATGATGATACATGAATGATTGTGATGATTAATGAATGATTATGCTTTACTTTTACGCTATCGAGTCCTGGGGATATTTATATCCGATAATACAGCTATTGTATAGAGCCCGTGTCAGTTTCTAGATAATTTCAGTCGAGCCATGATTCTCAGAACTCAGTGAATTATAGAACTCTGTATCCTCATATAAGTGCAGAACATAAGAAAGCTCAGTAATCGTAATTATTTCTGTTATCTCTGTATCGCTAGTAATCTAGCCTCAGTCCTGTAATTATCTCAGATCTAATAGTATTCAAGTGATGCAATTCTAGTTTTAGAAGAAATTCGAGTAATCTATTCAAGCTCTATACCGTCAGTCAGATACTATGATTCAATATCTTTTCCATCAGATAGGGAACTAAGTAATCTCAGGGTAACTCAGTCAGATATTTTAAGAAACATGATCAGTATCAGATTCAGTTTAGTTGTGCTCAGTTAAGATTTCAGTTCAGAGTCTTTCAGTTAGGAGTAGAAGCTAGCACCGAGTGAGGGAAGGTATGGTGGCTCTCCTATCAGAGAGGTCGAGTTGTTAGGAGAAATCCCTGAACTCCAGAACTGCATAGCCAGCATAGGATGCAGAAGTCTCCCATTAGTAGAGGCTATCATTGGCAGAGAGGTTTGACTATTATATTGCCTCAGGCTTACTTCCTACGAGGGTCATCTCGTCAGAGAGGCTTGACCAGAGAGGTCTTTACCCGTGGCATGGTATTGACACCCTTCCAGCTGGGGGTCATAGGTTGGACTCCACCTGTGGTAGGTTGGGGCATGTCGGTTAAGTAACTACTTCCCACAGTTGTAGTTTCAGTAGCGATCTTCAGAAATTAGGACTGTGTTGTACAGTCGTCTATCTCAGTGAGGAACTCAGATAGTTCCATTAATTCATAGACCATCCCGTCAGATAGGCTTGATCTTATATACAGATTCTTATTATCATATCAAGAGATCTCCCATCAGAAAGCCTTGATATGCATCTCAAATTCTGTTGAGTATTCTTGTTGTCAGATTCAGATATGATCATACTTCTTATCATTGATAATCGCTTCCGAAATAATCTGTTAGAAAAATTAATCTCTAATTTTGTCAGTCGAAAGTAGTAAGCTTAGAATTTAGTCCTTGATGTAAGTATATCCAGATCCTCAGTTATCAGTATCGGATGAGTCAGTGATTCAGTATCTTAGTGTTAGTAGTGAGTTCAGTCTACAGTAAAGTGGTATCTAAGTTTTAGTATCTAGAGTTGCGATGATTGTGTTCTTGCTCTGTACATTCATGTATGTGTTCTCATGTGGCATCTTCATGATTATTCAATTTAGATATTGTGCATGCATGAGCCCTTGAATTAGCCTACCCTGTATACATACTCAGTACATTCCTGTACTGACATATTTACGCTATGGTGTTTTATTTGACACTATAGGTTCAGAGGCACAAGATCCAGAGTATCCTCAGCAGTTCAGTCCATCCTCAGCAGTTCAGTCCCAGTCAGCAGCAGTAGCAGTGAGTCCTCTTCTTTTGAGGACGAATCTTAGTTTACTATTATTTCTTCAGACTTTATTTATTTTCAGTTGATGGATTTAATTGGGGACTTATCCCATTAACACTACAGTTCAAACAGTTTAGAGGCTTTTCAGATGGATGTATTAGTATTCAATTTTCTGTATTATGAGTATTCATAGAGGTATTGAACCTTATGGCTAGTTTCCTCTTTTATTTTAGATATTATGCAGTGTACAGGTACAAATATCAGGAAAGGGTTAGCTTGTGGTCCTTCGGGGTCATAAGCACCATGTAACATTTTGGGATGGGTTCTCGGGGCGTTACAGTATGCAATGTATATGATGATACATTCTGGGAGATACTCATCTTCCTCAACATATGAAATCTCGAGAAAAATAAAAATAAAAAAGTCTTATTTGTGAAAACTCTCACAAGCATCGTAAGATGATAGTAAGTTGAGAGAGATGAAAATGAGATAGTCTTATCGGTGAAAACCCTCACGAGAACTATAAGATGAGTGTGAGTTAAGAGAAATTAAAATATAAGAGCTCATAGGTAGAAAAACCACACGGACACCATAAAGCAATGGTGAGCTGATATATAAAAATGAGAGAGGCTTGTTGGAGAAAACCCTTCAAGGCGCCACTAACCGAATGAGGTCTTAAATGAAATTGACCTAAGAAAGCAACTTAGTTTCAAGTCCATTAACTCAACAACAATTGGTAGAATGTTTGATGGAAAGATCAGGCAGCTTAATCCAAATACATGGTATAATCATTAGAGTTGACTGTCAGTTTTAGATAAATTTTTCATTCTTTGTTTCAAATGGGGACATTCATTTTCTTTTATTTCTTCTCTTTATTTTTATTTTATTTTTTTTGAGTCAGTTATTCAAATGAAAAGCCATTTTTTTGTGTCTTTGAGTCAAATCAATGTCAAAGCAAGTGAGAAGATTTCAAAACTGGCTATCAGTTTTTTCAATTGCACAAAGCAAGACAAAAGGATAGCACATGAAAGAGATGTGATTGCGAGTTCAAATAAGGCATGCGGAAAGTTTTGTCAACAAACAGTCTGGAAATTCGTGGAAATACCCAGGCGCAAAGGGATTGTCTGAGAAACATAGCAAAGTAGAGATACTGTATTTGTTTTAGAGTCACTCTTAATATTCTGAGTTTGGACCAACGGTGCTACAAGGCAATGACGAATGCTAATGATTGGAAGAAAGATCTAAATGGGAAAAGTGCAAGAGAAATCTCGTCAAATGCCAAAGCCACAAACAAACTACCCTGTTTTAAACTCACAAGTTTTCTTTGTATGAAACATGAACAGCTGTTGCCTTCAAATCAAAGGCTTCAAACCGAAAATATCTAGAGGTGAAATTTATCATTTTTGCAAATGCAAGAGCAGTGTTGCTGTACAGTTTGGTAATCACAATTATGGTAAAACTCATCATCTTGTATGCTTAAGAGACATATTCCCTAATTTAGGTCTTTCATGTCTCACAGCTAGGAAGTGCACTTCCCAATTTGAACCGTTAATTTTAAAAAGATGCACTTTTAACAAGAACCTTTCACTTTCATTCTTAAGAGAGGGACTTGTTGGTCTCAATCATTCCATATTACCCTCAAAAGGGACATTTGTTGATCAGGATCTTGATTCATCTTAGCATTTTGCACTGTTGCAAGACGTTGTGATTGGGTTTGACACCCGCAAAAGCTTTTGATGAAAACTGGGGCAAAAACTTAAAAGTAATTAATGTTATATGGAACTTCACTTTAGGACCTCCTAGAAAGTGAGACTTTATTTTTCTGAAATATGGAATATTTCTTTAACATAATCTTTGTTTGAGATAATTTTTGTTCTAGTTTTGATTTTGATTTCAGGAGCCCACCTGAAGAACATGGTGATAGAATGGAAAGTTGGGAGCTCTCCCGAAGAATAGATTGAGAAAATTGCAAGTCGAGGGGCCCACCCAAAGAATAGGGGTGATAAAATTGAAAATTGGGAGCTCACCCAGAGAACAGAGTGAGAAAATTGCAAGTCATGGGGCCAACGAAGAATAGGGTGATAAAATCCAATGTCGGGAGATCTCCTGGAGAACAGAGCAAAGAAATTTCAAGTTGGGGGCCCCACCCAAAGCATAGGAATGATAAAATAAAATGTCGGGAGATCACCCGGAGAACAGAGCGAGGAAATTGTAAGTCGGGGGCCCGCTCAAAAAATAGAGGTGATAAAATTAAAAGTTGGGAGATTGCTCGGAGAACAGAGTGAGGAATTTCCTAGTCGGGAGGCTCGTCCAAAGAATAGGGGTGATAAAATTGAAATTGGAAGCTCGCCCGAAGAAAAAAGTGATGAAATTGCAAGTCGGGGGGCCCACCAAGAGAATAGGGGTGATAAAATAGAAAGTCGAGAGCTCGCCCAGAGAACAGAGCGAGGAAATTGCATTTGGGGGCCCTCCCGAAGAATAGGGGTAATAAAATTGAAAGTCGGGAGCTCGCCCGAAGAACAGAGTGATGAAATTGTAAGTCAGGAGCCTACCTGAAGAATAGGGTTAAGAAGTTGAAAGTCAAGCAACAAGGCGAAGAAGTTGAAAGTCAAATAACAAGGTGAAGAAGTTGAAAGTCAACCAACAAGGTGAAAAAGTTGAAATTCATGCAAAAAGGTGAAGAAATTGAAGGTCATCAAATTAAAAAATAGCAAGTCAGGAGACCACCTGAAGAACAGGGTGAAGAAATTAAAAGCCAAGCAACAAGTTAAAGAAATTGCAAGTCAGGAGCCCGCCTGAAGAATAGGGTAATGAAACACAAGTCAAGAGTCCAAAAGAAGCTGCATAGATAGGATTTTTGTAATTTTATTTATGTTTTAACTTGTAATTTTCATTTTTGATATAACGACAGAGCCGCGGACCAGAACCTCTACAGGGCCTCACTCTACTCTCCAACTCGGTATAGTTCCTCTTTTTTCAACCATTTGAGATACCTGTGATTTGATTCTCTCATAACTTGGGTAGGTAGGATGTCCTAAGTTCAAATAAGTTGTCCTTCTTCCTTCTATTTCTTTCTTTGAATAATGGTCAGGTCAAAATTTGGTCTCGTTTTCTACTTTTTTGTCTGAAAAGACTTAGTGTTTACATCCAAAAAGGGGCATGATATAGACACTTAATTTTGTCCATCCCGGAAACCCATTTTATCTATTTTTACCATCGTCTTACCATCATCTATTTTGATACCTCATCCACACCACCTCACACCCCTACCACATACCACCTAACACCCCTAACCCACCCCATACCTACACACCCCTACCCGTGTACCCCTCCCCTTAGATTTTTGTTTTCATCTTTCACAGTATTTACACACTCATCAACTTCGATAAAGAGGGACTAACAATACAATATCCACACAGAAGATCCATTCACACACCCACACTCCTCCATTTTCATACTCATAACATACACATACTCACCATCAGAAATACATACACAGAGATCGCATTTTACCATTTTCATAACCCTTGACACACATAATCAAGAGAAAAACTAGTGAGAGAAGGAAAGAGAAAGAAATTTGGAGAGATCGAAGGAGGTAGACCGGATAATAGTGAGAGAAATTGAGAGAGATGTACTGAATTGAGATAAAAAATAATGAAAAAATTATATATTAGGAAAGAGAGATAGACAGAGAAGAACCGAGAGAGAGAGAGAGAAAAAGAACGTGAATGAAGGAGAAGTAGCCGGCGGCGTCACTGTTCTGGTGGTAAATTCACCGTCGGTGCCAACCCAGACACTCTTCTTTTTGATAGCCACCAAAAAATACTAAAAACGGTAGCCATAAATTAGCCCACCAATTTATGCATCGTGGAGTCTCACCGGAGATTTCGCCGAAAAATACAGTTGACGATTTTGTTCAAATCTTCTTGTTGGGTCTTTGTTGAGTTTGGAGAAATGGAGTTTGTTGGTCGAGGTTTGAATTTAGTTTTTCTTGGTGCGGAATCCATCGTGTTTAGTCGGATAATACTCAAATAAAATCAAAATTTGAGGTCCATTTCTTCTCTCATTCTCTATTTTTTATCTCGAGTTTTGATTATGTTGTGGACGTGAATGTTTTTGTTACTTACCATGTTTGAATCTTCAATTTGTGTATGGTTGATGCGGTTTTGGATGTTGAAGAGAGAAAATTGAATGGTTAACCAAAGAGTTAAGTAATCATCAATTAAGAATGAAATTTGGGGGAGGAGTTGAGAATCGAATAAGATGAATGTTGATTAGATTTGATTCATTATTGGATATTGTTAAAATTGATAGTATCATGTTTTAGATCGTTAAACGGGTAGGCAAATTTTAAGTTTGGGTAGGCAATTTGTAGAAATGGAAGATGGTGATTTGTTGAATGTGTTAATATTTGTTGAATGGTTCTTTCTATTTTAACACACAAAATTGAGAAAGTGTATTCATTTTACCGAGGAATGCCCTGAGGTCTTATATACTTATTCACCGGGGAATGCCTCGAGGTATCTAGTACTCAAAGGACGTTCGTGATGAATACCCGGGGCATCGGGTAAAGCATTAGAGCATAGTTTAGGATTAGTGAAGGTTTAATTTTCAGTACCTTTTTTATTTTGGGTTGTAATAATCGGACTGGACACTATAATCTTGGATTTGTTTTGTTTGTTTGTTTAATTGATTGGTTTGTGTGTTTTTGTGTGGTTTATATATTCATAATGTCAAATTAGCTGATATGCTCTACCAAGCGACCGTGGTCGAACCACGGGATCAAGGGGTGCCTAACACCTTCCCCCTGGTCAATAGAATTCTTAACTGGAATCTCCGTGTACAAACCAGTTTTAAAGAGTCAAAAAATATTTTGAAAAAAGATTTCCAAAGGTGACTTGGCACTCTGAGTTAATTATAAAATGAATCCTTTTCGAAAGAAATTTCATCTTTTTGTCACTTAATAATAAAACCCCTTCAAACCTTAAAATCGAATCTTTTGGTTAAAAAGGGGGTGTGACAACTACCAAGACATTAACCTTGGGCCATCTCACTGGTTTGGTCACGATTCCCACCCCATGACTCGTGACCTCACCTTATGACTTGTGAGGTCAAAGTCATGAAGTCAGCAGAAACTATGGACACCTTACTTGTCAGACAACGATTGGAGACATACGACTCGAGAGGAGTCTTCACGACTCGTCACCTACGTCGTACCCTGGACAGTAAGCTCAAAACTCCAAAATTTTTTCAGAGGCAAAAATCTGGGGTGTTACATTACACCACCCTTAAGATCATTCATCCCTGAATGAGGAGTCAAGATATCCATTAGCATAAATGTAAGATGGAAATACAATTAAAACCTTTAACTGTGTCAGAAAACAAAAAAGTAGGAAAACACATACCTTAAGCACGATTATCCAACCCTGAGAACAATAACGGATATTTGGATTTTATGTCCTCTTCATCTTCCTAAATAGCTTCTTCTACCTTATGGTTCCTCCAAAGGACCTTCAAAGAAGCTATATCTTTAGTCCTCAAATGACAGACTTGCCTATCCAAAATTTTAACAGGAACTTCCTCATATGACAAGGAATTTGAAATACCAACATTATCAATAGGCACCACCAAAGTGGAATTACCCACGCATTTCCTCAACATAGACACATGGAAACTCGGGTGAATAAAACCCAAACTCAAAGGCAAATCCAATTCATAATTGACGTTGCCTACTCTCCTCAAAATCAAGTACAAATCGAGATAGCGGGGACTGAGTTTCCCCTTCTTTCCAAATCTCATTCCCTTCATAGAATATACCTTTAGAAATACCCAATCACCAACATCAAACTCCAACTTCCTTTACCTTATATCTGCGTAGGACTTTTGGTGACTCTGAGCAGTTTTAAGCCTATCCCTGATCACATTCACCTTTTTCATGTCTTCGTGAACCAAGTCAGAACTGAACAATCTAATCTCACCCACCTCAAACCACCTAATAGAAGATCTACACCTCTTACCATAAAGATCCTCAAAAAGAGCCACCTCAATACTAGAGTGATAGCTGTTGTTGTACGCAAACTCAATGAGAGGCAAATGATCCACCCAACTACCTCCAAAATCAATCACACAGGCGCTTAGCATATCTTCTAAAGTATGAATGGACCTCTCCGCCTGTCCATTCATATGAGGGTGGAATGCAGTGCTAATATTCACCCGTGTGCCTAAGACTTTCTAAATCAAATGCCAAAAATGAGAAGAGAATTGCATACCTCGATCAGAAATGATGGAAACTGGAGCACCATGCAACTTAACGATCTCTTGAATAGACAACTTAGCATAATCCTCTCCAGAGTAAGTAGTCCCCATAGGTAAAAAGTGAGAAAACTTAGTCATATTATCCACGATGACCTAAATTGGATCATGCTAATTCCGAGTCCACAGCAGACTAGTAATAAAATATATGTTGATCATCTCCCATTTTCACATGGACAACTTAATCTCTTGAGACATGCCACCGGGCCTCCAGTGCCCAACCTTCACTTGTTGATAGACTATGCATTTAGCCACAAAGTTGGCCACATCTCTCTTCATGTTATTTCACCAATTAATCTCCTTCAAATCATGATACATCTTTGTCGAACTAGGATGAACTGTAAACCTTGACTCATGAGCCTCAGTCAAAATCCTTTTTCACATCCCATCAATATCCATAACCCACACAGCCTACCTTGGTATCAAAAAATACCATCACCATAAATCTCAAAAGCCATTGCCTTCTCCTGGCTCACATCATCCTTAATTTGCATTAAGGTAGGATCCAAAACCAATTTCTCATTCACTTCAGCACTAAGAGATAACTTCACCACATCTTGAACAATCATACCTCCATCCCCAGAATCTAAAAGTCAAACTCCAAGATTAGCCAACTGGTGAATATCCTTTACCGGTCCTCACCTCTCTTCATCCATATGAGAAAAACTACCTATAGCCAACCTACTAAGAGCATCAGCAACCACATTAGCTTTACCTGGGTGATATTAAAGACTCATGTTATAGTCTTTGAGCAACTCCAGCCATAGTCCTTGAACAACTCAAGCCATCTGTTTTTCCTAAGATTCAACTCCTTCTGGTTGAACACATACTACAAGCTCTTATAGTCTAAATATATATCAACATGCACCCTATACATATAATGGCACCAAATCTTCAATACAAATACCACACCCACTAATTCTAGATCATGAGTTACATAATTTCTTTCATGAACCTTCAGTTGCCTTCAGTTGCGTAGAAGCATAAGCCACCACTTTACTATGCTGCATCAAGACATATTTTAATCCCATACGAGACATATCACAGTAAATAACAAAACCATTCGTTCCTTCAGGCAGGGTTAAAACTAGAGAAGAAGTTAACTTATCCTTCAATTTCTTAAAACTACCCTCACAAGCATCGAACCAGAAAAACTTTAACTTATTTTGAGTTACTTAGTCAACGGAGAAGCAATAGAAGAGAAACTCTCCATAAACCTCCTCTAATACTCGGCTAAACCCAAGAAGCTTCGAATGTCGATTGGATTCGTGGGTCTAGGCCATTTTGTAACCGCCTCAACTTTATGTGGATATACCATGATCCCCTCACTGGAAAACAACATGACCTTAAAAGGTCACAACATTCAACCAGAACTCACACTTCAAAAACTTGGCATACAATGTTGATCCTTCAGAGTTTGTAATACTACTCAGAAGTGATTGACATGATCCTTCTCACTCTTAGAATACACCAAGATGTCATCAATAAACACTATCATAAACAAACCTAAAATCTACCTGAATACCCGATTCATGAGATCCATAAATGCAATTGGTGCATTAGTCAACCCCAAAGACATAACCAGAAACTTGTAATGACCATATCGAGTTTGAAAAGTAGTCTTAGAGATATCCGCCTCCCTAATGTTTAACTGATGATAGCCCAATCAAAGATTAATTTTAGAGAAACATCTATCACTGTAAAGTTAGTCAAAGAGATCATCAATCTTAGAAAGAGGATACTAATTCTTCATTGTCACCTTATTCAAATGTCAATAGTCTATACATATCCGAAGAGACCCATCCTTATTATGTACGAAAAGCACAATAGGACCCCATAGGGAGACACTAGGATGGATGAAACCCTTATTAAGAAGATCCTTTAATTGCTTCTTAAGTTTTTTTAGCTCAGTCGAGGCCATTCTATATGGAGAGATAGAGATAGGATGGGTATCTGGTAGAAGATATCCCTAAAGTCTATTTTCCTATTGAGAGAAATACCAAAAAGGTCATCCAAAAAATTTAGTAAATTCATTAACCACAGAGACAGATTGCAAGGAAGACTTTCAGAACCAGAATCTTTAACCTGAAATAGATGATATAGACACCCCTTGAAAATTAACTTTTGGGCTCTAAGATAAGAAATAAATTTTCTCTTAGGTACTACAGAACTCTCTTCTCACTCAATCACTAGCTCATTCATGAATTGGAACCGACCTTATGAGTCCATATTTCTAGAGAAGATTAGTGCGAATGGAGTTAATCTATCCCTAAGATCACATCAAAGTCTACTATATCCAACTCTATCAGATCTACCAATGCCTCCCTACCACAGATAGCTACCAAAAAACCCTATAAACCTATCTAGCCATAAT
Source organism: Capsicum chinense (assembly GCA_026120095.1). Taxonomy (NCBI): domain Eukaryota; kingdom Viridiplantae; phylum Streptophyta; class Magnoliopsida; order Solanales; family Solanaceae; genus Capsicum; species Capsicum chinense. The sequence continues at coordinate 222,738,725 of JAPEIP010000006.1, read as the reverse complement.
AGAATCACCCACTAGGGTAGACACAGATAAGGTATCGGAGGTACTCTTGAGATGAAAATCAAAATAAACAGCCAAATAAGGGGTCACATAAGAAAGGGTGGACCCCGGGTTAAATAGATAATATATGGACCTAAGTTTCCCCAAGTCCTCTTATTTCTCCAATGCCTACCATCTTTACTACTGTTCTGCTGGCCTCTACCCCTCTCTAAATATCTGAACTTCTTATTCTTCCTTTTTCCCATTTTTTTTTATTTATTTTTTTTTATCTTTAACCTACTGCATATACACAAAAAGCCTAGAGATATCCATGTTATTATTCAACATCGCTGCCTTTTACTCTAGTACCGAATCCTGAGACAAAGTCAAAGCAAACTTTCTCACTCTCGTCCTTATACTAGACATAATCCTTGAGGTCTAACGAGACAACTAATGGAATTTCAAAATATAATCCTTCACAGTTATCCTTTCCTGCTTCAAGTTCATAAAATCCTTCACTTTAGTCTCCTTTAACTCCTGAGGAAAGAAACAATCAAGAAAGGCACTCAAAAACTCATTCTATACAGCTGGCTCTGTATCATCACCTCTTAACTGCTCTTACTTCTCATACCACTGATATGCCACATCCTTCAACTGATATGCAGCAAATTCCACACCTTTTGGGTTAGTGAAAAGTTTCACCCTGAATATCTTTGCAATCTCATCCACAAAGCCTTGAAGATCCTCCTTAGCCTTAGAGACAGTAAAGTTTGATGGATTTAATCTCATATACTGGACAACTCTAGTTACCTCGGAAGATAGGGTAATAAAACCTACATGGTCACGCTAACGAGACTAAAAATTCACCACTGGGTCAATAGATAAATAGATCAACAAAATTCAACTTTAGAAATGTCTTCTTGGGTTGGTGGGGCATGAATATCATTAGCCCAAGAAGGACTGGTAGGGACCAGTGGAACTTCACGTGGGTAATTAAGAGACCCTAGACTGAGTTTGTACTCTATAAGTAGAACGAGTTCTATCCACATATCCTTAGGTTGGACAAAGAAGTTTCCACGAGCATCAAATCTTTGGGGATGCATGATCTGAAATGCAAACAAATGGATTTAGAGGATATTTCAATGCCCTAGACTCTATAGCCTGAAAATAGAACACAAGAAAGGAAAACATTCCTAAATGCCTTGTAGCCTCTTCTTTATAAGTGTGGTGCACTACAAACCCATAAAATAAACTCTACTTGACACGGCTTTATGGAAACCCAATGACCATGAACCTACGCTTTGATACTAAGTTTTTCACGATCCAAACTAGGACCTAGTCATGATGGGTATCTCAAGTCTGCCAAGGACCTGAGACCACCCTCATTAACTTAGCTAGCTAGAACACCATACAACTCATAGCAGATAACTTCTAAAAATATAACAAGATAGAACTGAGTTTGAAAATATATAACAAGATAGAATTGAGTTCTGAACATATAACAAGATAGACAAATCAGCTGAATATAATCTAAGAATCCACAATACCAAATACACCCATATTTTGTCCACAAAAGCGTCTCAGAAACTAAGTATCAACCAAAGTTGGGACGTGGACTCTACCATAGCCAAAAACCCATCGAAATAGTCTAAGACCTGAGTAAAGACAAGACCATGAAATGAGGGCCTTCTAGAGAATGAAAGCTCACCACTTCAAAGCTAACTCACGAATAATCCATAATTCACCAGACACTGCATAAGAAAATAGATGTGTCTTTGGACCCTGCATCGTATGGGGATACAACATTCAAGAACGGTTAGCGAAAAGAGTGCTAGCATATAAATCAGGGAAGGAACAAGATAATACCATGATTAATTAGTCCAAAATCATTCCAAAACCATATGCACATATTCATCTACATACGTATAATATGCAGGGATAGGGAACAAGGCTTAGCATGAGATTTAAAACATTAACCTGGAATGTGTAACTCAAAATGTCATCTATACCCACGGGCTATATGGGTCCAACTCTCATCTTGCTGAAAGGGTCCCAATGCGTGTTAGCCATACGAACTTGGGTATCAAGAAAGGAAATATAATCCACGAACCTTTGCTAATCTAGGAAACAAATATATATAGTGTGACATAAGTACACAATTTTCAAGAACAACCCTCACGCCGGCAAACGTAGGTTCGCAGTATCAGTCCTTTAGGACCTCTACATTTATGGATCATATACACCACCCCCTTTAAGACCAATTAAAATATTTACACATTTCCATTCATAGAACCAATAATTATCCATTAAGGCATAACCAGTTGGTATCATCATACCAACTATGCTTGCAAGCTATTATCACTATGTCATTCCAATTGTCATCACCTAGGGGAATCCATGACCCCATAAGCTCCAATCATTCATCCATATGAGAGAATTCGTGACCTCCAAGTTTTAATTTTAATTATCCAGTAACTTGGGGGAATCCACGACCCCCAAGGTTCAATTTAAAACCATATATATTCCATTAGACGTTTATGCAGTGCAATAGTTCCAAAAGTGATTACAATATTCATAAACTCATGATTCAAAGCCAGTTTCATAAGGTGGGTTGACCTTATTATCAATTTCAATTCAAAATCCATTTATTCGGTGGAATCCATGACCCCATTCCTATTTACCATGACCATTCATTTAATGATTTCAAAAACTATCAATTCAAAACATGAATGATTTACAAAAACCATGGAAAAGCAATTCTGTCAATAACATTTAAAGGCCCTTAGCCCAATTTCCCAAACCATCAATTAATCACATGAATGACAATTCTAAACATATGATTTTTACAAAACAAGCTTAGGGAAAGAGATACATGCCTGAAAGTATTGAGAATTATAGAGGAAAATTACCAATTGAAGCTCTAAAAGACAAATCCTTATAAACCCTAGCTTGTTCTTGACTTGAGGATTGGAGAGAGTTTTAGAGTATTTTAAGATTAAGAAATAGAGAGTTATGGGTCCCTTAGGGTATTTTAGGTTGTGGGTTACAATTGGGAAAATAGAGAAATGATCAAAGTGCCCTTAAATAAAACACACGAAAAGTTGTTACCAGTCGTTACGGTTCACGTCACGAATCGTGATGATTGGGTACGAGTCATTTCCTGAACTCGTAGTCTGGGCAGTGACTCAAAAGAATCCTTACTTATATGGTCACGATTTACACACTACGACTCATGACTAGACCCTACGACTCATAGAGTCTTAGTCGTTACCAAGACAACAACCTTGGGCTATCTCACTGCTTTGGACACGAGTCCCATCCAATGACTCGTGACCTCACTTAATGACTCATGAGGTTAAATTTGTGACCTCAATAGAAACCACGAACAACTTACTGGTCGGATAATGATTTGAGCCATACGACTCGTGAGGAGTCTTCACGACTCATCACCTAAGTCGTACCCTAGATAATAAACTCAAAACTCCAAAAATTTTCAGAGGCAAAAATATAGGGTGTTATAACATCATAATAATTAAGACTTACTCACACCAATTAACTGTTTAAATCTTAATGAAAACAAATACATTTAATAATCAAAGGTCTGAAATATTTATGGTAGCTGTAAGCATGAGGTTTTAGTTATTCTTCAACTATTATTTACTGCACTTTAATTGAGTTTGAGATAACATATAGTAATTTTATACTAATTGCACATTTTTGTTGTGCAGAATGTATTCCCGAGATAACAAGCTTGGAGCTAAAACAAGCTATTTAGGACTTTGAAGTCTGAGTAGAAGTTTAAGAAAAGTAATCAAGACCTAGGAATAGAATCAATTGAATACGAATAAAGAGGTGTAAATATGAAAACATTCACAGCAATGATGAATTAAATCAAAAGAAAAAAGAAGAAAAAAAACAAGAAGAAACAAGTGGGGACAGCATGCTTGCCCATTATATCCCCTCATTTAAAGACATACCAAGGAACAAATAGAACTAAAGAGTAAGAAGAAAAATTTGTTCCTGAAGTATAGCTAAATCAGCGAACAAAGAAATCAGCTACTGCCTATGTTGTGCGTTCAGACGTGCAATTGAAGCGTCAGTTGTGCGATTATGCAGTATATTAGTGGTGGCTGATTTTTATACTTCATCTATTTTAGGGTATTTTCATCTAGGGTCTATTGCAACATGTTATAAATAGATCTTAAACTTATTTTAGAAGGATACTTTTGTCCTAGAGAGCTTTGGGGGAGTGTAGAGGATCATTCATAGCACAAGATTTGTTACTTTAAGTTTGAATTAATCGTTGTTAGTAATATTTTCTTATTCTTATCCTTTAATGTTCTTGTATTCTATTATGGAGTAGTTCTTTTTTACAGTGTTTTGACTATCACAATCCAAAATCAGGCAATGATATCATCTACTGTAACCCCCAATAGGTAAGCTGAACCCTACAACGAGATACACTAAGTAATAAGCTAGTAGATGAAATAAGGAACAACATGGTAAACTAGTGAAACTATATCGATACATACATAGATAATAAGGGCCTGTAAGTATCAAAAGAAAAGATAAAATATACAAACCATCTCCCCAACGTCTGTTCTCACCAGTTTAAGAGCTAATAAGTACAAAGAGTAATACTAGATAAGCATATATATATATATACACACACGCACATACACAAAAGATTGTCCCAGTATGTAGAAAATAAAGATAGTCACTACATAAAGGAAATGGATAAGGCTCCGAATGCCGAGAACTCACCCAATCGATCACAACATCCTTCGAACGAGTAGGGAATTGATGAAGACAAAATTACACCTAGTAATTAAGTATAATAAAGTGACTGATAAAATATAAAATTCAACTAGATTGGAATTGATACCAAGAGAAATATGGCTAGAAACTAGGGGCATTGAGTTAAAAGTGACAAAAAAGTTTTAAAATGAGGTGTAGGTGACTCAAGTCTTAATAATTGAGTGTAGCTGACAATTACTTTATTATGGATTATGAAAGTTGGAGAAGTTTGAGAATAGCCCATAAGTTTTTAAATTTATACTTTGATCCAAATGTCAACCTAATATAACAAGAAACAAAGGGAAAAAGACGTGTTTGTCTCTCTTCTCGTCCATTGTTGTTTTCTCTCTCTTAGCATCCATTGTTGTTTTCTCTCTCTTAGTGATTTTTTGTTGTTCATTGTTGTTGCTGCTTTATTCACCATCTTCTGCTTCGTTATCATCATCTTCTACTTTATTATCATCTTTATTTTCTTCTTCTTGTCAACCATTGTTGTTGTTGCTGTTGTTACCATTACTGCTGCTACTTGATCAATTTCTTAGGTTAAATTTTGTTTCGTACATCACTTTCTACTTTGGCATTACTTTATAGGAGACTTTGATATGTCAAATTATGATTTTTAGTTAAATTTGTCATCTGGGTAACTGCTATTGTGTTATTTTTTCAACAATAGATAGCACGCAAATCATGAATGCATCATAATATCCGTCTGTTTAAATAAATCATTCATCTGTTATGATAGATAAGCCATCTGTAGCAACGGAATACTCATATATTGGATTCATGTTTATGGTTTTATAGTGCCATAACATGAATCGAACAGATATGTTATCTGTTGCAACATATGACCCTCTGTTGCAATAGACTAGTTATCTATTGCAGCAAACTAATTATCCATTGTAATAGATTATTAACCTATTGCAATAGAACCTGAACTCAATTCTAACAAATGTGTCATCTGTTGTAACAGGTAAGTCATCTGTCGCAATATGTTAGTTATCTGTTGCAACATAACCTAAACTCGAATCCAACAGATGTGTCATTTGTTATAATAGGTAAGTCATCTATCGCAATAGGTTAGTTATATATTCCAACATATCACTCATCTATTGGAATGAACTTCTAAGGTTCTTTAGCACTGTAATATCAATCCTAATAGGCGCTTCATCTATCGTAACAGATGTATAGTCTGTTGTAACATATGATTCACCTATTACAATAGATGACTCATCTGTTGAAATTAGCTTCAGCAGCATTACATAAATCCCAACAGGTAAGTAATCTATTGCAAATGACCACTTATCTATTGCAACATATTTCTCACCTATTGTAACAGATTACACATCTGTTGGGGTTCATATTATGGCACTATAAAATCACTATTAATTTTATTATGATATCATTATTAACTATTTTTAACAAATGACTATTTATGTACCACTAATGGAGAGATTAATAACAATAAGGGTGGATTATCATGGTTAATGGATCGAGAAGAGCAATCGATATGTATGGCGTTGGAAGGAGGGTGAAATTCTAGAGACGATAGCTATGATAGTCCAAAGTGATATTTTGTATGATGATTTTCTGAACTTAATCATCAGCTATTATGGACTAAATTGTAAACCAAAAGAACTTGTCATCAGCTATATGCACAATTCCTTTGAAAATTAGAGGGTACTACATTTCAAAATTACCGATTAGGTTCAATTGTGTGCTTATCTTAGTGATTCATCCAGGTCGGTGTTAAGGGTCTACGTGGTTGAAAAGATGAAATAAAATGAGAACAAAAATATATAAGAAGAATAACAACAAGACATCTTTGATGATAGGTTGGATGATCTGAACATGAATATTCCAGATGATAATCAAACACCAACGCTCATTGCTGCGAGCAATATGGTGGGCAATTTTTCTCAATTAACACAGTTTGACAATCGACAAGACACCGAGACCGACTTTTATAAGGCAGTCATTCAAGTATAAGAAAGAACTTTTTACTTCTTTTCTTATTGCTTGCTTGAAAAAAGATTTCAGAATAATTAAGGTGATTAATTGGAGCAAAGTCTTTTGCTTCAGATGTACTAATCAGAACTTCAAGTAGTGATTGAGAGTGGTGAAGTACTTAAGTTATGACAGATTCGTCATTCATAAACACAAAAAGTATTGCACATGTGGTTTGGAGCACATTTAGGGCCAATATCCTCATGCCACTACAAAGTTCCTCAGTAAATATTTCAAGAATAGATTCCCAATGGCAAAGGCCCTTCTACAAGAGATATGGCCAATCAACTCCTTACGGATTTGGGTGCCATGGTAAGTTATTGGAAGATATATACAACCATAGGGATTGTCAAGGACTTAGTTAGGCAGACACACGAGCATGAGTATGCAGTCCTTGATGCCTACCGTTATATGCCTGAGTCCACATATCCCGGAAGTAAGATGACGTTGCATGTTGATGAAAATGAAAGGTTCAAGTACTTTTTTGTATCCTATGGTGATTGGATTCACGGTTTTTAATATTTGAGAAAAGTCAAACCCGTCAACAGCACCTTTTTGAGGAGCAAGTATAATGGAGTTTTGCTAGTGGCGGTGGCGCTGGATGTAGAGAATTACATCTTTTCTGTAGCTTGTTGTGTAGCGAACAAAGAATGTAATGCCATTTATGGATATTTTTTTGAACAAATGCACAGCTGCGTCGAAGATACCGAAGAGTTGTGTTTTATTCAGATAGACATCCAAGTATTCCAAAGATGGGTTCAATTTTCTACACTTCAGCTCACTTTGGTGTTTGCATGAGGCATCTTGGAGATAATATTCAAAACAAATTTCACAATGGAAGGGTCGTGACCCTTTAATATATAGCAACTAAAGCATATAGTAAAGAGTAGTTTTTAGACTATTTCAATCAAATAATGGATATGCATCCCAAGGCAACAGAATATCTCGTACGTGTCGGTTTCGAGAGATGGTGTCGGGTATTTTGTCTAACAAATAGGTACATTCTTATGAATTTAATGTCTTGTTTGAGTTACAAGTTTAGTATGATATCTTACTAAGTGATTCTTTTGTTTAGGTATAATATTATGAAACCAAACATAGCTAAATCAATGAAGTCATTATTTGGTGATGAAAGAGAATTTCCCATCGTGGCTCTGTTTGATAAATAAACTAGAAGTATTACCAATTTTTTCATGAAAGGCATGTGAAGTTCGATGATTTAGGAACCAAATTTGTGCTAGATGCAAAAAAAATAGTATCGACGAACATTAGTCTGGGGAATAGGTTATTTTCTCATCAAATAGCAGATTACACGTTTAGTATCAACAATCATGGCGATGTTGCCATGATCGATCTTAAAATAAGATCTAGTACGTGTAGAGTTTTTGACTTGGATAAATTGTCCACATGCTATGGCAGTGCTTCGAGTTCAATACAGTGCAAAATCTGAAACTAAAATTTATGAGTACTCCTCTCCATATTATTCAGTGGAAAAATATATAATGGCATAGAGTGAGCATATTACTCCGGTGCCTCTTGAAGAATCTGAGGTTAATCCTGCAGAGCTTTTTGGGAGATTAATACCTTCTCCATATATTGATCCAAGCACTATCAAATCAAGAAGAAGGCGATATAAGAGGAGGCAAGGAGTTAGAGAATTATTTCCATCAAGAAAAAACAAGTACTCCGTAATCCACCATGATCGTTGTAATAGAAAAAACTTGAGTTATTGTTTGTTATAGACTTTTATATATTTAACTCATTGAATGTTATCATTTATTATATAAAATATTTTTTTAATAACTTGTGTATCAATAAAAAGAGCCAAAACAGAAACTAAATATAGCAGACCACAAAATTATTTTCAACAGATTGCCTATTTATTGCAACATATGAACATTACCTGGAGAATACAATATAGTTCATCAAACTGAAATGTTTTCCTCTAACAGATGACAAATCTGTCACAAAAAATGGATAATCTGTTGACAAAAACCCAACCAATGACCAGTCTGTTTTAACAGATGGTCTATCTATTAAAAGAACTCAAAACTCTTGCTATTTCTACTGGATTCTAAATTGCTCCTTACGTCCAACCGTCAACATGTTTGTTGAGAAAAATAAATAGATAGAATGAAAATTAAATAAGAATTAAAAATCCAAAGTCAACCAAAAATAAATTTTTCATTAAACAAAAAACACAAAACATTAGGTATAGATCCGATGTAGAAAAATTAAAATACATACGCTAAAATAAAAAACACATTCTAATTATTATTATTATTATCATCATCATCATCATTATTATTGCCAGCCGGCCAATTTTCAATCGGCATCAACAGGGCCCTTCTTAGCCTGGAATCTCTCGGAGCATCCTTGCTCTCACGGCGTCCAACTCCCACTACAAGTTATTAACTTGCCTCTAAATTTCTCAATGGTGTCGCGCAGAATAGAAATGTCCCAAATAGGATTAGCCATATCTAGAACATGATAAATTGACAAAAAACGTAAACATAAATGTAAAGGAAAGAGTCCGAATGTAATACGATGTATACTACCAAATAATAGATTTAAACAAGAAAAAAACTTACCTCATTGAGAAAGGAATATTCTCTTTGAAGAAAAGTGGTTGAAGATGTCATATGAAAAGATAAAATAAAAAAAAAATAAAGTGGAGTTGAAGATTAAGGAGGAACCTATTTATAGAGGATTGGATCTGAATGTGTTAGGCAAAAAGACACGACTGCTCAGCTCCATTGTATTAATCACATTCAAACTACTGACTTTTTGTTTTCTATGAAAAGTCATGCCTTTTTCTTTTACATTTAATCTTCTTACCTTTTCAAATGGTTTCTCTCATAATAATAGTCGTTATTATTGAGCTGTTGCAACTGATTGTCCATCTGTCGCAATAGATAACCCACTATCGTAATTGATTTACCTGTTTTGCAACAAATGGTCTGTATATGTAATAAATGAGACATCTGTTGCAACATATGGATTATCTGTTGTGGAAGATAGACCATCTGTTGGAGGAGATATTTTGGTTTCTTTCTAATAGCTGATTCATTAGTTGCAACAGATGGAGAATTTGATTCATCAGCTGTTTTAAATGTGTTAAGATGAAAAGTTATGATTTTTCACCTCTTTTTTAATAGTCATCACATACCTTAATTAATCCAAATTGGCGACTATTTTATTATATAAAAAAGAGATTTAAAAATAAAAAAGGTGAAAAAGTCATGACTTGTAGCGCTTCTTTTTTCTTAACGAGCATGAAGTCCTCTGACATTGAAGATGGTTATCCTCTGAGCCTCCATAGTCTTGTACACTACTTAACAATAGGGTAGGAAGAATAAGGTGTGTGTAGATGAATGGATCCACTTTCATATGTGGGAGTTATGTATTGTTGATCAGGCTTTCGTGACAGACACATATAAAGTACAATGATTTTGTGAATACAGGTTTTTACTGATTAGACATTAATACTTCAAACAAGATCCTACATTTTACAGTTTAGTTTGTTAGGTGCGAACTGATAAGGCTGAAGGATTCCAAAAAGGTGGTGTCGATACCCTGTTATATTTAATGACAGTTTTGCTCATGTTTATGCGACAAGTTTGGAGAAGGGTTCAAGTTTTTTGGTGGTAGTGTAGATATTCAAATAGTGTTTGGACAAATTTTAAGGGTTATATGGACTTTTGAAAGTCCTCTGAAGCCTCACATAGATGCAAACAAGAATGGCAAACCAATAGTTATTGCCATGGTCCAAATTTATATGGATGGGTTGCTTGAGGAGACAATTATTCAGCAGATGGTGTTTATGAGAATACATATATGGGAAAGGGGAGGTGGAGAACAACATATATCATCTCAGATCTTGTTTAAGAGGAAACACAGGAAAGCAAGTAGGAAACTTCTAGCCAATCTGGCCAATGAAATTGACTTGAAAGATGAACAAACTGAATGAGCTGCAAATGTGAAAGTGTATCCAAATATTATAATCCATCAGTCGTTCTTGAAAAAGAAAAATGCTGAAGAGGACCGGAGCCAGACACTTTGCTAGAGACTGCGACTAGCGAGCGTGGTCTCTATGAAGACCCACAAAGAGCAGGATCAGAACTCTATGGAAACATCTTGACAAGTACATCAGATTGGTAGATTTTCAATCAAGAAAGAAACCTAAACCAACAACTCCAAAAGTAAAATTAAAGTAAGCCAAGGCATTAATTTTTGAAATCTAACTTGCATCCCATGACTTTTTTTTATGGTTCTGATTAGGTCAATGGCAATAGAAATAAAAAGGTCTGAAGTTGTGCAAAAATCCCATGCCCTGTTGTTTCCACTACCTTTGAACAAACCAAAACCACAAGAACAAGGCCCGGGATGCAAGTTTAACTTCAAACATTGCTACCATGGCTTGATCCCTTATATTTACTTCAGGAGTTGTTGGTTCAGGTTTCATTCCTGACCGATAATCTTACCACCATCGATGTTTGTAAAGCTGCAACCTTAGAGTTCTGGTCCTACATTTTGTGGGTTTTCATTCAGGCTACGCTAGCTAGTTGCAGTCCCCTAATGAAGTGCACAGCTCCAATCCACTTCAACATTTTTCTTTTCAAAATGAACTGATGGATTTTCATTTTTGGATACATTTTCACATTTGTAGCTCATTTAATTTTTTCATTTTTTATGTCAATTTCATCAGCTAGATTCGCTACACGTTCCTTCCTACCCTATGTTTCTTCTTTAATAAGGTCTGAGTTGATATATGGTCCTTTTCACCTCCTCCTTGACAAACAGATATTCTCGCAAGCACCTTCTACTATATAATAGTCTCCTCGAGCAACCCATCTATATAAATTTGGACCAGGGCAACAACTATTGGTTTTCCATTATTTTTGCAGCAGTGCGAGGCTTCGGAGGCCTTTCAAAAGTCCATTGAACCTTTAAAATTAGTCCAATCACTATTTAAATATGTACACTCTGGGACTTGTGTCTCTGAACCTGTGGTGCCAAATAAAACACCATAGCGCAAATGTGTCAGTACAAGGATGTGCTGAGTATGTAGACTACGTAAGGCTAAATACAAAGGCTTATGCATGCACAATATCTAAATTGAATAATCATGAAAATGTCGCACTAGAACACAAACATGAATGCACAAACCATAATCACAATCCTCACAACTCTAGCTACTTAAACTTGGATACCACTTTACCGCAAATTGAACTCACTATTGACACTGAGATACTGAATCACTGATTCATCTAATACTGATAACTGAGGATCTGGATACACTTATATCAAGGACTGGATTCTGAGCTTTACTGCTTTTGACTGACAGGATTTGAGATCAACCTCTCTAACGGATAATTTCAGAAACTATTATCAATAATAAGAAGTATGAATATATCTAAATTTGAGAACAAGGATACTCAATAGAATCAGAGACTATGAATCAAACCTGTATGGTGGTATATCTCTGAATATGATATCAAATAACTGTATATGAGACCAATCCTATCTGATGGGATGGTCTATGAATCAATGGAACTATCTGAGTTCCTCATAATGATAGATGACTGTATCTGACAGTCCTGATTTCTGAAGATTGATACTAAAATTGAAAATGTAACTAAAACTGTGGGAAGTAGTTACTTAACCAACATGCCCCGACCTACCACAGGTGAGGTCCAAATCTACACTGTGCATATTGCTAGCATACTGGTTTTGATCAACTAAAAAGTCTTAATAGAATATGGTAAGATAATGAACTATGTTTTATTAGCCTTTTCTCCTACTTTAGCCTAACTTAGGATAGAAAATCAACTAAAACTTGTGAAAGAAAAATATTGAGTTAAGGATTTTCACGAGGCAAATTCACTAGATCCTAACTCAATATTGGTAATAAGACTGCGATGTTCCTTTTCCAGTTACCCTTGTCGGAGATTTAATAGGTTCTTCTCTTATGCAACTAGCTATTGACATTTTTCTTGATGGGATACTGTGAAGACATTGAAGCCAAGTTCATTACTAGTGCTGCTAATTATCCAACAGATCCAACAACTGATAAGATCAACATTTGAGTTGCAATTAGAAACTCAGGGCAACAATACTCAAAAATAGTTTACTTGTATAAAAGTTAAAATATAGTCATTATGCATATCTACCAGGTGAAACTTACCCACCGTGAGCTTCAACACCTGGTTCGCCAATAATTCCACCTTTATAAGTCTGACAACTGAAGCAAATATAAGACAACAACTTAGGAAAAGGCTTATCCAAGCAAATATATTCTTTTGATGAGTTCAAAAAAAAAATGAAGACATTAAGAAAAAGAATGAGCTTCCACCTTCTTCTTATCTTGTACTTGTAACACCCCAATTTTCTGAACCAGAATGCTACACGGTGCTCATGACCCCGAAGGATCATAAGTTAACCCATGACTGATATCTGTACCTGTATACTACATAATATATCATAAAATGCGGAAACATGAACATGTAAGGCCATAAGGTTCAAACTGAATAAACTTCTGATAACAAAATATCCGAAAAAGGTATAACAATACCAAAAAAAGTTATAAATACCAAAAATAATGAGATCTGAATATCTAATCTAAAATCTAGTCTGAAAGCCTCTAATTGAACTGAATAAGGAGTTAAAGGAAAATGTCTCCAACTAACTCCATCTAGCAACTAAATAGTAAATATAACAATAATCATATCATCCTCGAATGAGAAGGACTCACTGCAAAATCTAAACACTGGAATGCTATTACTGATCTGGAGCTCGTGCCTCTGAACCTATGGTGTAACATAAGAGAAAGCACCATAGCGCAAATGCATCAGTACGTCTGGATATACTGAGTATACGAGTGGGGTAGGTTAAATGCAAAGGGTTATATGAATGAACAATGCTAACTAATATGAACGTGAGTATACATACATGCATAAAAAACTATAACTGAACTCGTGATGATACTGACTACTGAGTCTGAATGCTGACGACATAAATTTACTGTTATGGAGGTACTGAATTGATTATTGACTATTTCTGACAGTTCAAATTATGAAGAACTGGTTTGAATGACTGTGTCTAATAGCTTTGAAACTGAATACTAATAACATGAGCTATGACAACTGATATAGCTGACATAACTATAATGATCGAACTAATTGACATAACTAATACTGAGCGACTATATCTGAAAGTCTAAGTTTTGATGGAACTATCTGAGTTCCGTTCTACTTAGAGTAACTATATTTGAGATCAGTCCTATCTAGCGGGTGATCACGAGTATAGTGAAAATAAGGATGATTTAACTTAGTTTGAGATCAGTCCTATCTAGCGGGTGATCTTTAAATCTGATGATTCTGATACTGATTAATCATAGTTGAGATCAGTCCTAGCTAATAGGTCATCATGAACTCTATTTATAATGATAAGCATTGACTGTATCTAACCATACTGAATCTGTACTACTAAGCTGAGTTGACTGTCTAAATGCCTTAATTCTGTAACTGAAACTGTGGGATATGTTCATCTAACCGACATGCCCCAAGATAAGCTGAATGGGGTCTAATCTCTGCCCTGACTAGAAGGGTATCAGTACTACGCCACCAGTAAAGACATCCGGTGTAGAATCAGTCCTAATCTAGTGGGTGACTCCTGGGATCAGTCCTATACATATAAATGTGCTAATGGGTGACCCCTAAGCATGTCAATCCTATCTAATGGGTGATATCTCATACCTATACTGGCAACGTAGTTCTGGAACTTAGGAATTACTTCTAGGGATCTCAGTCCTATTCTAGCGGGTGAGCCATCAATAGGATCAACTAGTGTATCCACACTCACAACATGTACATCATCATCAAGTGGCAAAGAAATAACACACTCACATATAGGCAAGCT
>JAPEIP010000006.1:222667967-222693202 GCA_026120095.1 Capsicum chinense | reverse complement strand
ATGGTTTTGAATTAGGCATTGGGATCTATTGTATTCATTTGGCTGGGGAATGCCCTGAGGGATTTGTATTGATTTATCTGGGGAATGCCTTGAAGTATCATGTACTTGAATACGACGAACGATCAAGGCCAAGAACATCGGGTGGAGAAAGCAACGTAGTTTAGGATTATGTAGTTTTACTTTTCAGTACCCTTTTGTTTTGGGTTGTAATAATTGGACTGGACATTATATTTTTGGATTTATTTTATTTGTTTGTTTGATTGATTGTTTTTGTGTTTTTTTGTGTGGTTTATCCATTTTATAGTGTCAAATTAGCCAATATTATTTACCAAGTGACCGTGGTGCCTAACACCTTCCCCTCGGTCAACAGAATTCCTTAGTCGGAATCTCTGTTAGCGGATCAGTTTCTAGAGTCAAACTATTTTGAAAAGGATTTCCAATGGTGACTTGGCACACCCGATTTATGCCAAGAGGCGACTCTGAATAAAAATATAAATGATCTTTTTTTGAAGCAAATTTTCAACCTTCTGTCACTTTAATAATAAAAACCCTTTCGAAACTAAAGATCAATCCTTTTGGAGCTAAAAAAAAAAGGGTGTGACAGCTCTGGCGACTCTGCTGGGGACTTTCAGAATTCAAGCTTATTTTTGGAGTTGTATCGACTTAGTTTGACATTATGGGTGTATAGACATTTTGTTTGTGTTACATTTTGTTTGTGTTGTTTTGTGTTATCGTTTTATCGTTGTTGAGTGCTTACGTGCTATGTGTTTACATCCTTCCTTTATGTGTTACCTCTTGATATCTGGCATTATTTGCATAACCCGAGTCAATTGTTTCTACAATAAGTCCTGGAGTGCACTTGTGCACACGAACTCTAGTTGAGTCACCCTTATTTTAGGAGGGGGAGCCATTGGATGTATGGAGTAGGTGGAAAGCAAAATAGCCATTATCTACCATATGCTTCCCCAAATGGCCTTGTTAGTAAACCACAACGTAGGTCAGCCTTTAGGTTATTCGTATATGCATCATATTGAGACATAGCGGGGCCCACATGATCCTTTGTAGGAGACTCACCTTTAAAGCATCCCTTCTTGCTAAATGTTGCATCTTTGAGAGTAATGTGGTCATTTGACAAACTGATTTAGGGAAAGCATGTATCAAAAGTAAGGTGTGTTTGAAAAAAAAGTGAGTTAAAAAGGGTTTCGTAGCTTTTAGTGTTCTTTATGGCTTTTTGTTTTTCACAATTCAAAAAGATTTTTTACCTTTTGCACTCATTTTGTCAAAAACAAAAACATCAAAAAGATTTTCTTTGTTTCTTTAGTAAGCGTCCATAATTTGAAAATTTCAAAAAGATTTCTTTTAATAGGTGCTTTTTATAAAAGAAAAATGCAAAAAAGATGGTAGAAGTTTTATACATTTCATATAACTAAAATACCCAAAAAGATTTTTTCTTTCATAATCGTTGGTGTCAGTTTTATGTGAAGTGTCAAATTGAAAAACTCAAAAAGATTTTATTGACGTCTTTTATCGTGCGTCTGTAATCGTGTCTCTCAGTTCAAGTCTTAGTTTGGTTTTTTAATCTTTAATTGTCCAATCTGGATGAACTACGCATACCTGATTCCCATCCCTCGGGGCGGGATACGTAGGCAACCCTCGGTGGGTTTGGTGATCTTTATTT
Source organism: Capsicum chinense (assembly GCA_026120095.1). Classification (NCBI taxonomy): domain Eukaryota; kingdom Viridiplantae; phylum Streptophyta; class Magnoliopsida; order Solanales; family Solanaceae; genus Capsicum; species Capsicum chinense. Next base: position 222,691,524 of record JAPEIP010000006.1, on the reverse strand, counting down.
TTGGCCTTTGTCTTAGTCTTATCTTAGGTCTTTCTCCTCGTAATTTAGTTTTGTTAGTGGGTCCTATCTAAGTAGGCTAATCTTATTCAGTGATACCGTTCGGTGAATTGGAGTCATGAAGTGGCCTGTCCCCTCGACATATGTTCATGTCAAAAGTCCCAAGGGTTGGGAATTTTTTTTTTTTGCTCTTCTAGAATTTTTGAGATAATGTCTTATCTGTTATTACAGGATGGATCTGTCCACAAAGTCTAGGGTCCTTATGGTTGTCAAGGTGCCTAAAAAGTTGATCAAGTTGTGGGGCACGTTCAACTACTCTGAAAAGCATGAAGATAGGAAAGCGTTAGGCAATCTTGCAGCACTCCTAGATCTCATGCCTTGTCTGGATCTAATAGAAGCTGTGTTGACTTTTTGGGATCCAAACAATTTGGTGTTTAGGTTCGGAAGTTGTGAGTTGACTCCCACCCTGGCAGAAATATCTCGTTTGTTTCAATTGTCTTATATGGATCAACAGATGATTTTAGCCCACAATCATACCCGCAAAATATTTCTTCGACTCTGTGGAATGAAAGATAACAAGCAGCTGGGATGTCTCAAACAATCTTAGATTTCCTTTGACTATTTTTTTTTCTAGATTTGGGTTCTTAGAAGGTTTTGACTGCTTTTGGGATAAATTCTGTACTACCAAAAAAATCTGAGAACAGCATCATCTTGAGGTTTTCTGTCTAGCTTTGTTGGGCATCTTAGTGTTCCCGTTAGATGATAGGTGAATCAATACTCGTCTACAATCAGTAGTGATAGCTTTATTCAAGAAAAAAGATAAGGTTACCATTGTACCAATAATCTTAACAGAAATATATAAGGCTTTAACCGAAGTAAAATGAGGGGTATGATTTTTTTAGGGGAGTAATTCAATATTGCAGCTATGGATGATGGAGCATTTTCATACCCCTTCTTTGATTAAAGCAGATATGATCGACCGTTGTCTAGGTGATCGAGTGCAATCCATGTAAGAGAGAATTCATTTTGATAAATTTTCTTTCCTTGTGGGAGTCAATGCCTGGATTGAATTTCTCAAATTAAGAACTCCGGACAACATTCTTTGGACCTATATGTTGTTTCGTCCTAAGAGAATCTTGATTAGATCTTAAATGCAACTCTTTCTAGTTTTGATAGGACTTAACTAAACTAAACCTTACAGTCCAAGAAGGGTGATGCGTCAGTTAGGTAAGGTACAAGATGTCCCACTGATAATGGACCTTCTAAAGAATGTAGAGTATTTTAAAGACCAAGCCTTGGGGGAAAGCAAATATGAGCAATTCTAGAATAACGCAATGAGGCTAGACGTCGATACCCTCGTGGAAGGTTTGGATAATCTGGGGTGCACTCAAAACTATGAAGTCTGGCTATAATCTATACCCCACGGCATTAGTAGACCATTACCAGATCAACTTAGAAGGCGAATACGGGAAACAATTGTGGTTGAGGATGATGAGCAGGAAGATCCTGGTGCCAAAGTGGAGCTTTTGAGAGTTCAGCTGTCAGGTTTGATAACAACTGTGGAAGAGTGTCAGAAAAACCTTTTTGGTTGTAGTCTCCAAGAGTCGGGGATACGTGCGAGAATCTTATTCCCGAGTATCAAAGCGTCATTGCAGGATATGTTGCAAAGTCTGAGTGGAAAAGAGAGAACTTCACAGACAGGTCCATCTCAGCCAGAGTCATCACACAGAGCACCAGCTTGAAAGAGCATTTCCTATCTTTTGTTTAGTTTGAGTCCTTTACTTTTCTGCCATTGTAGTGTTGTGTCTTCGTTATGTCGGTGTCAAGTTTGTTTTAATGTTAGGGTCTTTATAAGGAATGTTACGCATGTTGTCCTGTGGGCCTAGAGTGTTGTTTAGTCCTTGTTGATTAGTTTTAAGGTTGTCTTAAATTTGAATATGTTTGATTTGTCTCTTTTATGAAATATAGTGATGTTGCATTGTTCGTTTCTTTTCGTTTTTCGCAAAAAAAAAATCTTCAACTTTGTGCATGTGCTTCCTGAACTACGCAAGATCTGATTCATGTACAACATGATACGTAGGCAACCTACTTGTGGGTTCGATCTAATCATTTTGATTCTTCGTTCTTCATTATTTTTCCTCTTTTAAAGAAAAGCAAAAGCCATAAACAATGTTAAAAAAAAGGTAGATAGCGAGAGAAGAAAAAAATAGAAAGAGTGACGAGAGAATAAGGTGAAAGAAAAGAGACCGATGAAAAGATGAGAGAAGTGAGGGTGAAAAGAAAAAAAGAGGTGTGGTTGGAGGAAAGAAGAAATTGGGCATATAAGAAAGATTGGGATGATGTTAAAATTATCTCGCTACCCTCAAAGGATGGTAGAAATATGCATAAATCTAATACAATCTTTGTAAATATAATTCTCATGCTTGTTGTGTGACCTAATCCTAACGGGTGTTGTATTTGATGAGCATGTTCTTTCAGATAAAAGTGGTTGGTACTATAGCACTCTGTCTAGTCACCCATACTTCACTAGACCAAAAGCAAATCTTAGCATGGCTGGTAGGGAGATTAAAAATTTGCTCATTGACCCGAATTCGGATCCTAGGGAAGAAAGTTCAGAACGCAATGATGAGGTAGTAAGACTCAGGCAACAATTGATAGATTTTCATTTGGCGTGGGCTAGTGGAATGCCTCCTTCTCCACTCCTCAAAGATCTTGGGAATATCTCTAATTTCCCACCTCTCTCTCAGGCGTAATTCTATGCTCCCACTGAGTCACCTGTACACGCGCCAGGATTCACTCCATGTCAATATTATCCTGGCACCCCTAGTGTGCCCTTGGCAGTTCCCCAACCAAGGTCGGATGCTCAGCCGATGCCATCTGCAGTGCCTGTGTTCGTGGTTCCGCCACCACCTGAAGCCCCCACCTATGCTGTGCGTTTGATGATGGTAATCCCTCGGTCTGCTAGAGATCTAGTATTGAAGGTTTCATATGATCAGTATTATGCCCCTGAACCTACTTTGAGGATGAATGAACCATATGGGTACACTCAGCCACCTGCATTTCTATTTGATATGGAGAAGCCAGTTGCAACAGAGGAACAGGAATTCATCGCACGAAAACTGAAAAGTTTGGAATAGGCCATGAGAAATTTGCAGGGAATCGGAGGTTATAAGAGTGTTTCCTATAAAGATCTTTGTATGTTCCAGACGTTAACCTTCCCCTTGGTTTTAAAATTCCCAAATTTGAGTAGTATGCTGGGCACAGTGATCCCGTGGCACACTTGAGATGTTATTGCAACCAATTGAGGGCTGTAGGAGGAAGGGAAGAGTTGCTCATGGTCTAGCTTCAGAGTGGTTTGTCAATCAGGATATTGACAAATTGAACAGCTGGGATGACTTAGCTACTGAGTTTGTGCAACATTTTCAGTATAACGTCGACCTAATTCCTGAAGAAAAATCCTTGGTCACTATGAAGAAGAAAAGTACTGAAGGCTTTAGGGAATACGCGATAAGATGACGTGAATAGGCTGCCAGGGTAAAGTCTCCAATGAAGGAGAGTAAGCTGGTAGAAGTCTTCATTCAGGCACATGATAAGACCTATTTTCAATATTTACTCCCGGCAATGGGAAAGTTTTTTATTGAAGTCCTCAAAATGGGAGAGATGATAGAGGACGGAAGTAAGACCGGCCAGATAGATAGTTTTACCAGATTGAAAGCCACCACCCAAGCGATTTAAGGTGGCTCTGGAGCGTTTGGAGGAAAGAAGAAGAAAGATGACATAGCAACCATTGTAGATGGAACTCATTCCTATCCCAAAAGATCGCCTCGCCCTTATCCCCAATCCCAAGCCCAATCCTATGCTCAACCTCCATATGTTCTTCCCCACCATTACTACCCTTCACAAAGCCCACTATATTCTATTCCACCACCCCCGTACCCAGTATATAGCGCACATCCATATGCCCAAACCTCTTCTTACCTGCAATGGCGCGTGCAAGCTCCACAAAATTATCCATCAACCCCACCAAATTACCAAAACCTCTCCAGACCCGGTTTCCAACCTAGGCCCAAGTATAAGAAAGCGAAGGCGGTTAAAAATCAGTTCACACCTCTTGGGGAGTCATATGCTATCTTCTTTGATAGGTTGAGAAAGATGAAGGTCTTGAGCCCAATCCAAGGAAGGCCTCAAATCCACCTCCGAGGAATCTTGATTATTTCTTAAGGTATGCATATTATTCTAATATACCAGGCCATGATATCGAGAAATGCTGGTCTTTAAAAAGAGTTGTCCAAGATTTAATCGATGTAAATCAAATTTTGGTCCAGGCCTTGGAAGTTCCAAACATTAACCAGAATCCATTGCCAACCCATGTTGAAATCAATATGTTGGAGTTAATATATGATGGCAAAGAATTGTCGATGTGTTATAAGCCTATTGTCAGAATACAGACCAATGAGGATAAATCGGTGAATGTAGCAAATTCATTGAAAGTAATGTCACTAAGACAGGAAGGAATGAGAAAATATAAGGTCCAAGAAAACACAGTGAAACTCGTGATCACGGTGAAAGGAGTCGAAAAGGCTGTTGGTTCAACTCAGGACAAACCAAAGTTAACAATGGTAGGAGCTTCGAGCACGCCTATTTTGATGGTAAAAAGAGAACTTACATCACCTATTATCATCAAAACGGTGACCTAACTTCCGATAGTCAACACAAAAAACATCCCCTAGAACTATGAGTGGACTATGATGACTTATCAAGAAAAGGAGGTTGTAGAAGAAGTAGATGAGGTAGGGGGTTTGATTTGGTCAGGAAGATACTCCATGCTTAAAGGTTTGAGAAAGCCCAAGCTACTGGTAAATGGGCATTCGTCTCTCAAAAAACCTGTTCCCAAAGAAGAAGCCGAAGAATTTTTAAAGAAGATAAAATTGCCGGAGTATTCAATCATAGACTAGATGAAGAAGACCCCTGCTCAAATTTCCCTTTTATCTTTGTTGCTATATTCTAAGGAACATCACAATGTTATATTGAAGGTATTGAACGAAGCATATATTCCTAGGGAGATTACTATAAATCAGCTTGAGAAAATGGTTGGAAAAATCTTTGAGGTCAATCGGATCAGCTTTTTTGATGATGAATTGCCTGTTGAAGGTATGAGGCATAACTGGGGTATTTACATTTCCATGAAGTATGAAGATTTATACTTCACTCATGTCATGATTGACGGAGATCCTGGCGCAAATATTTGCCCTATTTCTACCTTGCAAAAATTGAACATTGGTGTTGAGAGGATCAGGCCCAACAATGTATGTGTCAGAGCTTTCAATGGAGAAAAATCAAACTCCATTGCGAAACAGAACTGATTCTGATTATAGGGCTTGTTGAATTCGCCATAGAGTCTTAAGTATTGAATATCGATTCCTCTTATAATCTATTGTTGGGAAGATCGTGGATCCACAAGGCCAAGTCCGTTGCATCTACATTGTACCAATGGTCAAGTTTGAGCATGATAGGCAAGAAGTGGTTATTCATGGTGAAGGGGATTTTTTTGCCTACGAAGATTCTCCCTTTTCTCTTATTGAAGCGAACAACGTAGAGGAGACATTTGTCTATCAAACTTTTAATACAGTGTTAGTGTATCGTATCTTTGAAGGACAAGTTATTCCAGGGCTACAATTGTCTCCCGCTTCTGTCATGATGATAAATGAAATATTAAAATATGGATTCGATCCAGGAAGGGGTTTGGGAGTGTCTCTGCATGGTATAATTTGTCCCATATGTCCGAGGGAGAACATGGGCACTTTTGGTCTGGGTTTTGAACCTACGGCTAAAGATCTGAGAAATACCAAGGAAAGGAAAAAGAAAACATGATCACTCCCCCGCCCAACGACGTTGCTCAGTGAGTCATTTGTCAAGAGCGGTGTCACGAAGCCTGTAGAATTTAAAGTTGAATTGGTTGATGACTTCCATAACCTGTTGATTGAAGTTGACATGGTTGAAGTAGGAGAAGATACCAATAAGGCAGATGTGCAGTTCATAGGCCCAGCTTCCCGTCTCAACAATTGGAAAGTCACTCCTCTCCTCATCAGGAGGAAGCTTTGGTAGTCCATTTTTTTCCTTTAGTTTTTCGAGTTATTTCACGATTGTAACTTGAAATTTAGCTTGTTTATATTTTGTTGTCATTTGTGTTTGCACCCTCCTATCTTTCTCTTTAAATGAAATGCAATGTCCTTTTTGTTTTGTGTCTAATATATTTTATTTTTTTCTTTTCTTTATACAGTTCTCGTTATGCTGATTCTAATGATATGACATGCATGCGGAATTTTCAGCCTGATCTTAAAATCTAAACTAGTCAAGATATAATGAAATAAGAGGGGGAATATAATGAAGAAGAGTCATTAGAAGAAATAAGCAAAGAGTTGGAACAGTTTAAAGACAAGTCGAGTCTTAATCTGAATGAAACTGAGCCAATTAATCTGGGGTATCAAGAAGATGTTAAGGAAACTAAAATAAGTCTACATGCTTTGCCACTCTTAAAAGATGAAATGATTCAAGTATTAATTGATTATAAAGAAGTTTTTGCATGGTCTTATGATGATATGCCAGGTTTAAGCACTGAATTAGTGGCCCATAAATGCCAACTGATCCCGTATTCCCCCTTTTAAACAAAATTTGAGGAAGTTTAAGACTGATGTAAGTATCAAAATTAAAGAGGAAATCATGAAACAACTTGAACCCAAAGTCATTCGAGTGGCCCGTTATCCTACATGGTTATCCAATGTTGTTTCTGTCCCAAAGAAAGAGGGAAAATTTGAGTATGTCTTGATTACTGTGATTTGAACAGAGCAAATTCGAAGGATGATTTTTCGTTACCCAATATCCATATTTTGCTAGACAACTGTGCTAAACATGAGGTTGCTTCTTTTGTGGATTGTTATGCCGGATACCACCAGATTATTATGGATGATGAAGACGCAGAGAAGACGTCTTTTATCACACCATGGGGAACTTATTATTATCGAGTAATGTCGTTCGGTTTGAAGAATACTGGAGGAACATTCATGAGAGCCATGAACACTATGTTTCATGACATGATGCATAAGGAGATTGAGGTTTATATAGATGATGTGATTATTAAATCAAAGAATCAGGCTGACCATGTTAAAGATCTAAGAAAGTTCTTCGAAAGGCTTCACAGGTATAATCTCAAACTCAACCCAGCAAAATATGTATTTAGAGTTCTATCTGGAAAGCTATTGGGGTTTGTAGTCAGCCGTTGAGGAATTGAATTGGATCCCTCTAAAATCAAAGCCATCCAGGATTTGCCTCCGCCCTAGAATAGGACAGAGGTGATTAGTTTGCTGGGTAGATTGAACTACATCAGTAGGTTTATTGCTCAACTCACAACCACGCGTGAGCCCATTTTCAAGTTGCTGAAAAAGAGTGTTGCGGTAGAGTGGACTGAAGAATGCCAGGAAGCATTCGACAAAATCAAAAGATATCTGTCAAACCATGCTGGTACCACCGGAGCCTGGTAGGCCTTTGATCTTATATTTATCAATCATGGGCAATTCTTTTGGTTGTGTCTTGGTTCAACATGATGTCACGGCCAAAAAAGAGCAGGCTATTTATTATCTTAGTAGAAGTTCACAACATATGAAGCCAGGTACACTCTTCTTGAAAGGACGTGTTGTGCCCTAACTTGGGTAGCACAGAAGTTGAAGCATTATTTTTAATCCTACACTACTTATCTCATTTCTCGCATGGATTCTTTGAAGTATATCTTTCAGAAGCCTATGCCGACCGATCGTTTGGCAAAGTGGTAAATATTGCTTACCTAGTTCAACATTGTATATGTGACTCGAATCGCCATGAAAACCCAAGCATTGGCAGATCATCTAGCTGAGAATCCCATCGATGAAGAGTACGAGCCATTAAAGATGTATTTTCCTGATGAAGAAGTGTTGTGTGTCGATGAAGTCGTTATAGATGTTGATTCAGGAAGTAAGTTATTCTTCGATGGAGATGTCAATATAAAAAGAGTTGGAATAGGTGCAGTTCTTATCTTTGAATTGGGGCAATATTTCTCGGTAACAATACAACTTTGATTTTATTGTACCAATAACATGGAGGAATATGAAGCGTGCATTCTTGGCTTGAAGTTAGCTGTTGATATGGGAGTCCAGGAACTATTAGTGTTGGGGGATTAATACTTGCTCGTCCATCAAATTCAAGGTGATTGGGAGACGAGATATTTAAAGCTCATACCATATCGACAATGTTTCCAAGAGTTATGCCAATGGTTTGTGTTAGTAAAGTTTAGGCATATTCCGAGAATCCATAATAAGATTGTTGATGCTTTAGTCACTCTATCTTCAATGCTCCAGCATCCTGATAAAGCCTACATCGATCCACTGCATATACAGAGTTGTGATCAACATGCTTATTATAACACGATCGAAGAAGAGCTCGATGGAGAACCTTGGTTCTTTGATATCAAACGATACATCTAGTCAGGAAAATACCAAACACCTGCCACCACGGAGAAAAAGAGGACTATTAGGAGTTTGGCTAGTGGATTTTTCTTAAGTGGGGGAATCTTATACAAGAAAACCCCGGATCTGGGACTTTTGAAATGTGTAGATGCAAAAGAAGCTTCAACAATCATGGTTGAAATACACTCTGGAGTATACGGGCTGTATATGAACAGTTATGTCTTGCCTAAGAAGATTCTTTGAGTAGGTTATTACTGGCTTACTATAGAGAGAGATTCTATTTGTTTTGTTTACAAGTTTCATCAATGTCAGGTACACGGTGATCGGATACATTCTCCTCCTACTGAGCTGCATGCAATGTCTTCTCCATGGCCTTTCATAGCCTGGGGAATGGATGTGATTGGACCGATTGAGCCAAAAGCGTCAAATGGGCATAGATTCATTTTGGTGGCCATTGATTACTTTACAAAGTGGGTAGAAGCAGTAACTTTCAAGTCAGTAACAAAGAAACCGGTGGTAGATTTTTTTCATGCCAACATCATTTGTAGGTTTGGAATTCTAAAGATGATCATTACAGACAATGCTGCCAATCTCAACAGTCATTTGATACAAGAAGTGTGTCAACAGTTTAAGATCGCATATCAAAATTCCATTCCATATCGTCGAAAGGCTAATGGCATTGTGGAAGCCGCCAACAAGAATATCAAGAAGATACTGCGGAAAATGGTACAAGGGTCTAGACAATGACATAAAAAGTTGCCGTTTGCACTGCTAGGTTATCGCACTACTGTTCGCACTTCAACAGGGGCAACTCTATGTTTATTGGTGTATGGCACAGAAGCGTTAATCCCTGCAAAAGTTGAAATTCCCTCTCTTTGAGTCATTGTGGAAGCAGAGACAGATGATGATGAATGGGTCAAAACCCGATTGGAACAGTTGAGCTTGATTGATGAAAAAAGAGTGACGTCGGTATGTCATGGCTAATTATATCATAAGAGAATGGCTCGAGCGTATAACAAAAAGGTACGACCCAGGTATTTTGAAGTTGGTCAGTTGGTATTGAAGTATATACTTCCTCATTAGGTTGAAGCGAAAGGAAAGTTCTTCCCAAATTGGCAAGGTCCCTTTATTGTGAAGAAATGTTTCCCAATGGAGCTTTATATTTGACAGATATGGAAGGAAAATGGCAAAAATGGCTATCAATGCTGATGCGGTCAAAAGATATTATGTATGATATTTTATCCATTGTTGGTTCTGTTGCATGTTTAGTACTGGCATTTTTGAAGATTGATATGATGAAGGCATTTCATTCTTCTATCCAAACATTGTGTCATCCTTTGTTTACCCCATTTGAGCTTAGTTCTATTTTCTTTCATATCCCTCTTCTGGAATTAAAATAGAATAAAAAATAAATTGTAGAGAAAAGAAGAATAAAAGAAAAAGCATGAAAAACAATAAAAGAAAATAAAGAGAAGAGAAAATTAGAACAAAACAAAGAACAAGTTGATGGAACTATGTGTGACCTGACTCTTCTCTCTTGGGAGTGATATACGTAGGCTGCCCTATTCAGGGATCGATCCAACCAAATAAAGATCTTAGAGTCACCCAGTTAACAAAAACTGAGGCATGAGTTAATGTGTTGTTTGAGTTGATTTCAAAAGTTGTAAGTCCCACCCCCACGTCAAGTATCGTTTGAGCCTCATACCTTTCTTTTCTTTCTAAACTTATCCAAAAGCCAAGTTACAACTAAAGAAAGACCTTCAGATCAATCTTTGAGAATGTTAAGGCTAAACATGCAATGGATATGATGATGCATTTTGGGTACTACTTGTCTTTCTCAGCGTAAGAAATTAGGAGAGAAATAAGAATGAGAGAGTCTTATTGGTGAAAACCCTTGCGGGCACCATAAGGCGATGGTCAGTTGAGAGAAAATAAAAACTGAGAGAGTCTTATTGGTGAAAACCTTCATAGAAATCGTAAGGTGATGGTGAGTTGAGAGAAATAGAAATGAGAGAGTCTTATTGGTGAAAATCCCCATGGGTACCGTGAGGCGATGGTGAGTTTGAGAGAAAAGTGAAAAGGAAAGAGGTTATTGGCAAAAATCTTTCAAGATGTCATCAATTTAATGAGATGTATGAGTCCAATAGGTTTGAAGAAGCAACTCAGCGGAAAGGGCATGAACTCAACAACAAAAGGTTGAAGTTTGGGTACATAGATCAGACAGCTTAATCCAAATACATGTCATACTCATTGGAGTTGGTTGCCACATTCAGATAAGTTTTCTTTTTTTTTTCTTTAATAAGGGACATTGCCTTTTTCTTTCATTTGAATATTTTTGTCTTTCTATGTCATTTGTCAAAATAAAAACCACCATCATTTCTTTATATTTTTGAGTTAAGTCAGTGTCAAAATAAGTGAGAAAGGATTTCAAAAATTACTACCAGTCTTCCCAATTGTATGAGGAAAATCCAAGACCAACACATGAGAGAAAAATGAGCATAACTCAAATCAAGTCAAAGGTAGTCTATCAACCGATAGGTTGCTAGATTCATGGGAGTATCAGATGTCAAAAGGTGCGTCCCAGAGGCATGGTAAAATAAAAACTCGGTGTTAGAGTTAAAATCATTTCCCCTGATATGGTCTGGGTTAATAATGCGACAAGACAGGGGCAAGTATAAGTGATTTGAAACAAAGATGAAAGGAACGAATGCTAGAGCAAATGCCTGAGAAGCAAAGTGCTGCAAACGACCACTAAGTTTTTAACTAAAAAAATTATCTTTGATGAAACAGGGGCAAATTTCTTTTCAGCAAGTTCAGCTACCTTTGGGAAGGTATATCTGGGATTTTACTTTCTATTTAGGACCCTCCTGGAAAATGAGATTTTACTTTCTGTTCAGGACCCTCCTGAAAAATGAGATTTTACTTTCTGTTCAGGACCCTCCTAGAAAATGGGATTTTACTTTCTGTTCAGGACCCTCCTGGAAAATGGAATTTTACTTTTTGTTTAGGACCCTCCTGAAAAATGAGAATTTACTTTCTATTCAGGACCCTCCTGAAAAATGAGACATTACTTTCAGAAAAATAAAATCTTTATTTATCATAATCTTTGTTTGGGATAATTCTCATTCTAGCTTTTATTTTGATTTCAGGGGCCCGCCTAAAGAACAGGGTGACGAAGTGGTAAGTCAGGTGCCCACCTGAAGAACAGCGTGATAAAATTACAAGTCAGGAGCTCACCTGAAGAGCAGGGTGATGAAATTGAAAGTTGGAGCTCGCCCAGAAAACAGAGTGATGAAATTACAAGTCAGGAGCCCACCTGAAGAACAGGGTGAAGAAATTGAAAGCCAGACAACAAGTTGAATAAATTGCAAGTCAGGAGCTCGCCTGAAGAATAGGGTGATGAAACTCAAGTCAAGAGTCCAAAATAAGGTGCATAGTTGGATTTTTGTAATTTCATTTATGTGTTAACTTGTAATTTTCATTTTGATGTAATGACAGTACTGCGTACCGGAATCTCGATGGAACCTCATTCGACTCTCCAACTCGATATAGTTCCTCTCCTTCCAACCCTTTGAGATATATGTCAATTGATGCCTTCATAACTTGGGTAGGTAGGATGTCTTAAGTCAAGACCTGGTTACTCTTCTTCCTTTCGTTTCTTTCCTTGAATAATGGTCGGGTCAAAATTTAGTCTCGTTGTCTACTACTTTGTCTGAAAACACTTCGTGTTTACATTCAAAGGAGCATGATGTAGACACCTAATTTTGTCCCTCCCGAAGACCCAAGTTATTCATTTTTATCCTCATCATACAATGTGTCCTACCCCGTGTGATAATTCATTCACAAAAATACAAAAATAACAACCTTTAACAAAATCTCTAACAAATTTTATTTTATCTTATTTTAATCCTATTCTAACAACCTACCACTACTCCACCTATCCTAACAAATATTATCCTAACCAACTCACCCTACCCCACCTACCCTATACCCTACCCCTTACCCCACCACTTTTAATGACATTTTCTTTTTTATTTTTGTGGACATAGAGAGCTCTTCACAAAAAGAACCCTTTCAGAATAACAATTGACAACATTCATCCAAAGAGCACTCACTGAAAAGAAAAAAATACACAATAGAGAGGGGCCCACGGATCACACATATAGAGAGGGGAATCTTCCAAAGTATTTTCCATTTTCTACCAATTTTAATAAACAACAAACTGACCCATTTTCCCATTATATATACGATACACCACCTTCATCAGAAAGGAGATCATCCATCATCTTCTCCACAGTATAATCTACACACAACCTCACATTTCCATTAAGAGAGCACAGATACACACACAAAATCCATCACCATATTCACATACATGCACACAGTAGCACACACAACCACCGTCATCCATTTACACTGAAAAATGCATAATACACATACAACAATAATCATCAACTAGTGAGGAGAGAAGATAAGAAATAGATCAGGAAAGAGAATGAGAGATTTGAGAGAGAAAGAGATATCGTAAGAGGTCAAGAGAGAGAACATACCGAAAAAGGCCCAAATCAGAAAAAAAAATCAAAAATAAATTAGAAAGGGGAGAGAATGATCTGAATAGTAAGCAAGTAAGAAATTTGGTTTTGTTTTGACTTTTTTTGGCTGAACCTTGCCCGGAATCGATCTTCGAGTTGGTCGTCCAGTCGATCTATTTAAAGAAGTCTCAAAATTTCTTCATTCTTCTTTTGGTTTCTGAGTGGTTCTAGCCAATAACCTCAAGTTTTATCCAGAAAACACCTGCAAACAGTCGTTTAAACCCATTGGAAAACACCAAACTAGTTATCAAAATCATTAATGGCGCTCCGAGTTGGGTTCGGGTAACGAAGGTCATTGATTCTCATCGTGAAGCTTGAAATAGGCTTGATTTGGTCGTTGGTATTTGATTCGAGAAGTTGGGTTTGTTCAAGTTAGTTCGTGATTGAGGTTTCGATTGGTTTTTAAATCTGTTTCGGGGTGGGTCAAATTCAACACTAAATGGGATTTTGTTCAAAGTTAGTTTAAGTCGAGGTTCTGAATCCGCGAATCTCCTTCGTTCGATTGAATAAAAGTGACGTTAAGGTCCATTCTTCATCTCATTCTCAATTAATTTTTAATTGTATGATACTTAGTGTGTAAATTCATGGTATGCGGATTTTATTTTGTTAATTTCAATATGTTTTGGATGATCGTGGTTGGTTGTTGATATCGATCGAGTGATTGTAGTGAATTGGAATAATCAAATAACTTGGACATGATTTGGGGTTAAATGGAAATTTGGTGGTGGTACCGAAAGTTGGTTAATTTACAATTTCACTTAGTGTATTTAATTTGTCATCTTGATTTATTTTGACATTGTTAAACATGGTAGTAGCATGATAAATCGGAAGTAATACGAAAACATAGGTTGGGTAGGCAAAGTTTAGGATTTTTGATTATTGAATGATGAAATGTTTGTGGAATGGTTTTGATTTAGGCATTGGAATCTATTGTATTCATTTGGCCGGGGAATGCCCCGAGGGATTTGTATTGATTTATCTGAGGAATGCCCTGAAGTATCATGTACTTGAAGACGACACACAATCAAGGCCCGAAACATCGAGTGGAGAAAGCAATGGAGTGTAGTTTAGGATTATGTAGGTTTACTTTTCAGTACCATTTTGTTTTGGGTTGTAATAATTGGACTGGACATTATATTTTTGGATTTGTTTTGTTTTTTCGTTTAATTGATTGTTTTTGTGTTTTTTTTGTGTGGTTTATACATTTTATAGTGTCAAATTAGTCGATATACTCTACCAAGCGACCGTGGTCGAATCACGGGATTGAGGGGTGCCTAACACCTTCCCTCATTCAACAGAATTCCTTAGCCGGAATCTCTATTCGCGGATCAGTTTCTAGAGTCAAACTATTTTGAAAAGGATTTCCAAAAGTGACTTGGTACACCCAATTTATGCGAAGTGGCGACTCTGAATAAAAATTTAAATGATCTTTTTCGAAGCAAATTTTCAATCTTTTGTCACTTTAATAATAAAAATCCTTTTGAACCTAAAAATCAATCCTTTTGGAGTTAAAAAAAGGGTGTGACAATAGCCAAGCAGCGATAGGTAGGGCAGGAAGCATGATGTATAACGTTAAATCTCGTCCTATAAGACAGAGACATAATACCATTAGAGAACTACTCTCTAGTGGAATTATCACTATTGACTATGTAAAGTCAAAGGATAATATGTCAGATCCACTTACAAAAGGTCTATCTAGAGAGGGAGTTGAGAGAACATTGAAGGAAATGGGTTTATGGCCCAGAACAAGTCTGCATGACGATAAATCTACCTAGAAGGATGGAGATCCCAAGAAATAGGTTCAAGGAGATCAAACAAAGTTGTAACTGACAGGATCAACATTGTCAATATACCCAACCCATTCTTATGGCGTAGACAATGTTTAGCAAACAGGGATAAGGCTTATGGTGTGAAGCCTTTTAATGATTATCTAAATTTGGAAGATTTGACCAAATAATTTAATCTATAGAATTGAACATTTAGAAATCACCTATGTGAGGGTAAAGTGGAAGCTGCTTAAAAGAGAATGTTAGTAAAGGTCTATTCTCTAAGCTCTCATGAAACAAGGACGTTATCATGGATGAAACGAATAAAACCATGAGAATCATAAATGGTAAAAGGATGATTGTGTGACATGTGTTATCTAGGTGTACATTAAAGCTCTATGATTCAAAGATATCAAATCTACCGATTGACCGAGTGCATCCGATGTATGTTCACTACGAAAAGTGCAAAGAAAAACCCACTTATCCAAATGCAATCAGTCTTTGCTTGGTGATCACATACTTTTTCGTAAAGTTTAATAAAAAGTAGTCATTCCCTATAGACACGTAATGTTGTCCTTTTCTGAAAATCTTTTAATTATTTTTTATTTTATTTTATTTATTTTAATTTTAATTTTTAATTTTAATTTTTATTTTATTCACCTTACCATACTTTTTTTTAATTGATAATTTCTCCCCAAGAAAAAAAAAGAGTTGAAAATAATTAAATACATAGAATCTTTGTCACCTCACTATGTCACCTCAACACCTCACTTTCCATTTTTCATTGAATACATGCAAAAGGCACATGTCCTACTCATTTTTTCACACGCCACCCTCATCTTTCCACATGCCACACTAACTTTTCCACATGACACACACTTACTTTCACAAGCCGCCAATTATATGCTTCCACATAGGATAATAAATAAAGAAAAAGAAAAAACTAAATAAAAAATATAAAAGGAAAATTCTAAAAGGGGAAAAGGGGGAGGCTCATTCTTTCATCATCATCTTCTGCACAGTAAAAACAATCACCAAATCATCTTCCTCACAAGAAGAACAAAAAAATGAGGGAGAGAGGAGAGAATCGCGCGAGAGAGGAAAAAAATAGAGAGAGAAACAGTGCCGTGAACAGTTTCGTGAATAGTGTTGTAAATAGTACCATGAACAGTAAGCGAACAGTGTTGTGAACAGTACCATGAACAGTGTCGGTTTTTGGGTTCAATTGGATTTACGGAGCTTTAGTTTTGGGTCTCAAATTTTTCAATACGGAGTTGGAGTTCATCATTGTTGAGGTCCTATTAGGAATTCTATAGTCCGGGCTTTCTTGATTTTATTATCAACGAAATCGATTCTTCAAAGGTTCATCTCTCAACTCTACTTTTTTATTATATCAAAGTTGGTTAATATCGTGATTTTGTGGTGCGGTTTTGAATATTTTGAGAAAAATATTAATTGTTGTTGTGGATATGAATGATTGGTATGCTTAAATGTTTGAATCTTTGTTAGGGTATGTGTTATTGGTTTTGGATTTTGAAAAGTGATTTGATAGTCGAACTGGTTTAATAATGTGGTTAAAAATGGATTTGGGGGATGAAATTGAGAAATTGATAAAAAAGTTGGATTTAGATTATCTTTGGTTTATTGTTGTTTTATTTAATTCGTAATGAGCATGAATATTATTGGAATGTGATAAAATTATGATATGTTGAAATGGATAGGCGAATGTTGGTTCGGGTAGGCAAAAATTTAGGAATAAGTTTTCTTGTTGAATGTTTGAATGTGGAATTTGACTGGAACGGTTTGATTTTTGTTCTTGCATTTGGAAATATATTCATTTAATCAGGAAATGCCCCGCGATCACTTGTATTTATTCGCCGGAGAATGCCCCGAAGTATTTTGTATTTGGAGGACGTCTGTGATGAAGGTCCGAGGCATCGGGTAGCATGGGAGCGTAGTATAAAATTAGTGTAGGGTAGAATAGGATTTACATTTTTGCATTCTTTTTCTATTTTGGACTATATAATTGGACTGGACATTGTTTTTGGATTTGTTTGCTTGATTGATGTTTTATTTATGTTTGGTGTGGTTTATACATTCATAGTTTCCAAATTAGCTGATATACTCCACCAAGCGACCGTAGTCAAACCATGAGATCGATAGGTGCCTAACACCTTCCCCTCGGTCAACAGAATTCCTTAGCTGGAATCTCTGTTCGCGGATCAGTTTTATAGAGTCAAAACCATTTTGAAAAAGGATATCCACGGGTGACTTGGCACACCTGATTTATGCCAAGTGGCTCCTCTGAGTTTTGAAACTAATGAATGCTTTTTTGAAATAATTTTCATCTTTTGTCACTTTAACAATAAAACCCTTTCGAAACTTAAAAATTGATTCTTTTTAGGAGTTAAAAAAAGGGGTGTGACATTCCCCATTCATGTAGGTGATTGTTTGGTTCAATTGGTGTGAATGGAAAATGGAAGGAAAGTCTTGAAGGAAAAATATACTCACTTAAGGAAAGTATATTTCTCCTACATTGGTGGGAGAAAGAAACTTTCATGTGTTCTTATTAAGAAACACACCTTCAAGTGGATAGTGAGGCAAGAACCAAGAGGTGTCTCGCGTCATCCCTCGTTGGGCTCGTCTTCGGATTCGAATTTGGATTCGAATTCGGAGATTCAGATTTGGATTTGAATTTGGATTTAAATTTATCAAATGATCGATCGATGAGATTAATTTTTTAGATAAAGTTTATTTGAAACTTGGAAAAACAAGTGAAATTTATTAATCCAGAAAAATCCATAGAAAAACAAAAAATATTTTTTCTCCATAAAACGCCATGTAGATGCATGCTAAAATGCAGAAACGTTACTCTAAAGGGACGCAACCTTTTGAGGAATTGACACACTATTTTGAAAAAGGGTTTATTGTTCAGTTAGATGTGACTGTTCAGAAAAGATACACTGTTTTGAAATGGACATACATGACTATTTCGAAGTGATACACTTTTTCGATGAACCATTGCTTCCTTTTCGAAGGGGCACTGGAATGTCTATAAATACCTACATTTTTTCCATAGGTATGTACAAAAATTTAAGGATTGAAAAACACTCTTCTACTTCTAAAAACTCTTTGTGATCATCTGCCGTTGAGTGTGTTCAAAGAATCTGAACGCTTGAGGTACCGCTATATTCAGATTGTGAGCTATTTTATCCTGGAAGGAAAAATTCTGCAACCTCGAGTACTTGAGGGAAATTAATTCCTTAAGGACATTCTATGAAATCGGGGGACTTAGTTCTATTTCTTCTTCATCTCATTTTTTTTAAATAACATACTTCTTTTGATAGTTCTTGTAGAAATTGTGTTGAAGGTGTTAAAACTTCATAGGTGTAATGCCTCGAGAGTACACCCTAGATACCACGGTGCCTACATCCCCAAAGGACCACAAGTTAACCCATGCTGGTACCTGCTGTAAGCACTGAATAAAATAAAAGGGAACATGTGCGGAACTTAACTGAAAATGCCATAAGGTTTTTAAATACGAAAAACAATACTAAATTAAAATACTGAGAACATCTATCCAAAAACAATACTGTAAGACTGTCAATAACATATGATAACTGAAGAACTGACTGAAAGCATTTGAAAGCCTCTAACTGACTGACTTCGGAATTGATAGGACAAGTCCCCAACTAACTCCGATTGACTACTGAACTGATTTGAAATAAACACAAACGATCCTCAGAATATGAGGACTCACCACTTCTACTGCTACTGATGCGTTGGGAGGTCTAGGTGCAGTCGGAAACCTGAACTTCCAGACCTATGATATGAGACATCATAGCGCAAGAAACGAGTGTGCGGTCAGTACTTTAAATGTACTGGTATGCTAAATAGGGTTAGGCTATTATGCATGGGTTCATATGCATGAATAAGAACTGGCTGTAAGTAAGGCATAAGATAACTGATATATAGCATGCATGACAGCTATAAAATCTGAGAATGCATGACCAATCATATGACATGAAATTGAGATAATCTGTAAACTGACATACAGAAATACTGATACTATACAACAAGTGACTATATGCCATGGTCAAGCAAGCCTGAAATTGAGTGCTGGATTGATTATTGAACTGAAGCTATGGGAGCTATCTTCTAACCGACATATTCCAAACTAAGTTAAATGGGGTCCAACTTGTAACCCCAGTTGGCGGGGTGTTAGTACCATGCCACGGGTACTAACACTGATTGTGTGTATCCACTAAAGTGTTGTCCTGAGGGACTAGGGTCACCCTCAACTGCCAGTTCCCTAATGAGATATGTGTCAACCCTCAACTGACAGGTTAACATCTCAACCTACGCTGGCTACGTAGTTCTAGAATGTAGGGATTGCTACTAAAGGTCACACCCTCAACTGGAAGGTGAGCCCCTATCCCTGGGTTCGCTCGATGCTAAATCCTACTTCCAACTGAACTGACTCTAATTACTGAACTGAACTGAGTTTACTGACATGATGCACTGATTGAACTGACAAAGCTATATCTGAAAACATACTGACAATGCTAAGACTAAGTAAACAACTAAGTTTTTGGGTATTCACAACCCTCAGGACTCGATAGCAATGATAACAAGGCCATACCAACACTTTGAGAACATGACATAAAATTAATATTCAAAATGCATTCTTTGAGGCATTTTATCAAACATTTGCAGTGCATGGCTTAAGCATGGAAGTAGTTTTTAAAGCATGTAGTAGTAGCATGATTTTGATACTAAATCCCTAAAATAAGGCTTAAATCAGCGAACAACACCATTCAAATATGTAGGGTTTAATAACAACAACAATTTCATGGAAATATAATATAAACTTGAATTTCATGGAAATCTATAGGCAAAATTTATGGAAACATGTAAAATCATAACTTCAAACTTAAACTTGGATTCTTGGACTCTATGGGTGAAAGGACCCATGGATGAACATTTAACATACCTCAATTGACGAATTCTTGAAAGTTATTGAGGGATTTCTTGAGAATTGAACTTGAAGCTTGAAGGGCTAGGATTTGAATTCTTGAGAGAGGATGATTTCAATTGGAGGGAATTATGAAAAATGAGGCAAAAATGCTCTTTTGGGACCTAAATCCTGTGTTAAAGTGAGGGGAAAAGACTGAAATACCTTCCTAGACTCGGAATTTAATGAGCTAAAAAGCGCCCAGTGACGCAATTGGCGACGCGTCGCGTCGCTCAGCCGATGCGATAGGCGACGCGTCGCATTGACCATACCCTACTAACACGATGGGCGACGCGTCGTGTCCTTATCGCGTTGACTTATTGTTTTTGACATCCAAACAAACCTCAAACCTTGTCCGAAAAGTTCGAAACTCACCCGAAATGAACTACCAACAACCCTGATCATGAATTGACTTAGAAACCAATTTTTCGGGGTCGGGAAGGTCGAGAATAAAATTATCAAAGTTTTGGAGGCCAAAATGAGACTAAGTCTTCAACACTTAGCTAAATTTTTTGAGTTCTTAGGCCTCTCATGCATAGATTATGAGCTGAATTGAACTAGGAAATATACAGGGTATTACAATAGGTGTTCTTGATACAGTCTTGAAGTGTTTGTGCAAAACATACAAATTGTGTACTTGAAACAACATCACTAGTATCCCTTATTTTTTATTGAATTAGAACTGAAAGCTTGTTGAACTCCACTTATCACTATAATGAATGAGTATGTTTGTTCCTACTATTACACGATGCTTTTAGGATCATGAGGTATTGCCGGAAAGCAGCCCTTGAAACTAATTGTGTGTAAAATCTGTTGACTGTCAAAGTGCCATATAATGACCTTTGTAATTGTTAGGATTAGGGAGCGTAGCACATGAACTTTATCCGTAAGTTAATTATATATTTAAGCTATAATAATTTTAAATCAATTCTCTTTGTATCTTTATTAGGTAATTATATATTTGAATTATAGTATCTTCACATCAAATTTTCGTTATATCTCCAGCTCACGTTGGTTGTATTCTGCTGATTTGCTAGTTGTTTTATTGCTACTGAGCAGATGATTTCGATGTTCCGTTTTATTGATAAATATATATATTATTTTGAAAATTTCAGGTGTGTTATGTGTCTTATCCTAACAAGAAAAAGGACAAGGATGATTGGGCAACAATATTGAAGGTGAAACCTCGAAATGTTATTGAATAGGACTAAATATTTCATTTCATGTTGAAGAAGTTGAAGTCCATGAAATATACATGAATGCTTTCATTGATGAAAATATGCTCTCACATGATCCAAATTGGGCGTGACTGAAATAGATAGCCTCTTTGTGGTGGATTACTGTCAGACCATCAAGATATTCAAGAAGAATCTACTGAAGAAGAGTATGAAACTGAAGAAGGTTATGAAACTGGGAAACTGAAGAGGATGAGGAAAAGTTCGACCAAAAAAATAAATAGTGACTAGTACTTGATAAAAATGTGCTACAGTTTCTTCTCAGTATTTTATTTGAACTTTGTCGTAGTACTATCATTTCCTTAGCTTTTGATCTTCAATAAAGAATGATTAAAATTTTAAAAATCTATGTTGTTTCTTATTGATTATCTCTTGCTAGGAATATCTTACTGCTTGTTGAAAAAGATTAAGAATTCCTGCCTCTACTAGTAAAAATTTCTGGATCATGCTTTGCTTATCATACTGGTTATGAGAAAAATCCCAATCTATAGACCTTCAGAAGTCTATCGTTCAGGTTCTCTTGTACTATAAAATAAGATAGGATGATATGCAAAAAATCCCAATTTATAAGTAGTTTCATAAGGCTATGGTCCAGGTTCTGTTACAATATTTTATGCTAGTTATGTACCTCGTTAAATTTCAAATTACATGCTGAATATATTTGAGGATAGTCTATTGAAGTTAGTTGTTTGCATAACCATAACTTAGTTATGTACTTGAATCTGCAAGATCTTCTTAATTTTGTAATGTTTGAAACTGATGAACTTGATTTTGTTATGTTTGGAACTACTGAACTTGATCTTGTTATGTCTTGAGCATCTGAACTTGATTTTTGTTATGTTTGGAATTACTGAACTTGATTTTGTTAAGTTTGGAATGGGTGAACTTGATTTTGTTATCAATATGCTTCAAGAAATGATAGAATCACACACTTTTTTTTTTTTTTGTTATGAGACTGATGTATTATATTTTTTTATAGATATGACTTGAGGTAGAGGCCGAACTATCACGAGTCGTGCAAGCAAATTCTTAGGCAGGGGTAATTTTGCTACTCGTGGAAACATGCCAACTGTTCCCATTTTCACAAGTAGCCCTCGATAAGGTGGCATGAGTTCCTTAGATGGTCCAAATCACATCAACCAAACATTAGCTCCAAGTAGTATGCCACAATGTTACCTATTCAAGGATCAGGTCATGGTAGTACATCACACATTCATTTGAAACCATCTCTGGTCACTCCTAATCAAAGTAACACAGTAGGTGGGGTTACATCTTCTTAGTACAAAAATAACAAGTACTTTAGAACTACTGAACTTGATTGTCGCTAATGATGCTTGTCGTTTTTCAGAAATGTTAGAATCATAGACTATTTTTGTTATGACACTAATCTATTATATCTTTTGTAGATCTGACTCAAGTTAGAGGCCGAATTATTACAAATCATGCAAGTAATTCTATAGGCAGGGGTGATTCTGCTACTCATGGAAACATGCCAATTGTTCCCATTTTCACAAGTAGCTCTCAACAAGGTGGCATGAGTTCCTCAGGTAGGTCAAATCACATTAACCAAATATCAGCTCCAAGTAGTACAACACCTGTGCTACATATTCAAGGATAAGGTCATGGTAGTTCCTCATCCATTAATTTGGGACCATCTCCGGTTATTCCAAATCAAAGCAGCACAGTAGGCGGGGTACATATTCTCACAACAACATAATAAGTGATCAAGTTGAGTCCAACAGTATCAGCAGATCGCGAACGCTTGTTACTCTTTCTCCCATAGGGTTAGTCATACTACTACTTTTTAATATAATGTTATTGGTATTGGTATGTCTTTAAATAGTGTCTTCTAAATTGTTCAGGATAGAGCCTTCTGAAGACTGCTCTAGTTATATATTTGGCTTTTTCAAGCATGAACTTGATCCTAAAGGAATCAACTGGAAAAGTGTCTCACCATAGATGAAAAAAAGTTATTTTGAAGAATTCAAGTTATATAATCCGTCACAATAGAATTTGAAATATTAATCTGTATTAACTTTTGTATATATGAATCATGTTATTAATTTGTTAAATTATTTTAGAAGGCATTCTATTGGGATTCCTCAATGATACTATTGTGAAGAAAGAATAGGAGCATAAGGCATCAAGAAGAAGCAATTATTTTGCTTTCAAAGTAAAAACAAGTAAGATAAAACTGGATTGGATTTCACAGAATGTGTTGAACAATTGGAAGACACTTTTGGCAGATGCTACGTGTATTGAAAAGTCAAAAATAAATGCAAAAAATCAGCGTGGTGGAGGAGATAGACGTGCCTCTGGGACTCACACAAGTGGCTCTATCACCATTGGAGAACATTGAAAGAGACTTATAAGCTATAAGCTATTTTATATAAAATATATGATTATGTTTTCAATTTTGGATAAATTAGATTTTGAAAGTTGTTTTTTTTTTTTTAAA
>JAPEIP010000006.1:222644933-222656860 GCA_026120095.1 Capsicum chinense | reverse complement strand
TTTTTTTTTTTTTTTTAAATAAACCGACCACTTGTGGTCGGTTTTAATAAAATTAACTAATAAATTTTAAAATAAAACTGACCACCTGTGGTTTAATAAAGCACCAGTTTGAAAGAGCATTTCTTATCTTTATTTAGTTTGAGTCTTTTATGTTTCTGTCATTGTAGGATGGTGTCTGTGTTAAGTCGGAGTCAAGTTATTTTGATATTATGGTCTTTATTAGTAATTTCACGTATGTCGTCTTAGGGGTCTAGAATGTTGTTTTGTATTTGTTGATTAGTATCGAGGTTGTCTTAATTTTATTGTATGTTTTATTGTTTCTTTCATCGAAATGTTTTGATGTTACCTCTTTCTTTCGTTTGTTTGTTTTCATTTTTTGTGAAAAAAAAACTTCTTCAATCATGTGATGTTTATGCATATGCATCCCGAACTATGCAAGATCTAATTCATGTACAACATGATACGTAGGCAACCTACTTTTGGGTTCGATCTAATCATTTTGTTTCATTTGTTTTTAATTATTTTTCCTCGTTTAAAGAAAAGAAAAAGCCATAAAGAATGATAAAATAAAGGTAGATTGCGAGAGAAGAAAAGAAAGAAAGGATGATGAGACGAGAAAGGGAAAAACAGAGACTGATACAAAAAAAGAGGAAAATAAGGGCGAAGAAAAGAGGTGTGTTTGGAGGAAAGAAGCAAATGAATGTAGATAGAAATCGAGATGATGTTAAAATGACCTTGCTACCCTCAAAGGCTTGTAGAAATGAACATTGAATTTAGGACAATTTTACCAATGTGACTCCCATGCTTGTTGCATGGCCTAATCCTAATGAGTGTTGTCTTTGATGAGCATATTCTTTCAGATAATAGTAGTAGGTTTGAAACACTCTGGCTAGTCACCCGTACTTCACTAGATCAAAAAGAAAAGCTTGCAATGGCTAGCAGGGAGATTGAAAATTCGCTCATTGACCTGGATCAGGATCCCAGAAAAGAAAGTTGAGAATGCAATGGCTAGTGGCATGCCTCCTCCTTCACTCCCTGAAGGTCTTGGGAATATCTTTAATTGCCCACCGCTCTCTCAGGTGCAATTTTCTGCTCCTACTGAATCACCTGAGCATGCGCTAGGATTCACTCCGCGACATTATTATCCCGGCACTTCTGTGTGCCCTTGGCACCTCCCCAACCAAGACCCGCTGCTCAGCCGGTACCACCGATCACATCGGTGTTCTATGTTGTGTGTCAGATAATGGGGCTTTCTCGGTCTTCCAGTGAGACGGTATTAAAGGTTACAGATAGTCAGTATTATGCCCTGGAGCCTACTTTGAGAATGAATGAACCTATGGGTACACTCAGCCTCCTACATTTCCATTTGATATAGAGAAACCCGTCGCAACAGAGGAACAGGCAGTCATAGCGCAGAAATTGAAAAGTTTGGAACAGGCCATGAGGAATTTGCATGGAATAGGAGTTTATAAGAGTGTTTCCTATAAAGATCTTTGCATGTTCCCAGACGTCAACCTTTCCCTCAGTTTTAAAATGCCCAAGTTCGAGAAGTATGATGGGCACGGTGATCCCGTGGCACACTTGAGATGTTATTGCAACCAATTGAGGGCTGCAGGGGGAAAAAAATAGTTGCTCATGGATTTCTTTGGCGAGAGTCTTTATGATCTGGCTTCAGAATGGTTTGTCGATCAAGATATCAACAAGTGGAATAGTTGGGATGACTTAGCTTCTGAGTTTATGCAATATTTTTAGTATAACGTCAACCTGATTTTGGACAAAAAAAATCCTTGGTCAACATGAAGAAGAAAAGAACTAAAGGCTTTAGGGAATATGCGATAAGGTGGCGTGAACAGGCCGCCAGGGTAAAGCCTCCAATTAAGGAAAGTGATCTAGTAGAGGTCTTCATTCAGGCACAGGATGAGACCTATTTTCAACATTTACTTCCAGCAATGGGAAAGTCTTTTATTGAAGTCTTCCAAATGGAACAGATAATAGAGGACGGAATCAAAATCGGCCGAATAGTGAGTTTTTCCGCGTTAAAAGCCACCACACAAGCATTCAAGGTGGATCTAGTGCATTCAGAGATTAAAAGAAGAAAGAGGACGTGGCAACTATTGTTGTTGGACCCCATTCCTATCCCAAAAGACCGCCTCGCCCCTATCCTCAATCCATAGCCCAAGCCTATTTCCAAGCTCTATATATTCCTCCCCACCATTACTACCCTCCGCAAAACCCACCATATACCATTTTACCCCATCCTTACCCAGTATATAGTAGACAACCATATGACCAAACCCCTTCTTACCTGCAATGGCATGTGTAAGCTCCACAAAAATGTCCATCATCTTCACTAAATTACCAAAACCCCTCCAGACCCGGTTTCCAACCTAGGACCAAGTACAAGAAAGAGAAAGTGGTCAAAAATCAGTACATACCTCTTAGGGAGTCATATGCTAGCTTGTTTGATAGGTTGAGAAAGATGAAGGTCTTAAGCCCAATTCAAGAAAGGCTTACAGATCCACCTCCGAGGAATCTCGATTATTCTTTAAGGTGTGTGTACTATTCTGACATGCTAGGACACAATATCAAGAAATGATGGCTTTTAAAGAGAGCTGTCCAAGATTTAATAAACACAAATTAGATGCTGGTTTAGGCCCCGGAGGTTCCAAATATTAACCAGAATCACAGCCAACCCATGTTGAAACTAATATATTAGAATCGATATATGATGGGAAATATTCATCAAGGTGTTATAAGCCTATTATCAAGATACAGATCAATGAGGAAAAATCAGTAAATGTAGCAGAGTCTTTGAAAGCAATGGCATTGAGACAGGAAAGAATGAGAGAAGATAAAGCCCAAGAAACCATAAAGAAACCCCTGATCACAGTGTAAGGTGCCAGAAGGTAGGTTGATTTAAGTCAGGATAAACCTAAGTTGACGGTGGTAGGAGCTCCAAGTAAACCCATCTTGATGGTAAAAGAAGCACTGGCAGTGCCTATTATCCTCAAACCGGTGAACCAACCTCCGATTGTTGATACAAAAAGAGTTCCCTGGATCTATGGGTAGACTGTGATGACCTATCAGGGGAAGGAAGTAGTGGAAGATGTAGATGAGGTAGGGGGTTTGACTTGGTTAGGAAAATGCTTCGTACCTGAAAGTTTAAGAATGTCCAAGCCAATTGTGAGTGGACCTTCATCTATCAAAAAGCCTGTCACCGAAGAAAAAGCTGAATTTTTTTTTGAAAAAGATGAAGTTTCCAGAGTATTCAATAATAGGTCAGTTGAAGAAAACCCCTGCTCAAATTTTCCTCTTATCTTTGTTGTTGCATTCCAAGGAACATCGTGATATTATACTGAAGGTATTAAATGAAACATATATTCCTAGGGATATTACAGTAAATTAGCTTGAGAAAATGGTTGGAAAAATCTTTGAGGTCAATCGGATCAGCTTCTCTGAAGATGAATTGCCTGTTGAAGGTACGGGGCATAACCGGGGCCTTTACATTATAGTGAAGTACAAAGATTTCTATGTCACTCATGTCATGATTGACGAAGGTTCAGGTGCAAATATCTGCCCTATTTCTACTTTGCAAAAGTTGAATATTGGTGCTGAGAGGATCAGGCCCAACAATGTACGTGTCAGGGCTTTCGATGGTGCAAAATCAAATTCCATTGGAGAAATAGAACTAATGCTAATTATAGGTCCTGTCGAATTTGCCATAAAGTTTCAAGTATTGAATATCGAATCCTCTTACAATCTGTTGTTGGGAAGACCATGGATCCACAAGGCCAAGGCGGTTGCATCTACACTGCACCAGATGATTAAGTTTGAGCATGACAAGCAAGAAGCAATTATTCATGGTGAAAGAGATTTTTCTACCTGTGAAGATTCTCCCTTGTCTCTTATTGAAGCGAACAATGTAGAGGAGACATTTATCTATCAAATTTTTGATACAGTGCCAGTGGATCATATCCTTGAAGGGCAGGTTATACCGACACCACAATTGTCTTCCACTTCTATCATGATGGTGAGTGAACTTTTGAAATATAGATTTGAGCCAGAAAAGGGTTTGGGAGTATCTCTGCATGGTATAGTTTGTCCCATATGTCCGAGTGAGAACGTAGGCACTTTTGGTCTGGGATTTGAGCCTACGGCTGAAGACCTGAAAAAAGCCAAGGGAAGGAAAAAGGAAACATGGTCACTCCCTCGCCCAATGCCACTACTCAGTAAATCATTTGTTAAGAGCAGTGTCACGAAGTAGGTCAAATTTGAAGCTGATTTGGTTAATGACTTCCAGAACCTTTTTATTAAAGTTGATATGATTGAAGCAGGAGAATGTACCAGTAAAGCAGGTGTGTAGTTCATAGGCCCAACTGTCCGTCTCAACAATTGGGAAGTCACTTCTCTCCCTGTTAGGAGGGAGTTTTGGTAGTTCATTTTATTTTTCTTTCTGTTTATCCAAGTTATTCCAGGGTTGTAATTCGGAATTTAGCTTATTTATATTCTTTTGTTTGTTTTTAAACCCTCCTATATTTCCCTTTTAAATGAAATGCAATGCCCCTCTTATTTTGTGTCTAATATATTTTGTTTTTGTCTTTTTCTTTATATAGTTCTCTTTATGCTGATTCTAATGACATGACATGGATGAGGAATTTTCAACCTGATCTTAAAATCCAAACTAACCAATATATAATGAAGCAAGAGAGGGAATATGATGAAGAAGAGGCACTAGAAAAAATAAGCAAAGAGTTAGAACAGTTTGAAGACAAGCCGAATCCTAATTTGAATAAAACTGAGCCAATTAATCTAGGGAATCAAGCAGATGTTAGGGAAACTAAAATCAGTGTACATGCTTTGCTACAGCTAAAAGATGGAATAATTCAAGCATTAGTTGATTATAAGGATGTTTTTTGCATGGTCTTATGATGATATGCCTGGTTTAAGCACTGAATTAGTGGCCCATAAATTGCCAACTGATCCCGCATTCCCTCCTATCAAATAGAAGTTGAGGAAGTTTAAAAATGATGTAAGTATTAAAATCAAAGAGGAAATCATGAAACAACTTGAAGCCAAAGTAATTTGAGTAGCTCATTATCCCACGTGGTTATCCAATGTTGTTCCTGTCCTAAAGAAAGATGGAAAAATTTGAGTATGTGTTAATTATTGTGATTTGAACAGAGCAAGTCCAAAAGATGATTTTTCGCTGCCCAACATCCATATTTTGCTGGACAAATGCGCTAAACATGAGGTTGCCTCTTTTGTAGATTGCTATGCCGAATACCACCAGATCATTATGGATGATGAAGATGCGGAGAAGATATTTTTTATCACATCATGGGGGACTTATTGTTATCGAGTGATGTCATTTAGTTTGAAGAATGCTGGAGCAACGTACATGAGGGCCATGACTACCATGTCTCATGATATGATGCATAAGGAGATTGAAGTCTATGTAGATGATGTGATTATAAAATCAAAGAGTCAGACTGACCATGTTAAAGATCTAAGAAAGTTCTTTGAAAGTCTTTGAGGTATAATCTTAAACTCAACCCGGCAAAATATGTATTTGGAGTTTCATCTGAAAAGCTATTGGGGTTTGTAGTCAGTCGTCGGGGAATTGAATTGGATCCTTCAAAAATCAAAGCCATCTAGGATTTTCCCTCGCGTAAGAATAGGACGGAGGTGATGAGTTTACTTAGTAGACTGAACTACATCAGTAGGTTTATTGCTCAACTCATAACCACTTATGAGCCCATATTCAAGTTGCTAAAAAAGAGAGTGTTGTGGTAGAATGGATTGAAGAATGTTAGGAAGCGTTCGATAGAATCAAAAGATACTTGTCAAATCCACCCGTGCTGGTACCACTGGAGCCTGGTAGGCCTTTAATCTTATATTTATTAGTCATGGATAATTCTTTCGGTTGCGTCCTGGGTCAACATGATGTCACAGGCAAAAAGGAGTAGGTTGTTTATTATCTTAGCAAGAAGTTCACCCCATATGAGGCCAGGTATACTCTTTTTGAAAGGACGTGTTGTGCCCTAACTTGGGTAGCACAGAAGTTGAAGCATTACCTCTCGTCCTACACTACTTATCTCATCTCCCGCATGGATCCTTTGAAGTATATCTTTCAGAAGCCTATGCCAATAGGTTGATTGACAAAGTGGAAAATATTACTTACCGAGTTTGACATTGTATATGTGACTCAAACCACCATTAAAGCCCAAGACTTTGTAGATCATCTTACTGAGAATCTCATTGATGAAGAGTACAACCCATTAAAGACATATTTTCCTGATAAAGAAGTGTTGTGTGTCGATGAAGTCGTTATAGATGCTAATCCAGGTTGGAAGTTATTCTTCGATGGAGATGTCAACATAAAAAGAGTCAAAATAGGTGCAGTTCTTATCTCTGAAGCAGGGTAATATTTCCCGGTAACAGCACAACGTTGATTTTATTGTACCAATAACATGGCAGAATATGAAGCATGCATTCTTGGTTTGAGGTTAGCTGTTGATATGAGAGTCCAGGAACTATTAGTGTTGGGGGATTTATATTTGCTCGTCCATCAAATCCAAGCCGATTGGGAGATGCGAGATTTGAAGCTCATACCGTATCGACAATGCTTGCAGGAGCTATGTTAACGGTTTATGTCAGTAAAATTTAGGCATATTCCAAGGATTCATAATGAGATTGCTGATGCTTTAGCCACTCTGTTTTCAATGCTCCAACATCCTGATAAGGCCTACATCGATCCAGTGCATATACAGAGTCGTGATCAGCATGCTTACTGTAATGCAGTTGAAGAAGATCTCGATGGAGAACCTTGGTTCTTTGATATCAAGCGATACATTCAGTCAGGAGAATCCTAACACACACCACCTGTGATCAAAAGAGGACTATTAGGCATTTGGCTAGTGGATTTTTCTTAAGTAGGGGAATATTATATAAGAGAACTTCGGATCTGGGACTTTTAAGGTGTGTAGATGCAAGAGAATCCTCGGCGATCATGGTTGAAATACACTCTGGAGTATGCGGGCCGTATATGAATGGTTATGTCTTGTCAAAGAAGATACTTCGAGCAGGTTATTATTGGCTTGCTATGGAGTGGGATTCTATTTGTTTTGTTCAGAAATGTCATCAATGTCAGGTACACGGTGATCTGATACATTCCCTTCCTACTGAGTTGCACGTGATGTCTGCTCCATGGCCTTTTGGAGCTTGGGGGATGGACGTGATTGGGCCGATTGAGCTAAAAGCGTCAAATGGGCATAGATTCATTTTGGTGGCCATTGATTACTTTACAAAGTGGGTAAAAGCAGTAACTTTCAAGTCAGTAACAAAGAAAGCGGTGATAGATTTTGTTCATGCCAACATTATTTGTAGGTTTGGAATTCCAAAGATGATTATTACAGACAATGATGCCAATCTCAATAGTCATTTAATGCAAGAAGTGTGTCAACAGTTTAAGATCGCACACCAAAATTCCACTCTATATCGTCCAAAGGCTAATGGCGCAGTGGAAGCTGCCAATAAGAATATCAAGAAGATACTATGGAAAATGGTACAAGGGTCTAGACAATGGCATGAGAAGTTGTCATTTGCATTACTAGTTTATCGCACTACTGTTCGCACTTCAACAAGGGCAACTCCATATTTATTGGTGTATGGAACAGAAGTAGTCATTCCTGCAGAAGTTGAAATTCCCTCTCTTCGAGTCATTGTGGAATCAGAGATTGATGATGACGGGTGGGTCAAAACCTAACTGGAACAATTGAGTTTGATTGAGGAAAAAAGGCTAACGTCGGTATGTCATGGCCAATTGTATCAGAAGAGAATGGCTCGAGCGTCTAATAAAAAGGTACGACCCAGGCATTTTGAAGTTGGTCAGTTGGTATTGAAATATATCCTTCCTCACCAGGTTGAAGCGAAAGAAAAGTTCTCCCCAAATTAGCAAGGTCCCTTCATTGTTAAGAAAGTGTTGCCTAATGTCAGGAAAATAAGAATAAAATAAAGAGTTAAAAAATAAAGAAAAAATAGAGAGAAGAAAAATCAAAATCAAAATAAAGAATAAGCTGATGGAACTACGCGCGACCTGATTCTCCTCTCTTGGGAGTGAGATACGTAGGCTACCCTATTCAGGGCTCGGTCCAACCAAATAAACCATTTAGATTCACCCAGTCAACAAAAACTGGAGCATGAGTTAGTGTGTTATTTGAGTCGATTTTAAAAGTTGTAAGTCCCACCCCCACTTCAACTGTCGTTTGAGCCTCTTGCCATCATTTTCTAACCTTGTCCAAAAACCAAGTTACAACCAAAGAAAGTCCTTCAGATCAATTTTTGATAATGTTAAGGCTAAGCATGCAATGGATATGATGATACATTATTGGGTACTACTTGTCTTCCTCAGCATAAGAAATCAGGAAAAAAATAAAATGACAGTCTTATTGGTGAAAACCCTTGGGGGCACCATAAGGCGATGTTGAGTCGAGAGAAATAAAAATAAGAGAGTCTAACTGGTGAAAACCCTCACGGGAACCATAAGGCGATGGGGAGTTAAGAGAAATAAAAATGAGAGAGTCTTATTGGTGAAAACCCTTATGGGCACTGTAAGGCGATGGCGAGTTCGAGAGAAAGTGAAAAGGAAAGAGATTTGTTGGCGAAAGTCTTTCAAGATGTCTTTAATTAAATGAGATGTATGAGTCCAATCGGTTGGAAGAAGCAGCAGCGGCAAAGGCATGAACTCAATAACAAATAGGAAGTTTGGATAGGAAGATCAGGCAGCTTAATCCAAAATACATGTAATAGTCATTGGAGTTGGTTGCCATCTTTAGATAAGTTTTCTTCTTTGTTAAAAAGAGGGACATTGCCCTTTTCTTTCATTTACCTATTTATATATTGTCTTTTTATGTCGTTTATCAAAATAAAAGTCACCATCATTTCTTTATATTTTAAGTCAAGTCTGTGTCAAAACAAGGGAGAAAAGATTTCAAAACTTGCTACCAGTATTTCCAATTGTATGACAAAAAGCCAAGGACCAGCACATGAAACAAATATGATCGTAATTCAACATAAAGCAAAGGAATTCTATCAACCGATAGGATGTTGGGTTCCTGGGAGTATTCAGATTTGGAAAAGGGTGCATCTCAGAGGCCTGATAAGATGGAAACTAATTGTTTGAGTCAGAACTCATTTCCCTCATTCTGGATCTGGGTCAATGACGCGACAAGACAGGAGAAAAAGTCAACAATCTGAAACAAAGATGAAAGGAACAATTATTCCAGTAGGTGTCGGGACAGCCAAGTACTGCAGGCCACCACTAAGTTTTTAACTGATAAATTTTCTTTGTTGAAATAGGGGAAAATTGGCTTTACTTAATTTATCTACCATTGTAAAAACACATCCATGGAATTTTACTTTCTGTCCAGGACCCTCTTGAAGAATGAGATTCTTACTTCCGTTTAGGACCCTCCTGAAAAATAGGACTTTATATTCTGTTCAGGACACTCCTGAAAAATGGGATTTTACTTTCTGTTTAGGACCCTCCTGAAAAATGGGATTTTACTTTTTGTTCAGGACCCTCCTAAAAAATGGGAATTTACTTTCTGTTCAGGACCCTCCTAAAAAATGGGACTTTACTTTCTTTTCAGGACCCTCCCAAAAAATGAGATTTTACTTTTTGTTTAGGATCCTCCTGAAAAATGGGATTTACTATCTGTTCAGGACCCTCCAGAAAAATGAGATTTTAATTTCTGTTCAGGACTCTCCTGAAAAATGGGATTTTAATTTCTGTTCAGGACCCTCCTGGAAAATGGGAATTTCCTTTATGTTCAAGACCCTCCTGAAAAATGAGATTTTAATTTCTGTTTAGGACCCTCCTGAAAATGAGATTTTACTTTCATTTTAGGACCCTTCTGAAAAATGAGATTTTACTTTCTGTTCAGGACCCTACTGAAAAATAGGAATTTACTTTCAGTTTAGGACCCTCCTGAAAAATGGAACTTTACTTTCTTCTCAGGACCCTCCTGAAAAATGAGATTTCACTTTCTGTTCAGGACCCTCCTGAAAAATGAGATTTTACTTTATGTTCAGGACCCTCCTAAAAAATAGGATCTTACTTTCAGTTCAGGACCCTCCTGGAGAATGGGAATTAACTTCAAGTTCAGGACCGTCCTAAAAAATGGGAATGTACTTTTTGTTCAGGCCCCTCCTAAAAAAATGGGATTTTACTTTTATGTTCAGGACCCTCCTGAAAAATTAGATTTCACTTTCTGTTTAGGGCCCTTCTAAGAAATAAGATTTTACTTTCTGTTCAGGACCTTCTTGAAAAATAGGACTTTCTTTTCTTCAGGACCCTCCTGAAAAATGGAACTTTACTTTCTGTTCAGGACCCCCCTGAAAAATGGGATTTTACTTTCAGTTTAGGACCCTCTTGGAAAATGAGAATTTACTTCAAGTTCAGGACCCACCTGAAAAATAAGATTTTACCTTCTGTTCAGGACCCTTCTGAAGAATGGAATTTTACTTTCAGTTCAGGACCCTCTTGAAAAATGGAAATTTACTTCTGTTCAGGACCTTCCTGAAAAGTGGGATTTTACCTTCTGTTCAGGAGCCTCCTGAAAAATCAGACTTTACTTTCAGTTCAGGACCCTCCTAGAAAATAAAAATTTACTTCAAGTTCAGGACCCTCCTAAAAAATGGGATTTTTCTTTCTGTTCAGGATCCTTCTGAAAAATGAGAATTTACTTTCTGTTCAGGACCCTCCTGAAAAATGGGAAATTACTTTCTGTTCAGGACCCTCCTGAAAAATGAGACTTTACTTTCTATTTAGGACCCTCCTAAAAAATAGAATTTTACTTTATGTTCAGGACCCTCCTGAAAAATGAAATTTTACTTTTTGTTCGGGACCCTCCTGAAAAATGGGACTGTACTTTCTATTCAGGACCATCCCAAAAAATGAGATTTTACTTTCTGTTCAGGACCCTCCTGAAAAATGCAATTTTACTTTATGTTCAGGACCCTCCTGAAAAATAGAATTTTACTTTCAATTCAGGACCCTCCTAAAAAATTGGATTTTACTTTATGTTCAGGACCCTTCTGAATAATGAGATTTTACTTTATGTTCAGGATCCTCTTGAAAAATGAGATTTTACTTTTAGTTTAGGACCCTCTTGAAAAATGGGAATTTACTTCACGTTCAGGACTATCCTGAAAAATGAAAATTTACTTTCTGTTCAGGACCTTTCTGAAAAATGAGATTTTACTTTATGTTCAGAACCCTCCTGAAAAATGGGATTTCACTTTCTGTTCAGGGCCCTCCTAGTAAATGGGATTTTACTTTTTGTTCAGGACCCTCCTGAAAAATGGGACTTTACTTTTGTTCAGGACCCACCTGAAAAATGGGACTTTACTTTCTGTTCAGAACCCTCCTGAAAAATAGAATTTTACTTTCTGTTCAGGACCCTCCTAAAAAGTAAGATTTTACTTTATGTTCAGGACCCTCCTGAAAAATGGGACTTTTTCTTATGGTCACAAAGTTATTGCGACTGAGTTTGACCCCAACGCACTCCGTACAAGATATGCTGCACTTTTGTGTGACTATGGGATCCGAAAACAAGAAGCAAATGTCATTAGTGATGTCGAAGCACCATTGAGGCCTGCAAGACAAAATAGAATAACTAGTGTCACTGAAGTTGTTGATGTATGATGGTTGATGGATTTTTGACTTTTTGTATTTTAGAAACTAGTTTATGGATGTAGGTTTTGATTGTACAGACTACTTTTTATGTTTTGAATTGGTTCTATTTCATGGAGTTCTACCATTTAATATGAGATATTGTTAAAAAAAACTTACGTAGTTTTTATATTATGTTTAAAAATATATATGTCGTATAAATCAATTTTATTTAACCTAAAAATACATATGC
>JAPEIP010000006.1:222524920-222571289 GCA_026120095.1 Capsicum chinense | reverse complement strand
ACAACCAATCGAATAAGTCATTTATCCTTGGAAAAGGATACTTTTTCTTAACCATCACCTTATTCATCTGATGATAGTCAATACATATCCAAAGGGAAACATCCCTCTGATGCATGAATAACACTAGTACACACCATGGGGACATACTAAGATAGATGAAACACTTATCCAAAAGATCCTTAAGCTCATTCAATTAAGTTGGAGTGATTCTATAAGGGGGAATTGATATTGGACGAGTGTACGAAACTAGATTAATCCCAAACTCATTCTCCCTATTAGGAAGAACACTAGGGAGGTCATCAGGGAAGACCTAAGGAAATTCATTTACCACCGAAACCAAGTGCAGATGACCTTCCGAGTTAGAAACTTTAACCCAGACTAAATGATAGAGACATACCTTGGAGATTAATAACCGAGCTCTAAGATATGATATAAACTTCACTTTAAGATCTAGGGAATCACCGTCCAATTCAAAAATTGGTTCACTAGGGAACCTAAAGACAACCTTACGTGTCCAACAATCTAAGGACGTGCAATACGAGTGTAACCAATCAATACCCAAAATAACATTAAAATCCACCATATCTAATTCATACAAATCGACAAAAGTCTCCTTACAGCCAACAGATACCGCACATCCCCTATAGACTCTTTTAGCAATCACAGAGTCACCTATAAGGGTGGAAATATAAAAAGGGTTTGAAATAACCTTGGGACTAACACAAAAACACATAGCCACAAATAGGGTCACATAAGAGAGACTGGACTCAGTATCAAGTAAATAATACGTGTCTCAAGAGAAAAGTTTCAATTTATCAGTCACGACATCAGGTGATGCCTTAGGCTCTTATCGGGTAGTGAGTACATATAGGCGGTTCTAACCAGTTTTGGTACTATAAGTAGAAACAGATACAAAAGTAGAACACTTAAATAAAAGAGTAGATGAAGAGGCAATCGAAACCCTGTTCGCTCTCAAAGCAACCTTTCCAACTAGACAGTTTCTAAGCATATCGTTTGGCTGACTGTACTCAAAGTAGCTGTCACTCCCCTCATCACAAAAAAACCTTAAATCAAGTGACCACAGAACCTATAGAGAGGATATGATGAAGCCGACTGAGCCCCACTAGACTACGATTTGGAACCCTCTGCCCTGAAGTTGTTGCCACCATAATGACTCCTATCACTTAATAGTTTCGAGTAGGAAACACTAGTTGCCGAGAATGAACCAGAACTCCCCCACTTCTTCAATGGCCACTTGCCACAATCCTTACAACTTTGTTATTGGCCACCACCATGTTCTGAGAACCTGAACTTCTTACCCCACCTTTTCCTATCTCAGCCTATTTTTTCTTTTTGAACTCTACCTATTGCATACGAATAATAAACCTAGAGATATACATGTTCTTAATTAGGAAAGTAGTCTTACTTTCAAGGATCAACTCATGAGAGAGTCCTAAATAAAACTTCCTCATCTGGACCCTCATATCAGACACCATTTTCTGAACATACCGGGATAACTGGTAAAACTTCAAGGCATACTCCTTAACTGACATCTTTCCCTATTTTAGATTAACAATTTCTCTACTTTTACCTCTCTTAACTCCTGAGGAAAGAAGGGGTTAAGAAATGCATTAGAAAAAGTCTCACATAAATATAACTCCTCAACATCACCCCTTACCCTATCTCATTCCTCGTACTATTGGTACACCACATTCTTTAAGTTATAGGTTGCAAACTCCATGCCCTACATATTGGTGTCATGCATAATTCAGAAGATCTTTTCCATTTCGTCCAGAAAACCTTAAGGATCCTCCTCTATATTAACACCAGTAAAGGTTAGAGGACTTAACCTCATGAACTGGCCAACCCTTGTATCCTCACAAAAAGGAATAACATATGCACCATACTCAACCTGATAATCCACCAACTGAGAAATCTTATGAATCAACTTACGAAACTCAACATTCATCACATCAGCGAGGAGGACTAGAGGGAGCTAGTTGAACTCCAAAATAATTAGGTACTTGACCCCTAGACCGTGTGTGGATCCCCTAAGTAGAGCGAGTCCCATAAACACTATCCCCAGTTGAGATAAAGGATTTTTTGTAAGCTTCAGAACATCGAGGCATGATCTAAAAAGCAACAAATAGAAATTAGAGAGGATTTCAGGACATTAAACTTTACAGCTTGAAATCAAAACACAAGAATGAGAAACATTTTTAAATGCTTTATAGGCTCTCTTTTAGGAGTTTGGCGTGCTACACACCCTTAAAAGAAACTCTACTCAACATGATTTTGTGGGCTCCAAAGTTACCATGAACCTAGGGCTCTGATACCAGTCTAACACGACCAAAACCAAGGCCTCATCATGTCCGGTGCCTCAAGCCCAACCTGGACAGGACACCACCCCCAATACCCTACCATAAACTCCCTATATCCCATAATAAATAAGTTCCAACATATATATATAAATATAATCCAACATAAAATAGAACAATCATAAATCAAATTTAGTCAACAGTGTCAGCTTCAATATTATTACCAATGCCAAGGATAACACCAATATTGACACCACCCATACCAACAGATAGTAGTCCTATAAAACCTCTATTTGAAAGTAAAATAATATTCTGTCGGGACATGCCCCCAACCATAGCCAAAGCCAAAGTCTATGAAATTACCAAAGTGTGCAAAGAAAACCATAACATTAAATGGAGACTTCTAGTGTATGGAAGCTTACCACTTCAATTAAGTATAAGCTGATCCCAAATTCGATCACTGTGTAGGAGGAGTAGAATGGCCGATTCCTGTATCGTGTAGGGATACAACATCTGAAGATGGGTTAGCAGGTGAATGATAGCATGCACTCAGGATAAGGATAAAATAATTTAAAACTTTAAAATCAAGTAAACAACCACATTCATTCATAACTATACATACATACACATATACACACATACACATATATATAAATTTATAAATAATTTATTTTGAGAAAGAGAACAGAGTTTAGCATGCCATTAAAACCATTAACCTGGCTATGTGTATCTTAATCATCCCAGAACCACAGACAGTCTATATGGGTTTAGTGCTACCCCCTAAACGGGTAACGATGTATGTAGCTGCACTAACCGAAGATACCATAGGATTAGGGGATTCTTATATAACCTTTGCTCTCTATGATACTTATATATAAATATAACTTAAGGGATTCCCGTTTACCCCATAAGTTTAGTCTATGGTCTCCATGACAAATCCTCATGTCGGCAAACATGAGTTTCAAGTGTCCATCTATTTAACTCACTGCTTCATGGTTAGCTATCACACCCCGCCATTATTGTCCAATTAAAGCCCCTAATATACAACCAAACCACAATTCAATTTATTATTAACAAAGGCTATAATAAGTGGTATCATCCTACCTACTATAGCTTTCAAGAAATGTCCTTATCTAATAATTTAATAAGAAAAAGGATTTCCATGTACTTATAGATTACACTATTAAGTTTAATCGGGGGATTCCCATGCACCCCGCAAGTATGTTTATTACTTAATTTTCTTGGGAGATTCCTTTGTATCCCACAAGGCTTTCAATTAAAAAAACCATGACCACAAGACCTTAAAATTTGGCCATTTTGAATCCATCCAAACCAGTTTAAATCCATTACAAAGTTAAACAATGCAATAGTTTCATTAAAGGCCAACTATGTGACAAAAGCATTCTCATAGGCATTTTAACAAACACATTTGGGGAATAGAGTTTCCAAAATCCAAGCCAAGTATAAATCAATCTATCCTGTGAAACCACATGTTCAAACCACCATTATAATATGAAAAACACAAGTTAATAACATGGGGAAACCATAACCATCCATCATAACCAAAACCCCCATAGTGTAATTAAAAACCCAAACATTATCACAATTTATGCCTTGAAAACAATTCATAAAACATGCCTTTAATTGGTACTAACAATGAGGGAGGACTAACATGCCTTATATTGTGAAGAAGATGAATAGAAGCCACCCCTTAGAGCCTTAATTGACCACCATGAAGGAAACCGTAGCTTTTACTTAACCCAATAGACTTGAGAGAGTTTAGAGTGTTTTGGATTAGAATAATCGGGTAAATGATTCCCCAATATTTTTTTGAGTCTTGGGGTCATAAGGGGTTAAAAGGAAAAATGTCTAGAATACCCCCAACTTAAATTGTATAAATTTTCCGCAAAAGGGTACGACTCCAACACCAATTCCATACCAAATCATACGAGTGGTACCTAGCACTCATACCATAGGCATAATCATACTCAAGTATAAGACAAGTACCCTTAAACCATATTTTAGGCAGAATAGAATCACCTAGGTTAGATTTAGGGCTTCATACGACATAACATCATACCACTCATACCTTAACATATGACTAGTATGATCATTTCATACCATAGATAGAAATCATCCAATCCACACTGATTAACATACGAGAAGGGCACCCTAAACTGTACCCAAATATACGACTAGTATCCTCTAGTTGTATGATGTTTAGTGAGCAAAAAACCTAGGAAATTTCTAAGGACCAGAAACTTGTGTATTTCAATGGCATTCAAGGATACACGAATATATATATGGTGTAACTATGCACACAGTCATCAATGCACCCACGCCAAAAAATGCAGTTTATACTATTAGTCCTAGTAGGAGCTCCACCTTCACGGCGAGCTACATCACCCCTTTTAAGACCAATTAAAGTATTTACAACTAACCAATTTATTAACCATAAAGTCCCTTTAGGTATTAACATGTTGGCATCGTCATACCAATTTACGCTTTCAAGCTAATCTATATAAGATGGGGAAATGTCTCAACCCCTATTCATCTTTAAGTTGGGGAAATGCCTCAACCTCCAATTGACTCCCAATTTACTTGTTAAAGACATTTGTATTCCGTTAACCTTTTATGCAATGCGTTAGTTAAATAAGTTGGGAAATAATCTTTCAAAATGAATAATGCAAGTGGGTTGAGCTTAATACAAAATCCAATTCAAGTTTTATAAAGTTGGGGGAATACCATGACCCCCTTGTCATTTATTAAATTATTTTGGGAGAATTCCTGAACCTCCATCCCAAATTCCATACCAATGCACCAAATGAATTCACGAATCATCAATTCAAAGCATGAATAATTCATAAACATGGGGAAAGCATTTATACAATCTTCATCCAAAACCCTTAACCCATCATTCAAAACCCAATATAAAAATCAGATCAATACAAAATAAATTCATGCCATGACGAAAAATATATGTTTAGGGAGAGAGATACATGACTTATCACCAAGAAATTTGGAGAAGAATTCACCTCGAGCCCCTAGATGAGAAACTTTTGAAATCCTAGCTTTGTTTTTTATTTGGGAATTTAAGAGAGAGGAGAGTAGTGTTTTGATTTGTATAATTGAAGAAAATAGGGAATATTACTATTTTTAAGTCATTCAGGAAAAGTTTGTGGTAAGCAAAAGACTAAAATACCCCTAAAGAAATAAAACAATTACAAAAATTCTTCAATTGATGACTTAGGTTAACGATTTATAAATTTTGTGACATCTCATCACC
Organism: Capsicum chinense; assembly: GCA_026120095.1. NCBI lineage: Eukaryota > Viridiplantae > Streptophyta > Magnoliopsida > Solanales > Solanaceae > Capsicum > Capsicum chinense. The sequence goes on along the minus strand of JAPEIP010000006.1, from coordinate 222,565,685 downwards.
TTAATCATCACTACCCAACTGGATTTTTCCATTTACTACTTAAGGCTGATAACTTGAGCTGACAACTCACTACCTTAGTTGTCACCTAGTTGACGGCTTGTCAGCTTAGTTGTCACTTTTTGATAGAGAGATACTCGTAAGAAAAATAAGCATAACTTTTTACACTTATATCGAATTAAGGTGAAATTGGATGCTTCAAAAAGATGAGTAAAAGATATTTTATTTTGCATATAGTTGGCCACACATCTCTTTATAGTTAAGAAGTAATGGTCGCATAAAAATGAATTTAATAGGTACTCTTACTAAAACTCTGACAAAACCCAAAACCCTGGCCATGTCGTATGGACACATCAAGCTCATATGAATCAGAGGTTGCCTCGATAACCCATACCAAACATCTCCTCATACAAAAGAAGTCAAAAGAACTCCAACTCAAATATCAAGGTAGAAGAATTAATATTAAAAGTAAATATTAGATTCATTATAATATCTAATTCACGCCCAAGTTCACAGTTGTTCACAACACCTCTATACAAAAATGAAGTCAATAAATGTATATGTCGAGACAAGAACCTGATGATAGCTAAACCAAGTCTAAATGAGACTAAGTCTAAAGATAAGTGACCAAGGATGAATGTCTTCTAAAGAAAGGAAGATCACCACTCCGAAGTCAATGCATGAACCACTATGATCTACTAATCATTGTACAGGAAGAAAAGAAAATGCTCGACCCCTATATTATATGGGGACATAGTATCTGGAGACGGGTAGCAGTTTGAATGCTAGCATGTAACTCAAGGATAAGGATAAAATAAAATCAAAATTCAACAAGGAGTAAATATGTATATATATATATATATATATATCATCTTCAATAATATTCATACTTTTATCCTCTCAAATAGATATTTCACATGCTAAACAAGAGACCAAAGATCAATGACATTCTTGAACGTATACTCAAACACATAGATATACACAACAAATTAATACTATGCCTTAAAGGGGACTAGATTTAATAAGCATTGTCACTACACTTATTTCTATGTCATAAGGTGGACAACTCTGCCTCCCATACTTATAGATGCACCCATTATTTATTAAGCGAGATTCTTGGACCTCAAATAATCTCATTGGGAAAGGGACTCGAACCATAAAACATCCAGCCTAGGGACTCAAACCACTAATCATCTCACTAGGCAAGGGACTCGAACCAAAAGCCACTTTATTGGACTGGGAACTTGAACCACTAGCCATTCCATTGGATTAGGGACTCAAACCACTAGACAATTTATTAGAAAAGGTATTCTGCCTCAATATATATCTTCGTACTATGAACTCAAGTCACTAGCCATTTTATTAGATTAGGAACTCGAATCGTTCGTTATTTTATTGGACTAGCAATTCAAATCACTAGTCATTTCAATAGATGAGGAACTCGAATCACTCACTATTATTAGTCGATATTTGAACTCTTGACCCATTAGTTCATGCATTTATATTCATACATTTAATATCATATTTAAGGACTTTGGCTTATTTAGCCAACTTGACACTATACATGACCACATGGTCCTCATGGTAGCCTCCATTCCTCAACCATCTCAATAGGCCAATGCCTTCATTCAATTCATCATATAATTCAATTTGTGGTCCTCAATACCCAAACAAACTATTCACATGTCATTATCAACATTATATCTCAATTTTACCACATTTTTGTCAATACAGAACTCAAGTTCATTTTCATGTCTAGGGCTTTACCCTCTCATTAGCCATCAACCAACAACATTATCAGTTTTATTATACATGGCTCATAATGCCTTTACAAAATTATTTATCAATCATTCATACTCGTTTGGGCCATTGTCCTAGCTCAACATATTATCAATCATATAGCTAGTCATTTTACCTATACAATTTGACAAACGCCTGTGTCCATGCCTTTACCAAGGTCGAATTCTAAGCAACAATTAGAAACAATAGGTTTCTCAAGTCTAATTGATTAGAGTACAAAAAAAATTACTCTCATGTTTAAAACATCAACACTAAAATGGATAAACACAAGTCTAAACAATAGTCAACATTATTCATGATTAGGCAACAAAACCCTTTTCCTTTAATTTCAAAACCACCGTGTACACTTACTAATCCAAGTGTGAAATACATGGGTTTAGAGTTATTTAGAGAGGGGAAGAAATACATGCCTTAAAATCTTAAATCACCAAGAATTTGACTCCCTCTTCCCACTAGATGAACATCCTCCAAACCATAACCTTCAATTTTAGTCCAAGAATGTTTTTAGAGTGTTTAGAATGTTTGAGCCTTGTAAAATGAAGACTTGGGAGGCTACAATACCTTATATAGTTAGAGGTTTTATGGTTTTATGCAAGTGAAATAACCAAAAGGTCCTTAGTTAAAAGCTAAAAAATTCACTCGTGTAGGGGTATGACTCCTCCATACAGTTCCCATAGCAATTGTACCCTAGGGTATGAGTGATACCCTAAATCATACCCTAGGCTTCTCCTAGGTAAATCATACTATTGTGGGTAATAGTGAGAACCTCTGAGTTGTATCCAAAGGGTACAAATCACCCCTACTCATATACACAAACCGTATACAAAATAGTCCACTACAATGCAAGACCTCACTTAATATGATTGAGTTGTATACGACTCAAATGCATTGGGTATGATTAAGGGGAGGTCATGTCACATAGAAAATAGTGTTATACCATCAAGGACTGATCATGGTACAAAAGAGGAGGTCATGTTGGGTATGAGTCGTGGCCTAGGGTAAGCATCAAGTCTCTAGTCGTACCCAACTAAGAGACATAAAATAAAGATGCTTCTCAATGGTTCAAAGTCTAGGTGCTTTAATTATCCCCCACTTGTGATTATTCATCTGCGAATGAAGGGTAAAGCAAGCATAATCTTAAGTTAACACATCAAAATACATCAAACCAATCCTTACACAAGTTAGAAACAAGAACACATCAAGGATAATACACAACACATATCATTATCATCATCAATCAATCATTTATTTCATTCACTCAGGGGTTCAAACCTATCATATATAAGGGGCACATGGCTTATTCAACGTTTAGGGACTTGAACCCATTCTCAACCCAAGATATAGGTTAAATCAAGATGATTAACACATACCTCAATCTCACATTTTTGGGATGGGAAACAAATATAGATAGTTGGACTTCATGTCCTTATCTGCCTCCTTAGTAGCCTCCTCGGACTTTTGGTTCCTCCATAGAACCTTCACCGAAGCAACTTTTTTTGTTTGTAATCATCGAACTTGATGATCTAAGATCCTCACCAGGAACTTATCGTAGGACAAAATGTCCAAAATACGAACATTCTCCAAAGAAACAACCAATGAAGGGTCACCCATACATGTACGCAACATAGAGACATCGAAAACTAGGTGAATTGAATTCATACTAGAAGAAAACTCTAACTCATAGGAAACATTGCCAACTCTCTTCACAATTAAGTAGGGACCAACATACCGGGGACTAAGCTTCCCTTTTTTACAAAATTGCATCACTCCCTTAATGGGAAATTCTTTTAAGAATGCCCAATAGCCAACACAAAAATCTAAATCCGTACACATCACATCCGCAGAGAACTTTTGGTGACTTTGAGCGGTTTTCAACCTTTCATAAATCACCTTTACCTACTCTAATGTTAGGTGAACTGAATCAGGCTAAAGCAACTTACTTTCTCCAACTTCATACCACCAAATAGGAGATTGATATTTCCTAACATACAATGCTTCAAAAGGGCGCCATGCCAATACCAGAGTGGTAACTATTATATAGGCGACCCCAATCAAAGGCAAGTGGTTATACCAACTACCACCATAATCAATCACACAAGCCCAAAACATATCCTCCATGTTTAGATAGTTCTCTTCTCTTGCCAATTCATTTGTGGATGGAATGCAGTACTAAGGCACACTTTAGTTCCCAGGCCTTTTTGGAACGAATTCCAAAAATGGGGTGAGAATGGAGGCCAATGATCCGAGATAATAGACACCAGAACACCGTGCAACTTCATGATATCCGCAAGATACAACTTAGCATAATCTTTTACCTAGAAATTAGTACTAACGGGAAAAATTTGGTGGACTTGGTCATTTTATCAATAATGACCCAAATAGAATCACATTGATTCCGAGATCTAGGAAGACCGATAATGAAATCTATATTAATCACCTCTCATTTCCACTCCAACAACACAATCTTTGGTATAAACCACCAGGATTCATATGCTCAACTGTCACTTGTTAACACACCATAAACTTGGCTACATAGCTAGCAAAATCATTTTTCATATTATTGATAATGCTCACTTATATGTCAATTTATTGCAAGGCGGTCCTCGTCAATATATTTATCCAACTTTGGAGTCGGGGTCGAATCCACAGGGAACAATATGGGTGATGATTAAACTAGTTTGAAACTAAAGCTATAAGTTAAATTCAAACAAATGATACGAAAAGATAAAATGGGGGTTTTTGATAATCACCAAATAATTGTTGGTCACTTTAGTTTCAGTGTTTGTAATCAACAGTTTATGGAAAACCAGAATTATGTTCACTATGGGTTTTGGTACTTGACAGATGCTAATAGTGATTTAAGATTCTCATGATAGGTAGGAACAACAGATTGTCTTTATTGAAGTTATGCCTAAATGTCTCTCAACCTACTTAAGCATTTAAATACCTAATCCTATCTGACTTAGGGAATTTATATTCACTGACCAGACTTTTCCTTAGGTTAATTAACCTTGTTACAACATCAATTATTAAATGGAAGGTTGGTAGTTTCCAAGTCTCTATCAATAATTTACTTCCTACTGTAGTTGATTTTTTATCTTAAGCAAATCCAAGCAGGTGCTATCTATCATTTGCAACCAATAGACAATAAACTAGAGAGAGAAAATAACAAAAATATGTGTCTCAAAACTCAGGTTCGGAACCCTTCAGAAAACCCTAAACAAAGCTTTAAATAGTTCACCCTAATTATAGAAACAAAATAATAAAATTCAGAAATTCCTCGAATTAGGTGACATCATTTGTGATAGCCTATTAGGAGGCTGATGACTTATCACAAATGTCGTCAGCTTTCTTTATGCTTTTGGTACTCGCTGCCTAATGCCGGTGATAAATAGTGATGCCCTATCAGCTCCTTGACGACCTATAACAAATATCGTCAAGGCTTTTCCTCAGCTCTCATGTTCTGCCTTAGGCTGATGACAATCTTGATGACTTATCAGCTCCTTGACGTCTTATCACAAAATATCGTCACAGCTTTCAACTTAGGCCAATTCTCTGTCTACTGCTGACGATGAAACTGATAGCTTATCACAAGGCGGACGACTTATCACAAATGTCGTCAGCCACACTTCACCTTTATTTACTTCAGATTTCAGCTCAGTTGCTTCAATTCTTGTTGGTTCTCTAGCACCTTAGCTTCTACTGAAACCTCAAACATAAAGTTATCAAAAACGATAAAAGTTTCTTAAGACTTCGCAATTATTCTTATTTAAAAGCCTCAAATGTGTTAGCATTAGCTCACACATCAATTATTCCACTAATAGTACACTCTAAGGTCATGATACAACTTAGTGGAATCGGGATGAATAGCGTAACAGGCTCCATGAGCCTTGGACATGACCCTTTCCCTCAATACATCGACTTCGGGAACACATAGCCTACCTTTGTATCTCAATATACCATCGCCACTAATCATAAAGTATGCAACTTTGTGTTGTCCCACATTACTCTTGATCTTTATCAAGTTGAGGTCCAATTCTTTCTTCTTCTTTATTTCAACAATAAGAGACGATTGAGTTACCAGATGCACAAATACACCACCATCCTTGAAATCTGTAAGTCAAACTCCTAGATTAGACAAACGGCGAATATCTTTCTACAATTCCCACCTATCCTCATCAATGATAGCGCCCAAACACACATGCAAGTGTACGTGGTCTTATCAAGTAATATAGTGGCTTCAAAGAAGCCCAAGTATCGATCTTTCAGGGGCTTGCGTTCACCGCCTATCTAATTCTAGTCTAACTAATTGAGAAAAAATAAACAAAAAGAGAGTTTGTAATTTTTTAAATTAAAAATAAAATAAATAATGCATAAAAATAAAAATCTTGGGACAATCAATGGAGAAAAACCTAGGGTTAAAGCACTTCGAACAATTATACTATGTTATTGGATTTCATTTGTCAACTTGCTTATCGTGGTTGTTGATTCGTAGGGTTAATTGCTTGATCATGGTTTCCCAACCTATAATCTTTTACCTAATATGGACATTACATCTATATCGTTGAGCGGGGATGTAATAATCCAATTAAGTTAATTAAAGTTATCATCCTATGTAAGAATCAAGTAAGACATCTAAGTACATTCTTGTCCTAAACACTAAGTTTAACTCTTTATTTTATAAAAGAATAAAAACCCAAACTTTGTTTATTCCCATGTTCTGTCTCCCTATTCCTTCTTCCGAGATAAAAAGGTTGACAATATATGTATTCTAAAAACTTAAAACTGTCCGGGCGTCCCCCTTTTTTCTACTGTATGTGTCGTCTCCAACTATTGTTGTTGTCCAAAATTGTTCAAGATCTCCATCTGTCCAGCAATAGTGTTTATAAATATTATATTTTATCCCCACTTTGTGTAGGATTAGACAATCACGTGGTTCCAACCAAAATAATCCCACCATTCCTTTTACTTTTTCCTTATATTGCATGAAGTGCAAATTTAGGTGAAAATAGGACAAAGTCCTTTCACTGTGTCGGCGCTGATTTGTTGACCATGCAAAAATTTGGCAACGCGACACGTCCCTCAACACCTTGGCACATCGGTGAGACGTGTTGACTTCACGTCATCTCACTGGAATTTATATTTAAAATTTTGATTAAGTGTGGAATATTCTATCCTTTGCCCATGCCTTTTATAGTGTATTTCCAATGAATTTCTAGTCTTTTTATCTTCAATATATCAACGTATTTAATTAAATTAAACTTTGCTCATCACAAACAAGTTATTCCACTCATAATTACACTATTAAAATATTTAGAACAAATTAAACACAATAGAATTCACCGAGACCAACTAGACACGCAACTAGCTCAAGCTAGTAAAACTTGTTTTCTGGGTTGAACTCTAAATTACTCAATTAAGCACAAACTTGTTTGAAAAATACCTTGGAAATTGTAATCACGTACTTGGACACTTAAATGCTTATTTATATCAATACAAAAATGGTAAGCATAGAAATCGCTCTCAAAACAAGATGAAATAAGCTAGAATAATGACACCAAAGTGTATAAAATTACCTCAGATCAATCAACATGGGCCAAACTCCCCATAGACAATCTACTAAGAGCATCTGCGACTACATCCGCCTTACCAGGGTGGTAATGAAGACTCATATCGTAGTCTTTCAATAGTTCAAGCCACCATTTTTGTCGAAGATTCAACTCCTTTTAAGTAAACATATATTGAAGGCTCTTATGATCGAAAAAGATTTCAACATGAACACCATAAAGATAATGCCGCCAAATCTTTAATGCAAACACTACGACTAACAATTAAAGATCATGCGTGGGGTAGTTCTTTTCGTGAACATTCAATTGCCTAGAAGCATAAGCCACCACCCTACCATGTTGTGTCAATATGCAACTAAGACCGACACAAGAAGCATCACAATACACCACAAAACCATAACTACACTTGGCAAAGGTAAAAATTGGATTCCTTCATCAATTTATCATTTAACATCTGAAACTACCCTCACACACATCGGACTGCAAGAACTTGACCTTCTTTTGGGTCAATGGGGAAGCTATAGTGGAAAATCACTCCACAAAACTTCTATAATAATCGGCTAGACCCAAGAAGCTCTGAATATCAATTGGAGTTGTTAGTATAGGCCACTTCTTAACAAAAATGACCTTTTGGGGATCTACTATGATCCCTTCACTAGAGATGACAAAACCAAGAAAAGCTACGACTTCTAAACAATCGTACTTGGAGAACTTCGCATACAAATGATGGTCCTTCAAAGTTTGAAACACGACATAGAGGTGATCTACAAGATCCGCCTCACTCTTAGATTACATTTAGATATCATCAATGAAGACAATGACAAACATATACAAGAATGGATGAAAGACCCTATTCATCAAATCCTTGAATGCCACTAGGACATTAGTCAACCCAATGGATGTGACAAGAAACTCATAGTGACCATACCAGGTTCTAAAGACAGTCTTAGGGATATCTGCATCCCTAATTTTAAGCTGACAATAAACCAATTTAAGCTCAATCTTAGAGAAAAACTTTGCCCCGTGAAGTTGATCAAACAAATGTTCCTAGGGAGAGGATACTTATCCTTTATGGTCACTTTGTTCAACTGATGATAATCAATGCACATACGAAGGGAGCCATCCTTCTTGCACATGACCAATACGGGAAGACCCCATAGAGACACACTAGGAAAGATAAAATCCTTATGTAAGAGGTCTTCCAATTGCTCCTTGAGCTCTTTCAACTCTGCCAGAGCTATTCTATAAGGAGGGATAGAGATTGGATGAGTTTTTACAACAAGATCAATACCAAAATCAATTTCCCTATCGCAAGGAACACCGAGAAGATCATTGGGAAACACATCGGGAAACTCATTCACCATGGGAACGGATTCTAGAAAAGGCTCTTCCGAGTCAAAATCTCTAACTCGAACCAAGTAATAAAAGAAACCCTTTGCAATCAAATTTTGTGCTTTGAGATAAGAAATGAACCTTCCATTATAATGAACGGCTCATTAGGGAATCAAAACATGACCCTACGGGTTCGACAATCTAAGAAAGCATAGCAATAGTACAACTAATCCATCCAAAGATAACATCGACATCAACCATGTCTAACTCTATCAAGTCTACGAGAGTATCTCTACTACCAATAGATAGAATAGATGTTCTATAGACCCTTCTAACAACAACAAAGTCTCCCATTAGGGTAGAAATAGAAAAAAGAACCGACAGGCTCTCAAGACCACCATCAAGATGCACAACCACATATGAATCAAATAAGAAAGAGTAAACCCTAGACCAATTAAATAATACACATCACGGGAGAAAAGTCTTAACATACCTGTAATAACATTGAGAAATGCCTTAAAATCCTGGTGAGTAGTAAGTGCATATAAGCAGTTTTGGTCAATACCGGTGCCAGAGACAGAAATAGAAGCAACCATAGAACCCTTTGGTATGGGAGTAGAAGGAATAGCAATAGGGGCCCTATTGGCAGAATAGCCATTCTAGAGGGGCACTCTCGTTGTATGTGCCTGACCTGATGGCAATAATAACATTTGTCTCTCCCCTTTTCATACTGACCACAATGACTCTGACTATAGAATATGTAAGGAGGGGATGTAAGGAGGGCGAGGTGGAGTTGACAGGAACCTATGCTCGAGACCCACCACTAAACTCACAGCAATAACCACCCAAAAATATCGAATAAGGAGAGAGAATACTAGACGAGAAGAATAAACCTGAACTCTAACACTTCTTCTGTGGCCACTTGCCACCATCTCCACAACTATGCTCGAAAGGCCTAAGTTTTTTTTTCTTACCTCTCACTAAGCTCAGCTTGCTTCTTCTTCTCATCCTGTACTTGTTGTATATACACTATCAACCTAGAGATATCCATGTTCTCAATCGACAAAGTCACCTTACTCTCCAGGACTAGCTCACGAGACAAACCTGAGATGAGCTTTTGCATTCTATACCTCATGCTAAAAACCATCTTGGGAGAATACCTTGATAATTGATGGAATTTCAAGGCATACTCTTGAATGGACATTCTTACTTAATTTAGGTTAACGAACTCTTTTGATTTTTACTCCCTCAACTCTTGAGGACAGAAGAGGACAAGAAAAGCCTTAAAGAAATCCTCCCACATAGAGGGACTAGAATCAACTCCTCTAGGAAACTCCCACCCATCATACTTTTGATACAAAACATCCTTCAATGTGTAGGAGGCAAACTGAACGACCTCAATTTCTGAAGCATGCATGATTCGAAAGATCTTCTCTATTTTATTCATGAAGCCTTAAGGATCTTTCTTAACCTTTATATCGGAGAACATGGAGGGGTTAACCTTATAAATTTGACAACTCCTATGGCCTCAGAAGAAATGGCAGCCGGAGCACCACACTCTGCTTGAGAGGATACAAATTGAGTTAAGATGTTGATAGAGCGATAAAATTCTACATTAGTAGCATTTCTTTGAGGGGATTAGTCAGGGTTGGTGGGGAAAGAAGGAAACCTAGAAAGATGATCGGCTATCACAGCCCTGACTTGGGTCAGAACTTCCAACATTGGGAGAGCTCCGTCCTTAGGTCTCTTTATCCGGGCCAAAGTATTTGCTTGAGTGTCAGATCTCCTTTTATGCATAATCTAAAAGATAGAAAATGGAATCAGAGAAATTCAAGGCCCTTGTAATGCCCAAAAATATGATTCTCGAGATGCCACACGGTGCTCCAAACTATAAGTAGTCCTGAGCTAACCCAGTCTGTCTTTTTTAAATCTGAATCTCAAAATAGGAAATATGGGTATGAAAACATAATAGATGTGGAAGTTTTTATCTAAAACCTAGAAACCTCATAAATCTTGGTTAAGCAAATACCGAGAAGCTGAGTACTGAACCTAAAGTCTAACACTGAAACTAGTAGTCCGACAAGCCTCTACTATCTGAATCTAGAGAGTCACTGGGACAGGCCCCAACTAACTCAAACTATCTGAAAATAAAATGAGAAATATCTTCTAAGAAATTTAATGTGTAAGCAACTAAGTCCCCAAACTATGAGGACTCACCAACTGCAGGAATGTAGAATAGATTCTTAAAAATCAATCATGCTTCTGAGACTAAGCACCTGAACCTACATTATGAGACAATGTAGCACATAGACATATATGTGGATCAGTACTTTGATGATGTACTGAGTATATGGAGGTGCATGCAATAAGTAAATAGTATCATCACAATTTATAAAATCATACATACTAAATCTAAATGTCTCACTTAGGCTTGTGTAATCTGAAATCATGAAGTAAAGCATGATTAATAAAACATGTAATCTAAATCTTGAGTGTCATCACACACGGTTCTGAAATTTGTAGTTCTATTCTATTTCTCAAATAACGTAGGCTAAGTGAAGAGTGAAAACTTATTCTATATATCTTAAGGCTTCAAATCAATAAACTGTTTTAAGAATGGGGGATATGTTTTGGGAGGTTTGTCTAACTGACAATACACCATGTGAAAAAACATGGAGTCCTATGACTGGCCCCAATTAGGTAGGGTTGTTCTACCTTTACCATCGAAATAGAACATTCTAATCCGTGTGATCAGAATCAGAGTAATCCACATAGATGTGGGAATAATATGATAATATATAGCAATGGTGTCACGTAGTTTTGGGGGTATGAAATCATACTAACTTATCCATCTTAGTGCTAAATACTACTCCCAATCGCATGCTCAAAATCTAAAAAAATCCACTTTAAAATTTACACAAAGGTTTATAGAAAGCCAACTATGCTTTGCTTTACTTTAAATCTCAAGTCTTCTGAAATAAAGTAGATTCTTTATCTAAAATCTCAAAATAATCTAGTCATGGGGTGCTTATAGCACAAACAATCTTGAAACAACAATCTTTAAATGGGGTCTATTGACCTAAGCATCAATCTCATGTTAAAACATCTAAAAATTCATACTTGATAATGTAAACATTCATAAATTATCTTAAAATCTTGAAATTTCAGCAATATGCATGGACACATAAACATAGTCATGTATTTTAACTTCTAAATCATGGAAAACCTCATAATATTGCAAAGAATGATAATGGTTATAAAACCTAACTTGAATTTCATGGAAAATCATATAAATTGTAGTAAATTTGGAAATAAAATAAAGTTTTGAGCACAAGGATAAAAGGATTATCCTTGTTCATAATCCACATACCTTAATTGATGATCTTTGATGAAAGGCTCGAATCTTGGATTCCTATGGATGCTTTGGAGATGAATTCTTAGTCTGCTTGTATTAGAAATCGTCAATATTAGGTTATCTTGGAGAGTTAATGGAGGAAGTCTTGAGTTTCTTAGAGAGAAAGTATGAGCCTTAGCGTTTTGTTTAAGAGAGAATGATGAATGGAGCATAAATTGCTCTCAAATATGATAAATCTTCTATTTTTGGACGAGTTTGAGGTTGGATAATTTACCAAAATGCCCCCTCTAAACTTTTAAATAGAACTGGAAAATGCACATTTTCCCGATTTAGGTGGAAACCGAGATGAGCCACTATCGCGGTGGCTCACTACAAAATGACAACTAGAAACTAGGTAGACTCTGTAATATGGAGTCACCGCGGTGCCCCTTTGGAGTACCATTTTTTCACATGGCGCGATGCGCTATTATCGTGCTGGACCTCTGGAAATTGACAATTGGAAAATTGGCCCTCTCCACCGCACCCCATTATCGTGGAGGGCCACTTTAAATAGACAATTGGGATTTGACACTGCTCTGCAGCACGCTAAGGGTCAAAATAATGGTGTTTTGAAACTGGAACTTTAAATAGCCATTACATCTTACCCGGTTATCAGATTTAGGTAAATCTTATGTTGTTGGAAAGCTAATTCAATTTCCAACATATTGGAAAGTTCAAATCTAAAGAATTCCACATGAAGTAAATATCACTCATTCTGGAAGCTACTCCTTGTCATTTTCGGGATGAGCTTAAGCTAGGAAAAATCACAGGGTATACAATATCTCCCCTTTGAGAACATTCTTCCTCGAATATGGCTAGTTAAGCTGAAAATTTTGAGGAATCTGAAAGCATAAGATAGCATGCACAACTGAAAAGAACTAATCAACTAAATCTAAAACATTCTGAGCTTCTGAGAAATATGTGAGTGCATGAACTTACATGAGGACATCTATAGTGCTGAATATCTGATTAGAAAGGAACTAGATTAAGGAAGAGTATTACCTTCGGCTAGGTATGAGTTTGTGGAGAAGAGGTGAGGGTACTTGGCTCGCATATCTGCTTCTGCTTTCCAAGTAGCGCTCTCAACCGACTGATTTCGCCAAAGAAATTTGACCAAGGAGACTTTTTTGTTCTTTAGTCTATGGATCTGATGGTCTAAAATCTCAACTAGAATCTCTTCGTATGAAAGACTGTTCTAAATATCTAAACTTTTTATAGGATCTACAATGGTGGAGTTACCGATGCAGTTCTTAAGCATAGAGAAGTGGAATACAGGATGAACGACAGACAAGTCTGTGGGCAATTCCAGCTCATAAGCTACTTTCCCAAAATGACTCAAAATTCTATAAGGGCCAACATATCGGGGACTAAGCTTCCCCTTCTTGCCAAATCTCTTTAACCCTTTCATGGGTGAAATCTTCAAATATACAAAATCACCAACTTCAAACTCAAGGTCCCTTCTTCTTGCCTCACCTACTTCGAACCAACCTATGGGTGATCGACATCTCCTTCAATAAAGAACCTCAAATGGAGCTATTTGAATGCTTTCATGATAGCTGTTATTATCAGCAAACTTGATCAATAGCAAATGCTTATCCCAACCACCTTTGAAATCAAGAACGCAATATCTCAACATATCTTTTAAAGTTTGGATGGTCCTCTCTACCTGACCATAGGTCTGAGGGTGGAAAGTTGAACTAAGATGGACTTGGGTACCAAGACCCTTCTGAAAAGCTCTCCAAAATTGGGAAGTAAACTGAGTACCCCTATCTGAGATAATAGACAAGGGAACTCCATGTAATCTGACTTACTATTGGATATACAACTTAGCATATCCTCATCTATATTGGACATGTGAACTGGCGAGAAATACGCTGACTTAGTCAATATGTCTACAGTAACCCATATCGAATCATGATGACGACGCAATTGGGGTAAACCAATCACAAAATCTATATTCATCTCTCCCCACTTCTAAGTGGAAATACAAAACTCTTGCAATCTAACACTAGGTCTTTGGTGCTCTACCTTAACTTGTTTACTAGTTGCACACTTAGCTACGAACTCCGCAATATTTCTCTGCATACCATTCCACCAATAGATTTCTTGCAAGTCATGGTACATCTTGGTATCACCTGGATGAATAGAATGCCATGCACCATGCGCTTCTTCCATAATTCGCTTTATCAAATCATCAACATATGGCACACAAAATCTACTTTTATGTCTCAACACACCATCTTCCCCTTGAGAGAAAACTCTACCTTTTGGTCCTTAACTGACTTTTTTAGTTTGACCAAACTAGAATCTATATCTTGCTTCTCCTTCACTTCCAAAACTAGGGAAGCTTCGAAACTACTCTTAACCCAAACAATACCTTCAACCAAATCAACCAACCTAATACCCGATCAATCCAAATGATGAACTTCTTGAGATAAATCTTTCTTATCATTCTCCACTTGAGTAACACTGCCCATAGACAGTCTACTAAGGGCATTTGCCACTACATTGGCCTTGCCCGGAAGGTACAACACACTCATATCATAGTCTTTCGGCAACTCTAACTATGTCCTCTAACAGAGATTCAACTCTCTCTGAGTAAACACATACTGCCAGCTTTTGTGGTCTGTGAAGACATCAACATGAACACCATACAAATAGTTTCTCCAAATCTTGAAACCATATACCACTGCAGCTAATTCCAAATAATGGGTTGGGTAATTCTTTTCATGAGGCTTCAACTGTCTAGAGGCATATGATATGACCTTACCTCTTTACATTAACACACAACCCAAAACAACAACAAAGGCATTGAAATATACCACAAAAGCATCTGCACCATCAGGTAACACTTGAACTGGGGCTGAAGTGAGTCGAGTCTTCAACTCTTGAAAACTCTTCTCACAGGAATCTAACCATTGGAGCTTAACTTTATTTTAGTTCAATTAGCCAGCTAGACCCAAGAAACTCCTAATGTCTATTGGAGAGATAGGTCTAGGACAATTCCTTATGGCTCCTATCTTTTGAGGATCGACTCTAATGCTATCGGCAGAAACTAAATGTTTGAGAAAGGCTACTGGTCTAAAAATTCATACTTGATAATGTAAACATTCATAAATCTCATGTTAAAACATCTAAAAATTCATACTTGATAATGTAAACATTCATAAATCATCTTAAAATCTATAAATTTCAGCACTATGCATGGAAACACAAACATAATCATGTATTTAAACTTCTAAATCATGGAAAACCTCATAATCTTGCAAATAATGATGATGGGTATAAACCCTAACTTAAATTTCATGGAAAATCTATGAATAGTAGTAAATTTATAAATAAAATAAAGTTTTGGGCACAAGGATGAAAGAATTATCCGTGTTCATAACCCCACATACCTTAATTGATGATCTTTGATGAAAGGCTCGATCTTGGATTCCTATGGATACTTTAGAGATGAATTATTTGTGTTCTTGTATTGAGAATCCTCAATCTTGGCTTATCTTGGAGAGTTAATGGACAAATTCTTTAGATTTTTGGAGAGGAAGTATGAGCCTTGAGGTTTTGTTTAAGAGGGAATGATGAATGGAGCATAAAGTTCTCTCAAATAAGATAATTCTTCTATTTTTTAACGGATTTGGGGTTGGGTAATTTATCAAATTGCCATTCTAAACTTTTAAACGGAACTAGTAAACGCACATTTTTTTGACCTGGGTGGCCACCATGATGAACCACTATCATGGTTGCTCATTGGAAAATGACAACTAGAAACTGGGAACTCCGCGACGCGGAGTCATCGTGGTGCCCCTTTGGAGTGATATTTTGGCACATTACGCGACGCGCCATTATCGCGCTTGACCTCTGAAAATTGACAAATGGGAAATTGGCCCTCTCTTCAACACGCCAATATCATGGAGGGCCACTGGAAAATGATAATTGGGATTTGACACTGCTCGACGGCGCGCTAAGGTTGTAAATGATGATGTTTTGTGACTGGAACTTTAAATAGCCATAACTTCTTACCCGGTTATCGGATTTAGGCGAATCTTATATTATTGGAAAGATAATTCAATTTCCTACATCATGGAAAGTCCAAATCTAAAGAATTCCATACGAAATAAAAAACACTCATTCTAGAAGCTACTTTTTATCATTTTTGGGATGAGTTTAAGCTAGGAAAAATCCCAGGGTATTACAATATCTCCCCCTTGGGAATATTCGTCCTCTAATGTGGCTAGTTAAGCTGAAATTTTTGAGGAATCTGAGAGCATAAGATACCATGCACAACTAAAAAGAACTAAGAAGCTCAATCTAACTCATTCTGAGCTTCCAAGAAATATATATGTGCATGAACTTACATTAGGACATCTATAGTGCTGAATATCTGATTAGAAAGGAACTAGATTAAGAAAGAGTATTACCTTCGGCTAGATCTGAGTTTACGGAGAAGACGTGAGTGTACTTAGGTCGCATATCTTCTTCTGTTTCCAAACTAGCGCCCTCAACCGACTGATTCCGCCAAAGAACTTTGACCAAGGGAAATTTTTATTTTGTTTGTCTACGGATCTGATGGTCTAAAATGTCAATTGGAATCTCTTCATATGAAAGGATGTTCTGAATATTTAAACTTTATATAGGATATAAAAAGATGGAGTTACCAATGTACTTCTTAAGCATAGAGACGTGGAATACAAGATGAATGACTGACAAGTGTGCGGGCAACTCAAGCTCATAAGCTACTTTTAAAACACGACTTAAAATTTTATAAGGGCAACCCTATTGGGGACTAAGCTACCCCTTTATGCCAAATATCTTTACCACTGTCATGGTTGAAATCTTCAAATACCTTCTCACATATACGTAGGATTTCTGTTGACTCTGGGCTATTCTAAATCTTTCTCTAATCAACTTAACTTTATCCATAGCCTCAAAAAATGCATCAACCCCAAGAAAAGTGGCCTCACCTACTTTGAACCAACCTATGGGTGATCTTCATCTCCTCCCATAAAGAGCCTGAAACAAAGCCATTCGAATGCTAGCATGATAGCTGTTATTATAGGTGAACTCAATCAATGGAAAATGCTCATCCCAACCACCTTGGAAATCAATAATGCAAGCTCTCAACATACCTTCTAATATTTGGATTGTCCTCTCTGCCTGACCATCTATATGAGGGTGGAAAGCTGAACTAAGATGGACTTGGGTATCAAGACCCTTCTAAAACAGCTCACCAAAATTGAAAAGTAAACTAAGTACCCCTATCTGAGATAATAGGCAAGGGAACTAAATGCAATTTGACTAACTCTCGGATATATAACTTAGAAGAATCCAAGGTTGTATAGGATGTGTGAACTAGCAAGAAATGTGTTGACTTGGTCAATCTGTCTACAATAACCCATATCAAATCATGATGATGACGCGATTGGGGTAAACCAGTCATAAAGTCCATATTCATCTCTTCCCACTTCCAAGTGGGAATACCAAACTCTTGCAACGTACCACTAGGTCTTTAGTGCTCTACCTTAACCCGTTGACAAGTTTTACACTTAGCTACGAACTTCGATATATCTTTCTTCATACTATTCTACTAATAGATTTCCCACAAGTCTCGGTACATCTTCATAGCACCTGGCTGAATAGAATACCGCACACCATGCGCTTCTGTCATAATCGGCTGCCTCAAATCATCAACACATGGCACATAAAATCTACTTTGGTGTCTCAACACACCATATCCACCATGAGAGAAAACCTCTACCTTTTGGTCCTTAACTAACTCTTTCAGTTTGACCAAACTAGAATCCATATCTTGTTTCTCCTTCATTTCTGAAACTAGGGAAGCTTTGGAACTACTCTAAATCCAAACATTACCTTCAGCTGAATCAACCAACCTAATACCGAATCTAACCAAACGATGAATCTTGAGATAAATCTTTCTTAACATTCTTATCATGAGCAACACTACCCATACACAGTCTACTAAGGGTGTCTGCCACTTTATTGGCCTTGCCTGTTTGGTACAACACACTCATATCATAGTCTTTCAGCAACTCTAACCATCTACACTGATAGAGATTCAACTCCCTTTGGCTAAAAACATACTGGATTCTTTTGTGGTCTGTCAAGACATCAACATGAACACCATACAGATAGTGTCTCCAGATCTTCAAAGCAAATAACATAATAGCTAATTCCAGATCATGGGTTGGGTAATTCTTTTCATAAGGCTTTAACTGTCCAGAGGCATATGCTATGACCTTACCTCTCTACATTAACGCACAACCCAAACTAACTCTAGAGGCATCACAATACGCCATGAAACCATCTATACCACCAGGTAACACTAGAACTAAGGCTGAAGTGAGTCGAGTCTTCAACTCTTGAAAACTCTCCTCGTAGGAATCTGACCATTGGAACTTAACTTTATTTGGGTCAATCTAGACATAGGACATGAAATAGATGAGAAACTTTTAACAAAATAGCAGTAATAGCAAGCTAGACCCAAGAAACTCCTAATGTCTGATGGAGAGATAGGTCTAGGCCAATTCCTTATGGCTTCTTTCTTTTGAGGAACGACTCTAATGCTATCGGTAGAAATAATATGACCGACAAAGTCTACTGATCTAAAAATTCTAAAAATTCACACTTGATAATGTAAAAATTCATAAATATCATGTTAAGACAGCTAAAAATCCATACTTCATAATGTAAACATTCATAAATCATCTTTAAATTTTGAAATTTCAGCAATATACATGGAAACATAAATATAATCATGTATTTCAACTTCTAAATCACGGAAAACCTCATAATCATGTAAAAAATGATAATGGGTATAAATTCTATCTTGAATTTCATAGAAAATCATATAAATTATAGTAAATTTGTAAATAAAATAAAGTTTTGTACAAAAGGATGAAAGGATTATCCTTGTTCATAACCCCACATACCTTAATTGATGATCTTTGATGAAATTCTCGAATCTTGGATTCCTATGGATTCTTTGGAGAGGAATTCTTAGTGTTCTTGTATTGGCAATCCTCAATCTTATC
Source organism: Capsicum chinense (assembly GCA_026120095.1). Taxonomy (NCBI): domain Eukaryota; kingdom Viridiplantae; phylum Streptophyta; class Magnoliopsida; order Solanales; family Solanaceae; genus Capsicum; species Capsicum chinense. The sequence continues at coordinate 222,546,543 of JAPEIP010000006.1, read as the reverse complement.
TTATCTTGGAGAGTTAATAGAGGAATTCTTGAGTTTCTTGGAGAGAAAATATGAGCCTTAGGGTTTTGTTTAAGAGAGAATGATGAATGGAGCATAAAGTGCTCTGAAATATGATAAATCTTCTACTTTTGGATGGATTTAGAGTTGGGTAATTTACCAAAATGCCCCGTCTAAACTCTTAAACAGAACTGATAACACACAATTTCCCGATCTGGGTGTCCACCGTGATGTGCCACTATCGCGGTGGCTCACTGAAAAATGACAACTGGAAACTGGGCAGACTACGCGACGCGAAGTCATCGCGGTGCCCTTTTGGAGTTCCATTTTGGCATATAGTACGACGTGCTATTATCGCGCTGGACCTTTGGAAATTGACAACTGGGAAATTGGCCCTCTCCGTGATGCGCCAATATCATGGAGGGCCACTGAAAATGACAATTGGGATTTGACACTGCTCTGCGGTGCGCTAAGGGTCTAAATAATAGTATTTTTCAACTTAAACTGTAAATAGCCATAACTTCTTACCCGATTATCAGATTTAAGCAAATCTTATATCGTTGGAAAGATAATTCAATTTCCTACTTCATGGAAAGTTCAAATCTAAAGAATTCCACACGAAATAAATATCATGCATTCTATAAGATAATCTTTATCATTTTCGGGATGAGTCTAAGCTAGGAAAAATCACAGGGTAATACAACCTTAGACATTATTGGTTGAGGTTGAACTACAAGAAAGGGAAACATTTCCTATCACGGCTCATAGCCTCCCTTTTATAAGTGTTGTGCGTTGCACACCCGTGAAAGAGACTCTTCTTAAAAACGATATTGTGAACACCCAACAAACCATTAACCTAGGCTCTGATACCAACTTGACAGGAACCGAACCCCAGGCCATGTTGTATGGGCACCTTAAGCTTACATGAATCGGAGGTCGCCCTAATAACCCATCCAAAACATCCCATCAAACGATAGGATTTAAAGAAACTCCAAGTCAAATATCAAGGTAGCGGAATTAATATCAAAAGTCAAAATTATATTCATTATAATATCTAACTCATGCCCAAGTTCACAATTGTTCACAACACCTCTATACAAAATCAATATCAATAAATGTATATGTTGGGACAAGCTCTCGATAATAGCCAAACCAAGTCTAAGTGAGACTAAGTCTAAAGATAAGTGACTAAGGATGAATGTCTTCCGAAGAAAGAAAGATCACCACTCAGGAGTCAATGCACGAACCACTTTGATCTACTAATCACTACGCAGAAAGAGAAGAAGATGCTCCGGACCCTATATATCCTTACATATATATATTTCACATACTAAACAAGAGACCAAAGCTCAATGAAATTCTTGAACATATACTCAAACACATAGAAATACACAACATATTCATAGTATGCCTCGAAGGGGATAAAATTTAACAAGCATTCTCACTACACTTATTCCCATGTCATGAGGTTGACAACTCCGACCTTCCACACTTATAGATTTACCAATAAGTTATTAAGCGAGTTTCTCGTCCCTTAAATAATCTCATTGGGAAAGTGGATCGAACCACAAGCCATTCATACTAGGGACTCGAACCACTAGTCAACTCAATAGGAAGGAGACTCGAACCATAAGCCTCTTTATTAGACTAGGAACTTGAATCATTAGCCATTCCATTGGACTAGGGAATCGAACAATTAGTTACTTTATTAGATGAGGTATTCCACCTTAAGAGATCTCTTCAGACTAGGAACTCAAATCATTAACCATTTTATTAGATGAGGAACTCAAATCGCTCGTCATTTTATTGGAGTAGGAACTCGAATCACTAATCAATTCATTAGACGAGGAACTCAAATCATTCACCATTATTAGTCTATATTTGAACTCTTGATCTATTAGTTCATGCATTTACATTCATACAATTCATGTCACATTTAAGGGCTTTGGCTCTTTTAGCCAATTCAACACTATACATGATCACATGGTCCTCATGGGATCCTCCATTGCTCAATCATCTCAATAGTCCAATGCCTTCATTCACTTCATCATATTATTCAATTTTTGGTCCTCAACACCCGCACAAACTATTCACATGTCATTATCAATATTTTATCACAATTTCACCACACTTGATTCTATACACAACTCAAGCTCATTTACATGTCTAGAGCTTTACCCTCTCATTAGCCATCAACAAACAAGATTACCAATTTCATAATACATGGATCATAATCCCTTTACAATATCATTTATCAATTATTCATACTCATTTGGGCCATTACCCTAGCTCAACACATTATCAATAATATAGCTAGTTATTTCACCTAGATAATTTTACAAACACCTTATGTCCATGCCTTTACCAAGGCGATATTCTAAGCAACAATTATTAACATTGTGGATCCACCATGATCCACTCACTAGAGATAACATGGAAAAGAAAAGTCACTGCCTTCAGCAAAAATTCACACTTAGAATATTTAGCGTATAATCACTGATCCTAAACAGTCTGCATTATAATTCTAAGGTGATTTACATGATCCTATTTAATTTTAGATTACAACAGTATATAATTAATGAACACTATAATGAACATGTCAAGAAACTACCTAAAGACCCGATTCATAGGGTCCATGAATGCAGCTAGGATGTTAGTCAATCCAAAAGACATTACCAGAAATTCTTAGTGACTATACCATTTTCAGAAAGCGGTCCTGGGAATATCCACTTCCCTAATCACCAACTGGTTATAACATAAAAGAATTCCAATATTAAAGAAGAATTTAGAACCCTAAAGTTGGTTAAGAGATCGCCAATCCTAAGGAGAGGATACTTATTTTTTACTGTGAACTTATTTAACAACTGATAATCTATAAACATCCAAAGAGACCCCTCTTTCTTATGAAAGAAAAGCATAAGATCACTCCACGGAGAAATACTAGGGAGAATAAAGACTTTATCAAGAAGATCCTTCAATTGATATGTAGCAAACTGCATATTGTTTATTTTAGTGGAATACATAACCCCAAATATCTTCTATCTCATCTACAAAACCTTGATGATCCTCCTCAACCTTCAAGACAATAAAGATTGGGGGATTCAAGTTGATGAACTACCCAACTTAAGTAACCTCAGGTGAAAGATTAACAAAATCAATAAGAAAAGGTTGGCGATACTGAGAAGCCATAAAATAAGCAAGCAAATCAATGGACCAGCAGAACTCAGCATTAGAAACATCCCCTTGTCGTGACTGAGAATGAGTCTCACCAACTAGACTAGGATCAATTGGGATTGATAGAAGCTTAGGTGGAGTAGAAAAATAAGGAGATGGGACCTTGGATCGAGTTTGTACTCCATAGGAGGGGTGAGTTCCCTCCATATTCCCCATAGGTGGGCAGAAATACCAGAAAATTTTCTACGAACATCATATCTTGACGAAGGCATGATCTAAAATGTGGGTAAAAAAGTGTTAAAGAAATCTCAAGAACCTAGGTTGATAGCCCAAAATAGAACACAAGAAAAGTGAAACATTCCTAAATGCCTTATAGCCTCCCCCTTATAAGTGTGGCACGCTACACACCCATAAAAGAGACTCTACTCCATATGGCTTTGTGGACACCCAAAGACAATGAACCTAGGCTCTGATACCAATCTTGTCAAGACCTAAACCCGGGCCTAGTCATAATGGGTATCTCAAAAATTGTTCAAATAAAAAGTATTAAAATTGGGGTACTAAATCAAGCCCTATGGTTTTTGGGAAATTGGGAAATTTATCAAAGAACTAGAGTATAAAAGGATGAAATCTCACCTTAAATATGTAATAGAATCAAGAAATAGATGTTAATCTAGCTTCCCAAGCTCCCACTAACTTCACTTTTAATCTTTCACACTATTTTAGGATTTAAATCTAGAGAGGCAAGGTTAAAGAGTGGCCAAAATGGACAAATAATGGGGGAGGGGGGAAGTTGTAATACATTGCACAGCAAAGCTTGAAAACCAGCTTATTAAGTAAAAACAAATGGACTTCGATGGGGTGCCCAAAATTCATTCAGAGTTCGATATACACAAATGAACAATGCAACCACACTAAATTCAATGCTCCAAAGTCAATGGAGATATCAAAATTTTGAAAAAACATCATTTTCGCAGAGTTGACCCCCTTAACTCAAAACTTAATTTTCCAAATCGAGTATCAAAATGAGATTTAGGAGACGTAAAATCACACAAAATATGTTACCACCTAAAAATTGATGTTCCAGATGCGTTGGAAAAGTCAAATTGTCCATCCGAGGGCATTTTGACCAAATGTGGGTCCCACTATCTTACCTCCAATTTTCCAACTTTCTGACCAATAGGTCAAAATGAGCTTAGTGCATTAGGATCTAAACAAAGGTATACTTAGCCTAAAATCAATATGCTGCTAGCGTAGTTTGCTCTAATCTATTGCACGGATCAAGAGATAACCACACAAGTCCATAATAAGGCTCTCGAGGCCACCAAAAACCGTAATTTCACATAGAAGGCCGAAAAATGCATCAAGAACTATGTTAATCACCCCCACACCCCAGAAATATCAAATGCAACTGTAGGGAGGGGTAGAATAGTCAAATCACACAAATAACAAATTTCACATATTTCATCAAATTTTTAGGTTGTTGCATCATCCATCACTAAAAATCTAATTTGTCCTTGAACTAAAGTCAGGAAACACCTGAATCAACTAAGTGCTGGGGATAGGAAATATGCATATCATACTTGACCTCCCAACTAGACTCATCTACAAGTTGATGTCCTCACTGAACCTTAGCTACATGGATAATTCTAGAGTGCAACCGCCTAAAATCCCTAGCAAAAATAGAGATTGACCCTTCAACAAAAGACAGCTGCTCATCTAAATGAATAATTCCCAATGAATGACATGAGACTCATCGAGAAAATAGAGGAGAAGCATAGAAACATAAAACACTGGATGAATAGTTAAATTGAGGCATTATCTATCCTCGTACACAACATATCGCATTTCTAAAATGGATCCATTAAAATATATATTTCAGAAAGCCATGCCTACAGGAATGCTACCCAAGTGGCTAATGTTGTTGAGTGAGTTCAAAATTGTGTATGTGACTCAAAAGGAAATAAAGCTGCAAGCCTTAGCATATCATTTAGCTGAGAATCCAATTGATAATGAGTACAAGCCACTTTGAACTTACTTCCCAGATGAGGAGATTTTATTTGTGGGAGAAGACATTGCAGAGATGTACCCCAGATGGAAATTTTACTTTGATAGAGTGGTCAACTTAAAGGCTAAGGAATTGGAGAATTTTTGGTATCAAAAATAGGCCAACAGAAACTGCTAAATTGCCTTTCCTTTCTACCAATAACATGGCTGAATATGAGACTTGCATCCTAGGTCTCAAGTTAGCACTTGATATGGGTGTTCATGAATTGCTAGTCATCGGAGACCCATATTTTTTAATTCACCAGGTATAGGATGAATGGGCGGTAAAGAACTCCAAGATTACCCCTTATGTAGAGCTGGTGCAGGATTTATGTGAAAGATTCAAGAAATTTGATTTCATACATATCCCAAGGACACAAAATGAGTTTGCGATGCTTTGGCTACTATATCCTTCATGATTTATCCCCAGATCTGAGTTAGATTGATCCTTTGAAATAAGTTTGAAGGAACAACCCACACATTACGCGCACATTGAAGAGGAGCCTGATGGAAATCCATGGTACTATGATATTAAAAGGTTTTTAAAATCTGGAATATATCCTAAAGAGGCCAGCAATAATCAAAAAAATAAAATCTAGCTTTTAGCAAAGAATTATTTTCCTAGTGGGGAAATTCTTTTTAGATGGACTCCAAACATAGGATTCTTATGATATGTCGATGCCATGGAAGCCACAAAATTAATAAAGGAAGTGCATGATAGAGTCTACAGGACCCACATGAATGGATTTTCCCTTGCTAGAAAGATTCTGAGAATTAGTTACTTATGGATGACTATGGAGAATAATTGTACCAAGTATGTGCAAAAGTTCCCAAAATTCCATATACACAGAGATTTTATTTGAATGCCTCCACATGAGCTTTGTGCGATGAGTTCAAGTTGGCCTTTTGTTGGTTGGGGTATCAATGTTATCGGACTAATAGATCCATCGGTGTTAAATGGGCATGGATTCATTTTGGTTGCTATTGGTTACTTCACAAAGTGAGTCAAAGCTACTTCATATAGAGCCGTCACCTAGAAGGTGGTTGCAGATTTTGTCAAGAATAACTTGATTTGCCTATTTGGAGTGTCAAATCGGTCATTACTAATAATGGGGCTAACTTGAACAATCACTTGATGAGTGAGATTTATGATCAGTTAAAGATTGTTTATCACAACTCGACTGCATATCTGTCATAGATGAATAGAGCTGTGGATGGCTCTATTAATAACATCAAAAAGCTCTTGAGGAAGATGGTCTAAAATTATAAATCATGGTATGAGACGTTACCTTATGCTCTGCTAGGGTATCACACAAAAATTCGAACCTCAACTGGGGCAACTCCTTATGTACTTGTTTATGGGCATGAAGTTGTGATACCTACTGAGGTTAAAATACCTTCCATAAGGATTATTCAAGAAGCTGAATTAAGTAACGAAGAATGGTTTCACGCTCTCTATGAATAACTCATATTGATTGATAAGAAGAGAATGGTTGTGATGTGTCATGGTTAGTTGTACAAAAATGGGATGATCCATACCTTTAACAAGAAAGTAAGAGCTCAAACATTTGATGTTGGACAATTTGTAATAAAACACATATGTCCTCACCAAAAAGAGTACAAAGGAAAGTTCGCACCGAATTGGCAAGGACCATACATAGTTTGCAAGGTGCTATCTGGAGTAGCTCTGATTCTATATGAGATGGATGGTCAAGAGTGGACTACACCAATCAATTCTGATGCGGTGAAGAGATACTATATTTGAAGGATCTCTTAGTTTTTTGTTTCCTTGGTTTATTTGTAATCGCCTCTATGATAGTATTTATTTTATGATGTGTAACTACCTAGAATCCCTTTCCTTTTATGTATGAACTATGTTTGACCTGAATTCCCAAGAAAGGGATATGTAGGCGGCCTATGTAGGCTTCGGTCAATCCGTTAATAAAATTTACCCTTTTCTTTTATGTAAGAACTACATTTGACCTAAATACCCAAGAAAGGGATACGTACAGGGCCTATGTCAGCTTTGGTCAATCCCTTAGCAAAATTAACCCTTTCCTTTTATGTATGAACTACGTTTGACCTAAATTCCCAAGAAAGGGATACGTAGGCGGCCTATCTCGACTTCGGTCAATCCTTTAGAAAAATTTACCCTTTCCTTTTATGCATGAACTATTTTTGACCTAAATTCCTAAGAAAGGAATGCGTAGGCAGCCTATGTCGGCTTCAGTCAACCTATAATATTTTTCTCTATATCCCTAGAATACTTCTGAACTATGTTTGACATGGTTCCTGCTTAACTAGGATATATAGGCACCCTAATGGCTCAGTCATATAACATGAGGAAATGGAAACTGGGGTAGAATTTTTTAGAAGGAATCTCAAAAATTCAGAAGAGGAAGATCATCATCAAATATTGAAGATGAAGACTTGCAAAGACTACAGACCCTCTCAAGCCAAGATTATCTTAAATAGTATTAAACTGCGACAAAAATTTTGAGAAGGTCCTTAAAATTTCAACTAATATATTGGAATATATTTCAAACCCCCAACACCAAAGGTCAAAGTCAAGCTTTAGAAATCACCAGCCACGACAAAGTCTAGGTAGACTAAATCTCTGGCTATGATAGAACTTCTGATAGACAACCTCAATGAAGATGGCTCCATCAAACATCAGATATAGTCTGAACCAACAAAAAGATGTTCGTTAAGCTAGTACAAGATATGAGTGGCAGAGATTTTCTAAAGCTTTTATAGAAATTTTTGAAACTAGTTTCTAAAAATTAAGACTACTTTTGAAAATCTATACAAATATTTTTATTTAGTGATTTCCTAGGCATATATTGGAACGGGGATTCAGGGTGGAAGTCCCAACAAGGTGGAGCACCCCAAAGATGGCAAGGGGAAAACAAAGGGTTAAAGGAGGTCAACACAGAGTCATTTAAATCAAAACTAATTATTTTTCTGTGGATGCAGGGATCAATACACAAAAGTAGGAATCTTTTTCAAAAATGTCCAAGCGAGTTGGGAGCCACACCAAAGCATATAATTCTCAAGAACGGTATATTTAGGTAGCACCAAAGGCGGGTTAAATACACATATATCAAGGATCTTTTGAATTGTCTATCTCATTTCTTGAGACCATGAAGGACAAACAGAGGAGCCTTATCCTCTTTATGAATATTGTATTTAGAACTTTTCTAAAAATAGTCACTAGAAAAAGCTATTTTATGTCTACTAAATATTTACCTTGAGCACAGGTACGTTAAAAGGAGATGGCCCTATAAAGCCACAATCCAAGGATTTGCCAAGAGAAAGGAAGATAAAAAAAAGTCATTCTCAAATTTTCCATGAGGCAACACAAACAGTATTCAAGGTGTCCCCCAAAAAGGGATTTTACCCATTTGTTTACATTTGGTGGATTTATCATTTAAATGTGTATCCAAAAGAAGATTATAAGCTAACTAAGTTATCCAGATCAGTCATTTATCTAGTAACTATCTACCTTGAGTACATGTACATGTAAGAAGCAAAATATGCAGACAAACAGACTCAGGTGAAACTACTTTCATTAGCCAAGAGGGCCATTCCATTTCATTTCATTTCATTGCCAATAGGGTCATTCCATTTCATATCATCACCGAGAGGTCCATTTTATTTCATTTCATTGCCAAGAGAGTCATTGCATATCATTTTATTACCAAGAGGTTCATTACATTTTATATCCATTGACACGCGAGATAGGATACACTAGCATCTAGGATATCATCATCATTTAATATTCATTATCACGTGAGATAGAATATACTAGCATCGAGGATAGCATATAATATCCATTGACACGTAAGACAAAATACACTGGCGTCAAGGACATCATAGCATTTCATATCCATTGACATACAAGATAGAATACTCCTGCGTTGAGGATATTATCTCCATTTAATATCCATTGACACATAAGATAAAATATGTTGGCATTGAGAATATCATAGCATATCCATTGTCACGTGAGATAGAATTTGATGGTGTCGAGGATACCATAGAATTTAATATCTATTAACACGTGAGATAGTATACACTGGCGTCGAGGATATCATAGCATTTAATATTTGTTGACACGCAAGATACAATATGCTAGTGTAAAAGATATCATAGCATTTAATATTCATTGGTACATGAGAAAGAATACGTTGGCATCAAGGATATCATCAACATTTAATATCCATTATCATGTGAAATAGAATATGCCGGTGTCAAGGATATCACAGCATTTAATATCTATTGACACGCGATATAAAACATGCTGGCATCGAGGATATCATCAACATTTAATATCCGTTGACACGTGAGATGGAATACACTGGAGTAGAGGATATCATTACATTTAATATCTATTGAAATGCAAGATAGAATACACTTGCGTCTAGGATATCATCAACATTTAAGATCCATTGACACGCGTAATAGAATAGATTAGGGTCGAGGATATCATTGCATTCAATATTTGTTGTTACACGAGATATAATATGCTGACGTCAAGGATATCATCAGCATTTAATATTTGTTGGCACGTGAGATAGAAGACGCTGGCGTCGAGGATATCTTTGCATTTAATATATGTTTGAATGCAAATATAGAATACTCTAACATTAAGGATATCTCATCATTTCATAAATTATCATCTAAATGCATCAAATGCATGTGATTTGAAGGGACGTTTTAAGTCGTTGTCTGAAGATGGATGACATATAAGGTTTCCTAATTATTGACAATCTGAGGGTCATCTATAAGTTATATAATTTTAAATAGGATAGTGTACAAGATTACCTATGAGTAGATAGTCCATAGGTCATCCGTAAGCCACAATAACATCCTAACTAGATAGTGTGCAAGGTTACCCAAAGATTTATAGTTTGAAGATCATCCATAAGTCGCAACTAAAAACTTATCGAAATATACAAGATTATCAAATTAATACATCCAAGGGTTCTCTACAAGTTGCATCATATCCAAGATCAATTATATGAAGGATTACCCAAAGATTAGCCATTTGAGAGATATCTATAAGTAATATTGTATCAAAAGGTCAGATAATGTGCAAAAATACCTGAGAGCTTGTGATTGGAGAGATATCTTTAATCCATCTGTAATCCAAGGTCAGATATTATGTAGGATGATGTAAAATAAAACAACTCAAAGGTTATCTGTAAGACTCCTTGTATCCAACATCAAATAATGTGCAAGATTGACAATTCAAGGGAAATCTTTAAATTGTATTGATACAAAGGATGTGAAAGACTTACCCGAGGTCACATGCGAAGAATCATTATCAATAATTAGAGAGGTTATTATTACATATACAACAAGAATTATAGGTGAACAAAATGGTTGCCGCATCAGCACAGGATTACATAGTTGCAGGGACCGTTTTGTATAAAGTGTCATTGGTGTCCAAAAGGGCCACCCACTTTGAAGACATATTCACTCGATAAATGAGCCAATAATACAATAACCTAGAGGGTTGTTGTGTCTGATATTGGATGTTAGTTACTTACAAACATGTACATGAGTGGATGAACTCACGTTTTTAGGCAAAAACTCACGTGGAGATATGGTAAAATACTATATACCCCTTTCGTAAATTATGTTTAGCACTAATGAATTTTTTGGAGGAATTGTCAAGAGAATTTGAGAGGATGAAAATCTCAAAAAAACCCTAGATGTGAATGACTCCAAAAAGGATATAGCTCAATGTGGAACTCTTTCTTAGCAACTAAAAGGAACATAGTCTAGAGAGGGACGTCAAACTCTTTGGAAGCGAGCTAAAGGATGATATCCACCACCATCCAACCACACCCCTATGAGTAGGCTTGTAGGTATTCTGATTTTAGCTTCACTTTTGGGATATTTCTAAACTCATGTTGAGGGTAACCTTTACTTTCCTCCAAATCCAAGCGATAGGACACCTAGATCTATGAAAATCATGTCCATGTAAATTCTTACCTATGGATGTGAAGATCTACACATTAATGATTAAGATGTTACAACCACTTTTTTGAAACTCAATCAGCTTATCACTCATCCCGTGCCAAAGATCATCTAAAATAAAAGACTATTTTTCTACCGATCAAGTCGAACTACAAGCAGTTGATTCCCTGAGCCTCAGGGATATGTAGGCTGAGATATTTGTTGAAAACTCGACTGCATTCCTACCTCCACCCAAATCCTTTTATTCCCCAGTTTTTTTGTTTAATCAAAAACTCCAAAACTGGGATAACTTGTTGATTTCTTAAAAATGATGCTTTAAATAAAGCTTAATGAACTACAAGTGGATCGAATTCTTATGTTACCTAAGATGTGTAGGAAACCTGATACAGAGGTCCGACCAAAACTCCATAAAACTCGTGTGAAAACCAATCTCTTTTAGAATCAAATTTATGGTTGGACAAAAATTTAGGAATGTCAAACTCATTTTTCCCAGGGTTACTTGCATCCTCCCTGCCCAAATGGAGGAGGAAGTTGTTGACACCTAATTTTTTACCCTCCGTGACTAATTTAATCTTGAGTTTCTTTGATTCTTAATAAAATTAAAATATTTATTTTATCTGAATAAATGTGCTTTAAAATATTTATTTTACATCCTCCCTAACCATTTAAGTGACGATTGTACGTTTTCATATTTACATATGCGAGATCGTATAAATTTTATTTGTTAAATGAATATTTTTGTCAAAATTGGACTATTATTGAGATTAATCATGAAAATTAATTCAAATGGGTAAAATCTTCTTTAATGATAATTTGTTCTAAAAAAATATTTTATTTGAAGAAATATGTGTTTGATTTTTTTAAACTAAGAAACTTGATATCGAATCAGTGGTTAATTTGTTTCAAGCTTTGATTTAATTTAGCCGACTTATTTAAATTGTCTATAATTGAAATCAAAATTGATCACAATTGCAATGCAACTGGTCAATTGATATTTAATCTCGTTAAAATTTAAATAAAGTTTACTAAAATTTTAACCTTATTCATCCATTTTATAAACGACCAATTTTTCTACCTTTTTCATTTTAAATTGGGCCACAAAAGTAGCCAATCAAAACAAGACACCATTAAACCAACTCAATTCTTCTTACCCTACCCGTTCTGGCCTACTCTATTACCTTTCTCGTACTTCAATCAAACAATGACAAAACCTAAACCCAAAAATTTAAATAGCTTCCAACAACAACATACAACTTCAGTAAAAACGAACAACTGACCCCCCTCTTCTCTGACTCAATCTCGACCCAACATAACCCTAAACTTCCTTTTCCCACTCAAACTCTCTTTCCCCTCTTTTAATTTGTGCACATCACAAAAACCATACGCGTGTTCGTACAAAGATGGTCCAAAAATATTCTAGAAAAATGTCGAGGGGGCTTCCCCAACGGCTAAATTTGTACAATTCGTACATATTTGGAAGAATTTCATTGGTTCTTGAGCATAATTCATTTCTTCCCAAATCCTATTGGCCAATCCATTTTGAATTTCTCAAAAAAAAATTGGTATAAGGATGAGGTGTAAAATCCTAACCTTATCCTAAAATTCAAAAATATCACATTTGAAATCTCAGAAATGACCCACAGTTTTGTTTTTCCTACATCAGAGAAAGTCAAAAATTGAATTGTCAATCCCTTTGACATAAAAGGCCCCTTGGTGAGCCGAAGGAGACAAGCCTCAAGGTTTGGAAAATTCTTTGAGCAAAGAAGATATGATATTTTAGTGAAAAGTTTCCTTTTTTATGAAATTCTTGGGCTAATCAAAATTCACGAGTTGAACGTCTTTTTATAGTGGTCGTGACATCGACAGAAGCCCGAAGATATATTTTATTTTCCCGAAAGATGTAAACACACATTTCCTTTTTATTTTTTCATCGTTCCTTCTTAAGTTCCTTCCTCGTAGTTGTGATTTGTTTATTGGGAATTTTTGTTGTAGTAGGTCTCTAAGGCAGTAGGATTAGGTGATGAAGATTGTAATTTTAACACACTGATACATTGTTAGTCTAGTCTTAGGTTTAGCTTTGTCATTTTATGAAAGTTCACTTTTTTGTTTTGACTCTCTGTTATTAATCCTTAACTGCCTGTTTCTTTTAAATTAGCATATAGTTTTGAAGTATTTTTTCAGAGTGTCTCAGTTTTAATCCCTAATTTGTGTTATTTGTGCTTTTATCCATCTAAGCTCTGTTTGTTTATGCTCATAATTAGTATGTTTTTTTTTCCTTTTACTCAAATAGCATGTTACAGATTTTTAGAGTCCCGCTACTATAATAAGAAGTTAAATGTGATCTTTTATGTTTACATTTTAATCTTGCATTAATGAGTTTAGTTCTTCTTTGATTGTGATTAATGAAGTGTAGACTTTTGCTTATGTGAACTTAGTTATAACATTTTCGTCTCTTGAACTCCATATCATGTTTACAACCTAAATTCCTAATGATGTTGCGAGACCACAAAGATAATATTTTTTCCTTTTCTCCTGTTCTTTTGCTGCCTAACCATGAATATAGAGATCCTATGGCGTATTTTATCTGTTTCCCCATTATGTATTAGATAAGAATATAAACATGCTAATAAAGACAAAATCTTCAAAATTGTTGGTTGTGTTTTCCTTATGTTTTGATTATCAATCTGTCCATTGAATGAGAAAGACTGGATGAGCGCAACTTAACTGGCTACTCAAATTGTATTATGTCGTTTCGTTAATAAGGGTTGTTGGAAATGTGTTTAACTCTTGTGAAACTTTCTTTAAAATTTGCATACTACTTTTCCTTTTTTGGAAATACCCCATGTCGCATGCTCTTTATATTCTGATCTTCAAAATTGTTGTTTTTTATAAATGAATAAATATTGATCTTTTTATCAAATAAGCATCATAATGGACAAAGAAATTTTTATTCTGTGGAGGCCTAACCCAAAGATTGAGAGTTGTATTTTTGTAGTATAATCATGAGGAGGATTTTTATTCATATTGATTCATGAATATTCCTTTTCTGCTTTATTATGTTCATTTAGACTCACGTTAAGCTCCTATAAACATTCATGCCTCAAATGACTAACTTAGGAAACTGTTAGTAGATCCTTAAAGTATAAAATAAGGTCTTGTTTTTTATTGTTTTAGTTTTGGTGATAATTTATTTTAATAGGATTATTGTAGTTGACATATTTGGTAATGGGAGTCTTCATTGGCTAGTCATGAAAATAATCTTGTTATGTTCTATAATAAAAATTGAATTCATGCTACTTGCTTTGTATGTTGTTTATATTCCTTTCCTTTAGCATTTCTCTCATGAAATTGTTTTCTTCCTTATGTTCTAGTTGACTTTAATTTTCTCTACGTACTGATTTTATTTTGTTAAGTCAATGTCTAAGATGGGATATGTTACAATTTATTTTTGCTTATTAAATATGCGAATGTTTTTTGAGTACTTGGGTTCGAAATTTTGACCTTTTACTTGATTCCTCGTTAAGAACACATTATACATCTCCCCTATGTGAAGTTAAATTTGAGTTTACCTTAGCATTCACATACTTGAGGGTTTAGATGTTTGCTCGTTTCATTTCCATATATGCTACTGAAACAATCTCATGTTATTTCCATTCATCTTTTGATTTGATGAAGAAAACAAGACCTCTCGGAAAACCTCACTGGCAGCTTACAACAATGGAAAATTTAAATTTTTTTAAGCTATTTTTTTTCAGATTTTTCAATCAAAACACAAATAACGCACTTGTCAATTTTTGTATTTTAGCTTTTCCAATCAACTGATTTAAGAAATACAAACTCCACAAAAAAATCTTCTCCAATTACATCCTTATTTCATCAAATCAATCATAAAAGTGCATAAAAATTTAAACCCAAGAAAAAAGATTTAGAAAATTATTGAATATGGCTGAAACAAATGAATTTCTTAGTTAGAAGAAATAGAAGAACAAGGAGAACCCAGATATAAAGAGAATTCTAAAAAATGGAGAAGAACAGCTAAGGGAGAGTTCATGATTAAAGAAATTTCCAAGTTGAAGTGAAGAAGAAACCATTTTCTAAATATATATATATACATATGTATGTATATATATATATATATATAAATGAAATTATTTTGAAATATATTTTTACATTACTTCAATATGGCATTGACATAGCGCTGATGTGGAGGTGCGTGTAAACACTCTCTGATGTGAGAGTGGTATTGTATTTTTAGGGGTGAAATTAACTCAATTAAAAGTTATTATGGAGGTATGTAATTGTCTATGTAGTTCAGGGTCTAAAATAAGTTATGCGGACAAGTTCATTGGTGAAATGATGTATTTTCTCAGCATCCTTATGTGTAGGCCTTAGAACTCATGGCTTAGGAATGTCCTAAAATCCTGATTTGAATGTTAAATCTTTGCGTAAATTGTACTTGTTTGGTATGGTTCGCTATTGCCATTGGTTTGCACACACTTGGAGATGTTTTGAGTAACCAAAGCTATTCAAAATGATATAAATAGAATATGCACACCAAGTGTTTGATTAAATTCCCTAACAAATTCCTGAATCATTTTTACATGTTCTAAGGGCATGATCGAACATCTAGGCTATGTTTCATGTTCATAATGTAAATTGTTAATTTGAAACACAAATGGGTATTGAAACTGGATGTTTTGAACTTTGAAGAATTTTGCCTAATAATGCCTCAGTTACCACAACTTTGGTAACTGGATTGTGATCCCATTGGCACGATCGTGATCACAAAACTGCGATTGCGGATCAGTGTCCCGAGATCACGGCAACTACATTTGCTCTTCATCCTGAACCAAAATTTCATCAAGTCCATTTCTTTCCTATAAATTTTAAAGGTACCATCCCATTAGTTTAATTACATAACATGACATAACAAAGTTTTCAGATGAAAAGGTTGATAATTAACGTTGTTTTATGTTTCTCAGGTTTTCAAAGATAAAGATGGGAGGCTATGTCCAAACTCATTTCATAGATACTGAGTTCCAGAATCTATACTTTGTCTACTTGTCTAAAACCAAGTTACTCCCTAAGAGAGGCACATACTTAGACATGGTACTAGAGAAGTTCCCAGCCTTTCATGACCACTTAGTTACCAATGGGTGAAGGTGATTTTCCCTAGATCCATGTTGGGAAAATAAGAATTGGGTGACAAATTTCTATGCAAATTTCAGTATGATCTCTATCTCAGATCTAATTATGAGTATTTGAGGGAAGGAAGTCCACTTTGGAGAAGAGTAGATAAATGACATCTATAGGCTACCATATGCTGATATGAAAAAATATGAGGATAAATCTTGTGAACCTAATAGCTAGCTCATTGTTAAGTTGTGTCCCAATAAATAGGTATTGTGGTCCACCATAAAGATGTGATATCATTGCATGACTTCACAGCTGAGGCATGAATTTGGTTGACTATCATCTATGGCTGAATATCTCTATACACCATTATGACCTATATCTCTGATGTGAAATCCTGGATGACTGCATCCATTTTGAATAACATTACTCTGAATGTTGGGTGTCTTATTCTTCTAGACATACAACATTTCAAGCTTGATGATAGCTCCATACTTATATTATGATCATTGATTACTGTGTGCAGGAGATTCGGGATTGAAGAGTACCCTAGAGATACCTGGATTTACCCAAAGACAACCATTTACCCTCTTAAGATTCACGGAAAAGGTGTACCTTCTAAGATCAAAAAGAGAAAGACCAACTTAGGCAAGTTGATAGATAAGGATACCTCCTATTATAGACCATCCATAATAGGGTTGTTTGAGGTGTTCTCGCTTGAGATGAGGGAGATCAAGAAGCTTGTATCTGGGTTGCCTATGGGGTTGGGATAGAATTCCACCACCCTCACTCCTATGTTTCTTAGTCTGATTATAAGAAATATCTGGAGGACTAGAAGAAATAGGGATCCATTATTTCTAGGTTTAAAAAGGCCTACTCATCTTTGGCACAGTCACACAAGTAGCTCAGGGATTTTCAAGAGAAGATGAAGTATAGGGAGAAGAAAAAAGATAAATTCTTCACGGAGATGTAGAAGGGGTTGAAGGTCCTTTGGAAGTTCTAAAACCCAAGGAAAAACTTCCTTCTCCTAGATTTAAGAGTAATGATGAGGTCCTATATACATGGTCAGATTTGAATGATGTTGGAGGTAATGCGGAGATCGAGGGCGATGAAAGTCCTTGATGCGGTTACAGGGAGAACCCTTTACTCTATTTTTCTTTCTTGATTTTGTAGTGAGGCCACTGCAAGATTTTAGTTGGGGATTCCCGTATCCATATTCATTAATTTTTTCTTGGTCAATACTATTGAGATATTTGTTGGATGTTCTTATGTTGATTTGGATGATTTTTTTTGGGTTGCAATAATTGGGCACCCCGATGGTGCCTATATTTCATTGATTAGTTCATTCTTTAATTCCTAGTTTTTTATTTAATATTTATCATATTTGTCATGATATTGAATGAGTCATTCCCTATTATAGATTGACTGAACTAAATTCTTAAGGGAGAATCATCATGATTGGGTTTGGAGAAATAGATGCAGGAGAAGTCTAAGTACTCGTAGAATTGGAGTTTTAGGATGACTCATAGACCTATGGTGAAGTCTGAGTAGCCATACAGTTTTCCCTTATTAGAGTCAAAATGGGAGACGACGGCTTAGTTTTTTTCCATCATTAGAAAATTATGTGTGGTATAAAAGTGAAGCAAACACCCCGTCCATCCAAAAATTATTGAAAACTAAGGGCATCAACGTGAATAGTTTTATGACAATACTGAACCTCTTTTTGTGAATCCAAGGTCCTTCGTTTGTAGTATATGGTAAATACCTTCTTTTGTCTCTATTAGGAAATGCAATTGAGCCTCCTTGAATAGTTTGCATGTCATGTGCAGTGAGCGTAGTTGTTTAACTCTCATGCTTAATTGTATCATCTAGAACTTTCCCCGTTAGTCTCTCAAGGCTAATTATGATTATGCTTTATTAGTTAAAAGATCATAAGCCTTCTTTGTGAACATAGGAACCTACTTTAGCCTAAAAATCCTACCAGTTTATAGAATAGTATCCCTAGTCACCCATTTAGAGCCTTCAAGCATTTATCATGAAACCACATTGCAAGCCTTGAACTATTTTAAGTTTGCCCCTCTTTTGAACCCTACCCTTCTTGAACTTAAAAATGCAATTTGAGGCCAAAACCCTAAGTTGGGGGTGGTAAATCTTGGAAGAGGTGACCTTGGGCCCTGGTAGTGTAAGTGGATGCCTAAAATCTAAAAAAGAGAGTAAGTGAAAAAAGTTTAAAAAGAAAGAAATCATCTGAAGAAGGAAAATCATAGCTTGCACAAGAGAAATAAATAAAAAATTTCTTTCAAAAGAATTGGGTGGATTAAGGCAGTGAAAGCTGGCATGTGTGTGAAATGAAAACAAATGATGTGTTCCATGATCAAAAGTTTTATTGAATATTGTGATGTAGATGTTCAATGAGGGTGTAGCCACTTTCTTCCTAAATGACACCATACCCTTTCCCCGAGCCTACATTATAAGCTTTAAAAAAGTCCTTCGAGATCTCCCATCAAGTGTATTCGTAGTAGCGGTGATTGAAAATATTGAAAGGCATACAGTATGATACTCGCTTGTATTGAGAGATTCTTTGTGAGAGTGAGTGTTTGCAATCAAATCCCTTGTTGAATGATATATGATTTGGTGTGAGGGGTTTCTTTTTTTTGTGAGAAGACATGTAGACTAATTAAGGCAGGTGAAATTGTCATCTTTCAAAAATAAGGCAAAGGATTGTACTTTAGTTGCTATCAATGGAGAGTCACTTCTAAAGAGATAGTAATCGCTGAATTGTTATTCTTTAAAGTATTTTGCATATTTGTGATTATGCTTCATTTGGAGGGGAATTGTGAGAACGGTTTTACCTATGCTTGAGAGATACTTGTTGGTGCTAACCAGGTTCGAAGTCATAGTGATCATTTAGTCATATAAATGGGCAAATAATTACATAGTCTTATTGAGTAAGAAGTAGTGTTACTTGAGGACAAGCTAAGGTTTAAGTTGGGGGTGTTTATGAGTGGAAACCTTACCACTCATTTACATTTAAATTTGTGCACACTACTATGTATAAATGGTGTTAATGAGACAATGCCCTAATTCTCATGTTTTGCAAGTTCACAGGTAAATGGAAGAAAATTAGTAAAGTAAGATAAAAAGGGAACAAAAAGGGCAAAGTAGTGCAAAAGCTAGAAAATCAGGAGCAAGGAATGACCCTCAGATACCGTAATTGTGGTCTGAGGTTCGCGTTCACGACAAGGAAAGATCAATCAAAGTTGGCAATAGCGATCAAGAATTGGCAATGTCGATCCCGTATCCAAATGCCCAGGGGCAGTTTTATAATTTCAAGTAGCTGAATCCCAAATTCTTTAAAGGGTAAAAACCCTTTCACTTTTGGGGATATCTGGAACTAGAATTCATATTTTGGAATTGTACAAATCCTACAAAATTTGGAAAGATTATTGTGGTTAATTTTCCAAGGATTTTAGTTAAAATTGAAGTTGAATTTGAGAATACTCTTACTTAGCCTCTTCAATGGAAGCCTTTCAAACTTCATGAGTAGCTAAACATCTATCTTAGGATTATGTTGAAATAGGGTGCAAATATGTGTGGGTATTTATTGATTCTTTTGATTCTTGGTTAATGATGTTCAGTTCCACTAATACTTGATTGTTGAATTAGAGTTTGTGGGTGAAAGGACTAAATTTCAAAAAGCCCACATCATCCTCAAAAAAGGGGTGTAGGTATTCCTTTAGATCCTAAATCATTCTTGAAAGAGGGAAATGGGTAACAAGTATTTGTAAACAATAATTAGATGTTAGCTTATTCCTTTACACTACCTTAGAAATAAGGGTGGATTGTGAAATTCCTTTGCCTTGGACATCCTCTTAGAAGTAGGGATTCCCCATTGAGGTTTTGGGTTGATTTGCTTACCGAACCCATGAGTATTGATAAGAATCCATAGGTGATATTTTTGGTTTTTGGTTGAAAGAATAACTCCAAAACTCTTTACCCAGCCTACCCATATATTCATTGACTAAAATTTGAATGTGACACTTATGTACCTATGAATTATTTGCCCTTAGAAAAACATAATGCCACGACCATTATCCTATCGGAATTTCATTTAAAATTGTCGCTCTACATTGGTAGTTCAAGTAGATTTTGTTTAGAAAAACTTTCAAACCACACCCCCAAAATTTTAATTTATGTCTTACTTTATGTTTATATTGTGGGTATGTACTTAGTAGCTTTCAACACACATAAGATTCGAATACTAGTTACACTCCTTGTGGTTTTGACCCCAATTAAAGTTGGGTTATTATACTTGACAATGGTCGTCCTACACAAAACTATGGTATAGGTGTGTGTGACCTGACATGTTGGCTCGATGTAGAACATATGGTCCATATGTGCAGAAAGCAAGTGAGCCATAATTTTTTGCCCAATTTCTTTCTCTCCAGACTTCACACTTAGATTCTTACCCTACTACGTATGGTTCTGTAACTTGTAATTATTACTTCGTAAGTGGGATTATGTATCAAATTTAAGAATTTCCATTAGTATCCTCAAAAGTCCATCTTTTAATGTATCTCGCAACATTACCTAGCTTGAGTGGGACCTGCTACCATGATGAGTTGGTCACAAAGTTCCTTTACCTGGAAAATTGTGAATGTAGCAATCCTATAGTATTTTGGGTAAGTCTATAAGCTATAAACCTAAAAAAAAAAAAGTGAACACTATTATAGTGGGTTGGCTCCTACCTAACTTGATTTAACGTCGCCACACAACATGGCTAAGGTGGCTACTCAGATTTTACCAACAAGCCCATGGGTTGCCTCCCATAAAATGATTGATTTAACGTCACAACATGACATGAGTACCTTGATTACTCAGAATTCATCAAGATTTCCATAGGAATACCCTCCGGGTTATCAATATAATTTATTATGGAGACCACCCTTATTTCGGTCTGTTGATTCATTGTTTATCAAATATTGATAGGGTCCTCATCGCCTTAGACCCTGAATTAAGCTCCTCCTTCTCCATATCAACCACTGCTCTACCTGTGGCCATAAATAGTCTCCCAAATAGGATGGGTATCTTGGCGTCAACCTCACAATCTAGACTGATAAAGTCATCCAAAAATATAAAGTTATCAACTCTCTCAATCACATCAAAATAAATGCCCATAGGTCTCATAATAATGTAGTCAACCATTAACCACCACATCGTAGTCGGTTTAGGTGGGATTAATCCCAATTTCTTTAATACAGCCAGATCATCAAATTTATGTTGGC
>JAPEIP010000006.1:222447006-222503461 GCA_026120095.1 Capsicum chinense | reverse complement strand
AAGATTTCCCACAAATCGTGATACATTTTAGTGGCTACTGAGTGAATAGAGTGATGTGCACCATGCGCTTTTGCAAGGATTCGCTGTCTCAAAACACCCATAATAGACAGTCTACCCTAACATCACAACACACCATCTCCCCCTTGGGAGAAAATACTACTTTTTGACCTCTAACTGATTCCTTTAACATAACTAAACTGGGATCCTTATCATGCTTGTTCTTTACTTCAGTAACAAATGACGATTATGAACTATTTTGAACCTAAATACTACCTTCAGTTGAATCCACCAACCAAAAGCCTAATCTAGCAAGCTAATGAACCTCCTAAACTATCCTCTTCTTCTTATTATCAACATGATCAACACTATCCATAAACAATCTACTAAGGGCGTCTTCCATTACATTAACTTTGCCCGGATGTACAACGCACTAATATCATAATCTTTCAAAAATTCTAACTACCTTTTTTGAAGAAGATTTAAATCTTTTTGTGAGAATACATACTGCAAATATTTGTGATAAGTGAACACAAAAAAATGAACCCCATAAAGATAATGCCTCCAAATTTTCTAGGCGAATACAATAGCTGCTAACTCCAGGTCATAGGTAGGGTATTTCTTTTCAAGGGGTTTAAGTTGTCTAGAGGAATAGGCTATGACCTTACTTCTCTGTATCAACACACAACCCAGACCAACTCTGGAAACATTATAGTAAACAAAAAACCCATCTAAACTATCAGGAAAAGTAAAGTCTAGGCTGAGGTGAGTTGAGTCTTCAACTCTTGAAAACTCTTCATAAAGGAATCTGACCACTGAAATGTGACTTTTTCTGAGTCAATCTAGACATAAGGGTTCATTAGACAAAAATCCTTCAACAAACAACCTTTAATAGTAATCCAAACCTAAGAAATTTATGATATCTGATAGAGAGATGGGTTTGGGATAGTTTCTCACTACTTTAATCTCTTGAGGGTCAATCTAATGCCATCATCAGAAATAATATGACCAAGAAAATCTACTAATCTTAGTCAAATCTCATACTTACTCACTTTGGCTAACAACTGATGGGCTCTAATAGTCTACAAAACAATTCTGAGGTGGTCTGCATGATTATTTTCACTACGGGAGTAGAAAAGAAAATAATCAATAAAGACTACGAAGAACATGTCCAAGTAAAGATTGAACACTCTGTTCATCAAGTCAATGAAAGCTGCTGGGGCATTCGTTATTCCAAAAGAACTAACTAGAAATTCGAAGTAACAATACCAAGTTCTTAAAGTTATTTTTGAAATGTCACATTCTTTGACTCTGAGCCGATGAAGTCAGATCTGAGGACTATCTTATAAAAATAACTTGCATCTTGAAATTGGTCAAACAAGCCATCAGTCCTGGGGAATGGGTACTTATTCTTGACTGTGACTTTGTTTAACTGACGGTAATTGATGCACATTCTAAGAGAACCGTCATTCTTACACACGAAAAGAATTGGAGCACCCCATGGGGAGACACTAGGCCTGATGAATCCCTTATCTAGGTGATCTTTTAACTATTATTTTAAATCCCTAAACTCATCTAGAGCCATTCTGTAAGGGTGAATAGAGATAGACTAGGTATCTGGAAGAAGGTCTATTCCAAAGTCAATTTCCTTTTCAGGAAGAACTCCGAGAAGATCTTTAGGGAACATATCTAGAAATTCCCTCACTACTAGAACTGGCTCAAGACTTGGGGTCACAGAATTTGAGTCATTGACTTGAACAAGATGGTATACACACCCCTTGGATATTATTTTTATTGCCTTAAGATAAGAAACTATTTAACCCCTAAGTTCTAAAGTACTACCCTTTCATTCAATAATGGATTCATTAGGAAACTGAAACTGAACGACTCTATTTATGCAGTCAAATAAGGCATAACATAAGTGGAGCCAATCCATACTGATAAGGACATCTAAATCAGCCATCTCTAACTCTACAAGGTCAACTGAGGTAACTTTCTGGGATATTGCAACCGAATAGTTCCTGTATACCTACCTGGCTATAATAGAGAAACCGACTAGAATAGACACTAAGAAAGGTTGTAATAAAAATTCACGGCTGAAAATAAAATTAACAACTATATAGGGGGTTACAAAGGAGGGGAAAACTCTGGGGTCTAATTAAGCATAAACATGAAGATGAAATACCTACAACAAACCTGTAACTACATTAGGAGAACATTCCTAATCCTATCGGGACTGGAGTGTATGTAGCCTGTTCTGGCGCTGTCCACTAGTGGAACTGGATGTAGCACCCTACTTAGTCAGATGGCCTGCTGAAGTGAAAGGACAACTGTGTTGACTTTGCTAACAAACTTTAGGACATTCTATTATTCTATAGACTAGATTGACACACCCTAAACACACATCACTGTAGGCCCTACACACACCTAGATATTTTTTTCCAAATTTCTAGCAACGAGGGTTAGTACAACCACTTCTTACACTGCCCTGGGACTTTGAGCCTTGTGCTCTGTCCTAATTATTATTTTTGAACTTTGGAACTAGTGCACTAGTAGAATATAGAGCTGGGGATGAGTATTTTTGATGGAATTAAGGATGGCTACTACCCTCCGACCTGGACTATGAAAAATTAAAGCTACCTATCCTAACCTTTTTCTTCTATCTTTCTTTCTTTCTCCTTAACTTTCTCCTCCTTGATCTGCTGAGCATGAACCATAATCCTAGATAAGTCTATCTTCTAAATAAATGTAACAGTCCTATACTCCTTGACCATGCTATCAGCTACACCTAAGACAAATATACTTATTCTAGACCTATTATCAGACACCACATTAGGAGCATACCTGGCTAACTGAGTTAACTTAAGCGAATACTACTTTATGATCATACTACCCTATTTTAAATATATAAAATCCTTCACCTTAACTTCGATTAAATCCAAAAGGAAGAACCTTTCTAAGAATTTTGTGGCTAATTTCTCTTATTTTGCAGTCACTACGTCTGCGTCTCTATCCCCCTTTCACTGATTATACCATGTGTGAGATACATTCTACAACTAGTACACAACAAACTCTATACTCTAATTAGACATAACACCTATAATATTAGTCAACTTATGAACCATATGAAGGAACTCCTACAGATCATCATCAGACTTAGATCCCCAAAACTGAGGAGGGTTTACTCAGGGGAAGTCCTAAATCCTACCTGAAGCTGTATTAGCCACTGGATTGGTTTGGATAGAAACCTACTGATTATTCTAAGCTTCTACTAAGTGAGATAAAGTAGTGAAGTCAGCATTGAACTCAATATGAGAGACATGCTCATTCAGGGGATCTTCCTAAACAGGCAGAGGTATGGGCTGATTTCTATTTCTACTTATGTTGTTATATCTAGGAGGCATTTTCTATAAGTGGAAGAAAGAATGAATTAGAAATAGAGATTAAATAGAGACCATTCTCTTTCACATGACATGAACACTAACAGAAGAAAAACATTTTCTAAAACATCTTGTTGCCTCTTGTCTATATGTGTGGCTTGATTTACACCCATGTATAAGACTCTACTCAATGCCACTTTTAGAATCCCTAGGACGTTGTGAAACCTTAGCCTCTAATACCATGTTTTGTCATGATCCGAGGCTACCCCCTAGTTGTGAAACGGTGCTTACGATCACAAGTGACCACTAGCTAAACCATGAGCTAGTACCGATTATTAGCACCGAGTAAAACTTAAAATAAAAGATGTGTGGAAATCAATTGAATGCGCCATAAGGTTAAATAATAAAAGCAATATATCTGAATCCATAAGTCTAAAATATATAAAAAATACTAAAATTTGACTGATATAACTGATAAACTAACTAACTATCTAAAATCCTTCATTGACTGAGGCTTTGGTGGGAGAAGCCCCTAACTAACTACTACTCGCTAACTAAAAAGTAATACTCAAATACTAAAAGAAGAATATTAGATCCTCAAACCATGAGGATTCACCTCTACTACTGCTGATGATAAGCTGAACTCTCTGGGAACGGTCAGGAAATAGAGCATTCGAACCTATGATATTAAACATCATAGTGCAAAAAATAAGTATGTGATCATTACTTTGAATATATTGGTATAAGAGATGAGGTTAGGCTGAAAGGCATGGGTTATGTTCAAGAAGTAAAGACTGGCTGAATAGTATGAGATTATTGAATATAAATATGTGAAAGATATAAAATCTAAGAATGCATGACGAAGCATATAATATGATTTTAAAATAGTTTGTATACTACAATACTAAAATTTGATATTGAATAACTTATAACTATACGCTATGGTCACGCAAACTTGAAACTAAATTTTGTACTATATACTAAATTGGGACTGTTTGAGGTATCATCTAACCTACATGCCCCAAATAGAGCTAACTGAGGTCCAACCTATAACCCCAATATTTAGGGTGTCAGTACTGTTGTAACGCCTGGAGAAAGTACCCCGAACGTCACACGATTTTTAGGACTATAATTAGTCCCAAGATAACCCTTTAAGACTTCTAATAAGTCTAAAACTCATAATAAAAATGATCTAGGCATGCAAAATTACCAAAATATAGAATATATGCTTTAAACTGTACTAGGTCTAACTGATCATAACATCTGAAAGAAAATCACTTGGAAATATGGTCTACCAATAATTTAAAATCTGAAATATAACTAACAGTCTGACAAGCCTCTACTACTACTAACTAGAGAGCCAGTGGGACAAACCCCTCGATGACTTGAACCAAACTAAAAACAGGTAAACAAAATACTTTATAAAGCTTAAAATATGAATAATTGGACCCTCAAACTATGAGGAATCACCAACGGTTGGGATGTAGATCGAAATCCTCGGGGTCAATAACTCCACTGGAACTGAGTACCTGAACCTACATTATTAAAAGTTGTAGTACATAGACATATATGTGGATCAGTACTTTTAGAATGTAAAGAGCATATTGGGGTGAATGTATAAGTAAAAGCCATAACTAACTATACATATAACTTGTAATGAATGCATGCTAAGTGTAAATGACACACATTGGCTTGAATAATATAAAACTGTGAAATATAAGCATATTGTTGTAAAGCATAAAGACAATCCATGTGAGCCATCATAGTTAGTTCTAAAAGTTGTTCTTCTACTCTTTTGGATCATGGAATAGGTGAGATTGAAATTAAGTCTATTTTTAAATCTTGCAGGCTAAGTGTAAAAAGGACTCACCTTTATATCATACCCCATACTTTTCATAGCTTAATTTTTCTCCTAGAATGTTAACGATTAGGTTTAAAAATGAATATCTTTTTTATGTATATAATTTTCCAAATTTAGACCAGCCATTGTGTAGGAAATTAAATAAGCCTTCCATCGATATTAATTACGCTAAAATCCGATACTCGCTTAAGATGTTAGGGCAATTTTAGTAAGGTAGTATGCCATTTGAGCAATCACTGTGTCGCGGTGAAGGGTAAAATCACAATTGTCATTTTCCAAATGACCACCATGATTGGATCATGTTGTGGAGAGGTATAATTTCCCAATTTTCAATTTCCAATGGCTTACCATGATGGTGACGCATCGCGGTGATAGAGCAAAATGACATTTCTATAGTGCACTGTGATGGCTTCGCGTTAGGAAGGGCTTCCAGTTCCCAATTGTCCCTTATCCACTGAGCCTCCGTGATAGTGGAGCATTGCGGTGGCATGGTAACTCGGTAAAACCTTATTTTTTCCAGTGTTGATTAAATGTTAGAAGGGGTAGTTTTGTTAATTCCCCAAGCCCCCACTTCATCCAAAACAAAGAATTAAGTATATCCCAATCCCTTTATTCTTATTTTCATCTTTTCTCTCTCAAAGCAAAACCCTAGAGCTCCCAAGCTTCTTCTCCAAGAAATTAAATGCCTCTATTGTTTCTCCTTGAAAGCTCAAAACTTAGGATTCCCAAAACAAGATAATCAGGAACTCATCTTCAAAAACTCAAATAGGAATCTAAAATTCTAGATTATTCATCTAATCATCTACCAAGGTATGTAGGGTTTATGTACAAGGATTCTCTTCCGTCCTTGTGCCCAAAACAAAGTTTTAATTACAAATTCATATGATTTTGAATGAGTATACATGATATTTGAATTAGGGTTCATACCCATTATTGCTATTTGCAAGATTTTGAGTTTTTGAGAGATTTTGAAGATGCTTTGCATGTCTATTTCTATATTTTCATGCCTATTGCAGTAAATTCCAGATTTTGAGATGAATTATCATAGTTTTCACTATCAAGAATAATCTTTATTATGTTTTGACATGTGTTTGATGCACGAGATACTAAGCCTAAGTTTATATGTTGATATTTCAAGAAAGCTAATGCTTTAAGCATCTTATGATCAAATTAATTACAGATTTATAGTAAAGATTTGATTTTTTAATCCTTAGATAAGATTTGGAATCCACTTTAAAGATTTGTTATAGATTAAAGAATTCAGAACAACTTTATTTACAGATTTAATTAGATAAATGCATTATCGATTTCAGAATAAACCCTTATGCTAGTTTTAAAGTGGATTTCCAACAGAATGAGCATACAAATTTAAAAGGAAGTAGTATTTAGCATCGTACGAGAAGTATGGGATTAGTGTGCCCTATCTTCCATAGAACTACACAGCCAGCGTAGGTACTGATTATTAGGTTATTCCCATTTTTACATGGATGACAGTTACAAATATAATGACAACTCAGGTTATACTCCTTGGCAAGAGTATGGCATCTCTTCCCATCTCGAGGTTTTCCACTTGGGAATAGGACGTTAGACTCCATATTAGCTCACATGGTTTATGTCGGTTAGAAGAACCTCCCTTCAGATAAAGTATTTTATCCAACAGAAAAGAATAACATAAAAGCTTTTTAGAAACAAAGTGTAAAGGCTCACAACTTTATTTAGATTACATTTTATAGAAATATATTAGTTACAAATTTCAGCTTTCAAATTTAAGATATTAAAGTGAGTCCCTTTTACACTTAGACAGTATGATTTACAGATAAAATACTAGCACAAATTTTAGAAATAAATATTATGACTCACTAGATTTATAAAGTATGATTGCTTCTTACTATTATAGATTTTAGTTTTAAAATTTTCAGCTCATGTGAGTCATTTACATTTAGCATCATTGTTTTACAAACTATGATGATGATTGATATTATGTTTTACTTGTGTATTTCACCCCATATACTTAGTACATCCTTAAAGTACTGATCCACATATATGTGTATGAGCTACATTGTCTCATAATGTAGGTTCAGGTGCTTAGTTTCAGCAGCGCGAGTGATATCGAGCATCTCCATCTACATCCCAACAGTTTGTGAGTCCTCACGATTTAGGGACTTAGTTATTAAGTTCATTTTTAGCTTAGCAGTTTAGATGATTCAGTATTATTTTTAGACAGTTCGAGTCAACTAGAGGTTTGTCCCAGTGATTCTCTAGTTATTAGTAGTAGAGGCTTGTCAGACTGCTAGATTTGATTCATACTTATAGTATTTTTTTTTCATAGATTATATTTAGATTATTCTCAATTATTTTAGACAATTTTCCTCATATAGTATGGCTTTTATGTCAATGTTTCCTTTATTATGAGATTTAACTTAGTAACAGGCAGACAGGGTTAGCTTAAGGCTATTCGTAGTCTTGAGCACTGTGTGATGTATCAATACCAGGTTTTAGGGTATTACAAACTTAGTATTAGAGCCTGAGGTTTATAAGAGTCCAAGGGAGTTAGACTAGCTGCATTACATAGAGTTTTGATCATGGGAGTGAAGCGTACTACATTTATGAATAAGAGGTTGCAGGACGTTCTTAGGAAATAATCTCTTTCTTCCATGATATATCATACTTACTGTATCTCTATTTTATTTTAACTCATGCTCTTACATGACAGTTGAATATACCTCCTCGTTGAGCTAACACCCACAAAAATGATAACCAACCACCCCAGCTGTTGACCCTTTGAATGAGAACGTATCCCATACTGAGTTTAGGGTTACCTTTCAGGCATTGTCCCAAGCTATGGCTGTAAATGTTCAGGGAAACTATTAGGATACAGTTACACTTTAGTAGAATAGTGATTTTGTAGTAGCCAGAATTTGATAATTTATAAGAAAGAATCCTCTAGAGTTTTTTAGGTCAAAAGTAGATGAGGACCCATAGCTTTCTTTAGATGAGCTAAAGACGATCACCCAGATTATGCATGTTTTTGAGGAGGACAGTATATAGTTTGTATCCTATAGATTGAAGGATTTAGCATATGATTGGGTGGTTATTTGGAAGAATGGTAAAGGTAAGAATGCAACTCCCATATATTGGTAGGTATTTTGAGATACTTTTCTATATAGGTTCTTTCCATGTGAGATAAGAAATTCTAAGATAGAAGAATTTGTGAATTTGAGGCAGGGCTAAATGATAGTGAAGGAGTACTGCCTTAAGTACAATCAATTGTCTAAGTATGCCCCTGATACGATGGATGATCCTAGGGCAAGTATGAGTAGTTTGTCACTGGAGTGTCTTGCTTGGTAGTCAAGGAGTGTAGGACTTCCATGCTTATTAGAGATATACATCTTGCTAGATTGATGAGTCATGCTCAACAGATTGAGGCAGAGAAGTTGAAGGGAAGAGAGAGGGAAAATAAGAAGGCTAGAATAAGGAAGTTTGAGTATGGCTGGGCTAGGTTTCATGGGGGAAATCTTTCGTAGTCTCAAAATTATTCATCTATGCCAGCACCATCTTCAGCTGGTTTTCTTGGTCCCAGAGCTAGGCAGGAGAAGTAGGGTAAGTCTTCTATGTCTAGATCTTAGAATAGTATATGTAGAGGGCCCAATTATTCTCTATGAGCTAAGTGTGGTAAGAATTACCACCCTGGTGAGTGTTTAGTTCGACAGAAAAGTTGTTATGGTTGTGGTAAGTTGGGCCATAGAATTAGAGTGTGTTTGCATGATAAAAAGGGAAAGAGAGATGTTTGTCCCCAGACTTAGGCTACTAGTGCACCAGCTCCTTTAGGTTGCCTAGTTCCTCTTAAGGGTGCATCATCAAGTACCGATGGTGGTCAATGCCAGAATCATTTTTATGCTTTACCATCCCCTCAGGAGCAAGAGAATTCACCAGAGGTTATTACTGGTATGCTTTGTTTCTTTCATCTTGATATTTATGTATTGTTAGACCCTAGGTTGAGTTTTTGTTATGTGACCCTGCTAGTTGCAGTAAATTTTGAAATAGGTCCTGAAAAGATCCCTGAGCCATTCTTGATTTCTACTCTGATAGGTGAATAAGATTTTGGCAAATAGATCTATAAAAAGTGTCTTATCACTATCCTTTATAAAATCATGTTAGAAGACCTAATAGAGTTAGATATGGTTAATTTTGACCTTATTCTTGGTATGGATTGGCTCCATTCTTGTTATACATCCATATATTTTTGCACTCAAGTGGTGAAGTATCAATTTTTAGATGAGCTAGTATTTGAGTGGAAAGGTAATTTAGTATCTGTCATGAGTCATTTCATATCTTATCTTTAAGCCAGAAAATTAATATCTGAAGGGTGCAATTATCATCTAGTTTGATTCAAACCAACTTAGTCTGAGACTCCAATAGTTCAGTCAGCCAATGTAGTCAATGAGTTTCCTGATATTTTTCCCGAAGATATTCCAGGGCTACCTCTCGATAGGGAAATAGAATTCAAGATTGACCTTCTCCTAGATTCTCAGCCTATTACTATTCTTTCTTATTGTATGGCTCCTACTGAGCTTAAATAGTTAAAAATGCAACTCAAAGAACTTCTAGATAAAAGTTTCATAAGGCCTAGTGTTTCCTATGGGGAGATCTCATCTTATTTGTGTGTAAGAAAGATGGTTCTTTACAAATGTGCATTTACTATCGTTAGCTGAATAAAGTTGCAATAAAAAGTAAATATCCTCTTTCTTGAATTGATGATTTATTTGATCAACTACAAGGTGGGAGTTATTTTTCAATGATATTCCAAACACAACTTTCAGAACATGTTATGATCATTTTGAGTTTCTAGTCATCTCCTTCGGCTAACAAATGCCCTAGAAGATTTCATGGACTTGATGAACTGAGTGTTCAAATAGTATTTTGACATATTTTTCATACTCTTTATCGATGATATTCTTGTTTACTCTCATAGTGAGGATGATCATGTAGATCGCCTTAGAATTGTATTTCAAACTCTTAGAGATCACCAGTTATTCTCCAATTTCAATAAATGTGAATTTTGGCTAAGGTCAGTAGCTTTCTTCGATCATATTGTTTCTAGTGATGGCATTAGAGTTAATCCTCAAAAGACAAAAGCTGTAAGAAATTGGCCTAGACCTATCACTACATCAGAAATTAGGAGTTTCTTGGGTTAAGCTAGCTATTACAGATGTTTTGCTAAGGGTTTCTCATTTATTGCATCTCCTATGTCTAGATTGACCTAAAATAAAGTTAAGTTTTAGTGATCAGATTCCTGCGATAAGAGTTTTTATGAGTTAAAGACTCGACTCACTATAAGACCAATTTTAGCATTACCTGATGGTACAAATGGTTTTGTGGTGTATTGTAATGTCTCTAGAGTTAGTTTGGGTTGTGTTTTGATGCAGAGAGGTAAGGTCATAGCCTATCCCTCTAGATAGCTAAATCCTTATGAAAAGAATTACCCGACCCATGATTTTAATTTAGCTCTTGTTGTGTTTTCTTTAAAAATCTGGAGACACTTTTTTTATGGGGTGCATGTTGATGTGTTTACAGATCACAAAAGCTTGTAGTATGTGTTTACTTAGAGAGAGTTTAATCTTCGGTAGAGAAGGTGGTTAGAATTATTAAAAGATTATGATATGAGTGTGTTGTATAATTCAGACATGGCTAATGTAGTAGCAAACACCCTTAGTAGATTGTCTATGGGCAGTGTTGCTTATGTGGAGAATGATAAGAAAGATTTAGTTTGAGAAGTTCATCGGTTAGATAGATTGGGTGTGAGATTAGTTAATTCATTTGAAGGGAATGTTTTGTTTTAGAGTATTTCCAAATCATCTCTGGTTTTGAAAGTTAAAGGGAAGCAATATGAGGATCCTAGTTTGGTCAAACTGAAGGAGTCAGTTAAAGACAAAAAGGTAGATTTTTTCTCCCAAGGGAGAGATAGTGTGTTGAGGTACTACAGTAGATTGTGTGTTCCATGTGTTGATGATTTAAGGCAGAAGATTATGGTGGAAACGCATGGTAGGCGTTATTCCATTTATCTAGGAGCCACCAAGATGTACCACGACTTGTGGGAAATCTATTGGTGGAATGGTATGAAGAAAGATATAACAGAGTTTGTAGCAAAGTGTGAAACTTTTCAACAGGTTAAGGTAGAGCACCAAAGACCTGGTTGTACATTCAAATAGTTTGGTATCCCCATTTGGAAGTGGGAAGTGGTGAATATGGATTTTGTAACTGGTTTACACCATTCGCGTCCTCAGCATTACTCGATTTTGGTTTTTGTAGATAGATTGAATAAGTAAGCATATTTCTTGCCTGTTCACATGTCTTACACAGTTGAAGATTATGCCAAGTTGTATATCAGGGAGTTAGTCAGATTGCATGGAGTTACTTTATCTATCATGTTAGATAGGGGTACTCAATTTACCTCTCAGTTTTGGAAAGCCTTTTAGAAAGGTCTTGGTACCTAAGTTTATCTTGGTTCAAGATTTTATCCGTAGACAGATGATCAGGTAGAAAGGACCATTCAGACCCTAGAGAAAATATTGAGGGAATGTGTTATCAATTTCAAAGGTAGGTGGGATGAGCATTTGCCATTGATTGAGTTCGCTTATAATAATAGTTATCATGCTAGTATGTAGATAGCTTCTTGAGGATTTTTATTGGTGAAGATGTATATCGCTATTTGGTTGGTTCAAAGTAGGTGGAGCTGCTTTGATTAGGCAAAATATGGTGTTTGAAGCCATGGAGAAAGTTCAGTTGATCTAAGAGAGATTGAAAACAACTCAGATTCGTTAGAAATCTTATGAAGACATAAGAAAAAGAGATCTTGAGTTTGAGGTTGATGACCCTGAGAATTTGAAAGTTTCACCGATGAAAGTGGTGAAGAGGTTTGGCAAAAAGGGGAATCTTAGTCCCCATTCTGTAGGCCCCTTCCATATTTTGAGCCGTGCTGGGAAGATAGCATATGAGCTTGAGTTACCCACAAATTTACCCTCACTTCATCCAGTTTTCCATATTTCCTTGTTTAAAAAGTGCATGGATGATTCAGCCATTATAGTTCCTCTAGAAAGTATAGATGTTCAGAACAACCTCTCATCCGAAGAAGTCCAATAGAGATTCTTGATAACCAGGTCTGTAGATTAAGGAACAAAGAAGTTCCCTTAGTCAAATTTCTGTGGCAAAATAAGTCTATTGAGGGTGCTAATTGGGAAACAGAAGCAGACATATGTACCAAGTATCCTCATATCTTTTCCACGAACTTAGATTTAGTCGAAGGTAATAGTTTTCCTACATTCAATTCTTTTCCAGTCTCAGATTCAGCCATATGGCTATTTTCATGAAAACTCATGCACTCGCAGATTAGTTCAGTAGCACATTATGTTTGAGATTCAGTCATGCAGTTTATTTCAGTTCTGCATGATAGTTTATAGCCTTAGATTTCTACGTATTTTCAGCTTAACTAGCCACATTCGAGGATGAATGTTCTCAAGGGGGAGATATTGTAATAGCCCATACATTTCCTAGCTTAATTTCTCTCCTAGAATATTAAGGATTAGCTTTAAAAATGATTATATTTTTTTATGTATAGAATCTTTCATATTTAGACCCTCCATT
The DNA here is from genome assembly GCA_026120095.1 of Capsicum chinense. Lineage (NCBI taxonomy): Eukaryota > Viridiplantae > Streptophyta > Magnoliopsida > Solanales > Solanaceae > Capsicum > Capsicum chinense. The sequence goes on along the minus strand of JAPEIP010000006.1, from coordinate 222,490,582 downwards.
GTGTAGGAAATTAAATAAGATTTTCATCGATACCAATTTCGCCCAAATCATGTATAAAATGTTAGAGAAATGTTAGTAAGGCAGTATGCCATCTGAGCAATCACCGCATCTCCATAAAGGGTAAAATCACAATTGTCATTTTACAGAGGACCAGCGTGATTGGATCACATCACAGAGTGGTCTAATTTTCTAATTGTCAATTTCTAGTGCTCACCGCGATGGTGGCGTATTGCGGTGATGGCCAAAAGGACATTTCTATAGCATACCACGATGGCTCCACGTTGCAGAGGGTTTCAAGTTCCCAATTGTCCCTTATCTAGTGAGCCACCACAATAGTGGTGCATCTTGGTGGCATGGTAAATTGTGAAAACATTATTTTTTTTCCAGTTTCGATTAAATACTAGAAGGGGTAGTTTGGTGAATTCCCAAGTCCCCAATTCGCCTAAAACAATGAATTAAGCATATCCCAAGAACTTTATGCTTTTTTACATCCTTTTTCTCTCAAATTAAAACCCTAGATCTCTAAATCTTCTTCTCTAAGAAATTAAATTTCTCCATTGTTTCTCTAAGAAAGCTCAAAATTGAGGATTCCCAAGACAAGATAATCAAGAACTTAGCTTCAAGATCTTAAATAGGATTCCAAAATTCTAGGTTCTTTATATATTCATCTACCAAGGTATATGGGGTTTATGAACAAGGTTCCTTTTCCATCCTTGTGCCCAAAACCAAGTTTTAATTACATATTCATATGATTTTGAATGAATATACATTAGATTTGAAATAGGGTTCATACCGATTATTTCTATTTGACAGATTATGAGTTTTTGAGAGATTTTAAAGATGATTTGCATGTCTATTTCTATATTTTCAAGCCTATTGTAGTAAATTCTAGATTTATAGATGAATTATCATAGTTTTTATTATCAAGCATGAACTTTATGATGTTTTAACATGTGTTTGATGCATGGGTTACTAAGCCTAAGTTTATATGTTGATATTTCAAGAATGGTGATACTTTAAGCATCTTATGATCAGATTAGTTATAGATTTATAGTAAAACTTTGATATTTTGATCCTCAGATAAGATTTGAAATCCACTTTAAAGATTTATTAAGGATTACAGAGTTCAGAACAACTTTACTTACAGATTTAATCATATAGATGCATATTGGTTTCAGAATAAAACCTTATGCTAGTTTTAAAGTGGATTTTTAATAGAATGAGCATAGAAATTTAAAAGGGAGTAGTATTTAGTGCCGAGCGGGATGTGTGGGATTAGCATACCCTATCTTCTGTAGAACTACGTAGAAAATGTTGGTATAGATTATCAGATTATTCCCATTTCTATATAGATGGCAGTTACAGATGTTATCACTTAGCTCAGGTTATACTCCTTGGCAAGAGTATGATACCTCTCCCCATTGTGAGGTTTTCTCCTTAGGGGAACTTGACATTGGACTCCATGTTAGGTCACATGGTTTATGTCGGTTAGAAGAACCTCCCCTATGATAAAGTATTTCCCATAATAAAAAAGAATAACAAAAAATCTTTTAAGAAAACTAAGTGTAACGGGTGACAACTTTATTCAAATTATGTTTTACAGAAAGATATTAGTTATAGATTTCACCTTTTAGATTTTAGATATAGATAACTTTTACATTTAGATAGTGTAATTTATAGACAGAATACTAGCACAGCTTTCATAACTAAATGTTATGACTCAATAGATTTATAAAGTATTATTGCTTCTTACTATTACAGATTTCAGTTTTCAGATATTCTAGATTATGTGAGTCATTTACATTTAGCATGCATTTTTAAAAAATATATGATGATGATTGATATTATGTTTTGTTCATACATTTCACCCCCATATACTCAGTACATCCTCAAAGTATTGATCCACAAGTACGTCTATGTGGTACATTATCTCATAATGTAGATTCAAGTGCTCAGTTTCTGCAGCATGAGTGATTTTAAGCATCTCCATCTACATCCCAATAGTTGGTGAGTCCTCATTGTTTGGGGAGTTAGTTATTCAGTTTATTTTTAGCTCTGCAATTCAGATAATTTAGTATTCATTTCAAATAGTTCGAGTCAGCTGGGTGTTTGTTCTAGTAATTCTCTAGTTATTAGAAGTAGAGGCTTGTCAGACTGCTATATTTGATTCAGACATATAATATTTTTTCAGAGATTATATTTAAATTATTCTCAGTTATTTTAGATAATTTTTTGCATATAGCGTGGCTATTATGTCTATGTTTCCTTTATTATGAGATTCAGACTTAGTAACAGGCAGACAGGGTTAGGTTAAGGCTACTCGTAGTCTTGAGTACCGTGTGACACCTTGGGACCAGGTTTTGGGGCGTTACACTTTATTATCTATAAACTGAAAGATGAAATCTCATAGCTAATGTCTTATGTAAAACAATATCTGAATAAAATTGTTAGACTTTACACTTCGTTTCTAAAATCTGTTCTATTATTCTGTCATAGGACTTAGGGAGGTTCTTCTAACAAACATACACCATGTGAGTGATGTGTGAGCAGATGCTACCTCATTTAAGGCTTTTTACCCAGAATAATTGCAAAGTCTTAAGCAAATTTTATCGTTTTTTATTATTTTCTCTTTGATATTGCAGTAAAAGTCAAGATGCATAAAAATACATGAAAGCTCCATCAAGAAGGATGATTTTTGGTAAAAGATGCAAGAAATTAAGTTCTGAGTATTTCTTCTGATGACTTGGTCTAATAAGCTATTAAATCTGTGATAAGCTATCAGACCATGTCGTCACACATTGGCAGAGAATAAGAAGATTGAAGATTTTCTAATAACATATCCTGATAAGCTATCAGAGATCTCTGATAAGTCGTCAGGCATGTTGTCACTCAGAAGCAGAAGGCAGAAATTAGAAGCAAGGTCTGACGACAAGTCTGATAACTTATTAGACTTGTGATAAGTCATCACATAGGACGTCAGACAGATGAAGAGGACCTGACGACATTTTCTGATAACTTATCAAATTTGTGATAAGTTATCAGACATGTCGTCACTTAAAAGAAAAATTCTGAATTCTTAATTTCGAATTTTTCATAAGTCACGAATATAAATAGAAGCTTTTAGGCTTCATTGAGGGGATGCATCATCTTGGACATCTTGAAACGGCTGGAACTCATTCCAAAGGCCAGTTTACTTCTTTTTGGTCTCTTAACTTGGGATTCAATTTTCAATTCTTTGATTTAGTTGTGGGATATTCTTCTTGAATTTGAGAAGAGAATCAATTTCTGACTACATGTTTTGTAAGTTTAATCACTTTGACTTATGAATTCAGTTATTGTTATTGCTTTCTCTTTCATGTGGAACTAAAACCCATAACTAGGGTTATGGGATCTATGATTATTCCTCCATGGATTTAATAGTTGGCTAGGGTTTGAGTGATTGTGGGGACATCTTGATAATTTCTTTGTTATGATTATTATTTCTTTGTTGCAAACAATAGATCACAATTTATGTTGATTTGCTCGAACTGAGAAATAAACTAAAGGTAGCAAATTATCAATGAGGATTTGGGAAGGTTAAGTTCTCATCTAATGATTAATGTTGTAACAAGATTGGGCAACTCGTGATAAAATCAGTATGAATAGAATGCTTTCCTAAGTTTGAGAGAATTAGGGAGTTCAAGATCTAGGTAGGTTGAGAAACTCTTAGATGGATAGTCAAAACTGATAATTTGGTGTTTCCCATAAGTCACAAGAATTCAATACTACAACTATTATTCAATGGAGGATTACTAATCATAGTGATCACAACCCTAGTTTCTCTCTATCATTTATTTGAACCATTGAAATTTTAGTTTTGAGCTTTAAAGCAAATTAAAACTTTAACATTTGTTTGATCAATGAAAACCCCCATTTTATCTTTTTGTATCATTTGTTTGAATTTAACTTGTAGCTTTAGTCTCAAATTAGTTTAATCGCTACTCATATTATTCCCTGTGGATTCGACCCCAACTCCAAAGTTGGATAAATATATTGACGATGAGCGCCTTGCAATAAATTGACGTGTAAGTTGAGCGTTATCAAAAATGGTGCTGTTGTCGGAGGACAATTTGGCGTTTTCAGTTGGTTTAGAATTTTAGCCTACTTGCTTGAATTCAAACTTGTAAATGTTTATTTTTAGTTTTCTTTTATCTTTTGTGTTTGGTAGATTTTTATTTTAGTTTACTTATTACTATGGCATCGTGGAATGAACATGTGCTTGGTGGTTGTAAATCTTATCTTGATGATCCATGTCCATGTTATGATGGACCTCACTTTTGGCAAGATTGTCGATATGCTCCCCGGAGAGAGATGTGTGCACCATCTCCATCCTACCGGGAGTACAATTGTTCTTTATGTGGTGGTCATGATGGACATTGGAGTGATTTCCGAAATGCCCTTTCCCCCTATTGTGCTAACCTAAATTCTAGTTCTTCTAATGAGTTTTCTAGGTCTTATGGTCAAGAAAAGGAAGAATGAATCACCGATAAGAGTAGCATTAAAGCTATATTTCAATGAATGTTGGATCTCCAAAAAAATGTATGATATCGTTGTGATATGCGTCAAGATATGAAGCCAATCATTCATGAGGAGATAGATATAGAGGTCAACCATTCAAACCATTTTTCTGTATTATGTTTAGATGATATCTTATCTGTGGAATCATTTAAAACAATGGAAGAGTGTGAAGATGAGAAGCAAGAACCCTATATTGATGTTGAGCTTGATGATGAGCAACCATCAGTGATTTCCCAATCAACCGAACCAACCATGAGAGATGATGCCAAGATTGAGGAAATGGTGCTAGAGGCAAAAGAAGAAACAAAGAAAATCTCTAATAAAGACTCTAGCTCAATTCGAAGTGAAGATGTCGAGAAGGTGAATAAAAGTGAGTGTGTAAATTTTGAATTTAGATTGATTGGGTCTCACTCAAAGCACTTTTCTACATTAATCTTATCTATTGAATCATTTAAAATAGTAGAAGAGTGTGAAGATGAGGAACAAGAATCCTATATTCTTGATTTTACAATAGATAAGCAACATAAAAATACACCTTACTTTAAGGACGAGTGGTTTACCACACTCAATCTATTACTCGACTTCTTAATTTTTGTATTGTCCTCTATGATCGAGGGAAGAAGATAGACTCTAAGTTGGGGGTGAAATTCATATCCTCAAAGTAGAGGGATAAAGGATGAAGCACTTTTAAGGTATCTTGATGAATTCTGAGTAGTCAAGATAACCTAGTCATGCCGTGACATTAATTCAGGCATTGATTGGGAGGCAAACCAAGGTATTTTGTTGTTTGTATTCATATTATGTGTTGACATCAAATATTTGCACCCATGGTGCCACAGGTATGTAATAACTCTCTTGTTTTGGTTTGACGCATTGGGGACATTGCATGATTTTAAGTTGAGGATGGGGCTACTTGTGGGCGTTGATGTCCTCTTGGGGTTTTTATTGCCATGCCTCTTTTCCCCGGAGCCTTGTTCCTAGTAGAGATGGCATATTTAGGCCTATTGTGTTTGTTTTGTGATGTGTTGTAGTTAACTGGGGGCAAAACAAGTACCTTAGGTAGTTAACACATTTTTATTAATTTTTGAACACCTCTCCAATGGTTTGTTTTATAACTGTGTGATATGCATTTATGTGTGACTACTGTGCATCTTGTTATGGCATTAGTACAAGTGACATGATAACCATGGCTAAACAATTGCATGAACAGAATGGGTAGTAGCTTGTGATGTACCTTTGTGCCATGTATGTGTGAGATACTACCAAGTTCCCATTGTGTATTGAGTCCAAAACTTGCCCGGTTGGTCTTGCCTTTGTTGTAGGATAGAGGTTAGGAAAGGATTATTGGCCGTTGTTGATATTAGTCCACTTTTAGCCTAAATGACCTTCCATGTGTAAATAATATCACTTGATCCTGATTTTAAGCCTGAATACCTATTCTTTTTATTGTACCTATCACCTTTCCATTTGTGTCACAATGAACCTGTTTTGTCCCTGATCCTCCTTGGACATTGTGTACTTTGACTTAGGCAAATAGCCTAAGTTGAGGGTGGCTACCATAGGGGTGCATGATGTAAAATGAGTATGATGAAAAGTATAATAAAAGAAAAGAATAAAAATATGGGTGCGATGGAAAAAGAATAAGAAAAGAAAAGTTGTGAAAAAGATGAAATGATTGTCAAAATGACCGCACCCATCTTGAATATGTGTGTTCAAGAAAAGAGAAGAATATAAAAAGGTTAATGAGACCCCAGAAGCTAGTGTAGTGTCAAGAAGACTTAGTCACTTTATATATCATAGAGTATCCTACCAGCCCCTAGCCTACATTACAAGCCAAAGAGAAGACCTATAGTGATCCTAGATGAATTGTCTGAAAATCTTGGTAATGAAAATAAGGGCAAGCCTATGGTATTTGGCATACATTAATTGGAACTTCATTCTGATAGCAAGTGTCTTTCGACTGTCCCCATGGTTACATATGTGATGTTTGATAAAAGTAAAGTGGGACTACTTTGTAGTGAGGGCACACTGGTTACGTTGCTAGTTGCTAACTTGTTTGGATAGTGTAATCTTGGTACATACATGGTTGCTGTTGCTGAATTCATGCCATATCTTGATTCCTGTGTTTCGCATTGTTGTTGTTCAATAATATACACAGTTGTTTTTAAATTAATTGGCCTTAGAGATGGTGAAGATGTTTTGAGATAATATGGATGGTTGACTGCCGAATATACTTTGTATCCTCTTGGTTGTGTTTTAGTTGCTTGAGGACAAACAATTGCTTTAAGTTGAGGGTGTTGATGTGTGAGCAGATGCTAACACATTTGAGGCTTTAAACTAAGAATAATTGCCAAGTCTTAAGCAACTTTTATCGTTTTTTATTATTTTCTCTTTGATATTGCAGTAAAAGTCAAGATGCATGAAAATACATCAAAGCTCCATCAAGAAGGATGATTTTTGGTGAAAGATGCAAGAATTTAAGTTTCGAAGATTTCTTCTGACAACTTAGTCTGAAAAGATATCAGGTCTATGATAAGCTATCAGACCATGTCGTCACACATAGGCAGATAACAAGAAAATTGAAGATTTTTTGATGACATATCCTAATAAGCTATCAGATCTCTGATAAGCCGTCAGACATGCCGTCAATCAGAAGCAGAAGGAAGAAATTGGAAGAAAGGTCTAACGACAAGTCTGATAACTTATCAGACTTGTGATAAGTCATCACAAAAGTCGTCAGACAGATGAAGAGGACCTGACGACATTTTCTGATAACTTATCAGATTTGTGATAAGTTATCAGACATGTCGTCACCTAAAAGAAAAATTCTGAATTTTTAATTTTGGATTTTTCTTAAGTCAAGGATATAAATAGCAGATTTTAGGGTTCATTGAAGGGTTGCAACATCTTAGACATCTTCAAATGGCTGGAAGTCATTCCAAAGGCCAATTTACCTCTTTTTGGTCTCTTAACTTAGAATTAAATTTTCAATTCTTTGATTTAGTTGTGGGATATTCTTCTTGAATTTGGGAAGAGAATCAATTTTTGACTACATCATTTGTAAGTTTAATCACTTTGAATTATGAATTCAGTTATTGTTATCGCTTTTTCTTTCATGTGAAACTAAAACCCACAACTAGGGTTGTGCGATCTATGCTTATTCCTCCATGGATTTAATAGTTGGCTAGGGTTTGAGTGATTGTGGGGACATCTTGATAATTCCTTTGTTATGATTGTTATTTATTGGTTGCAAAAAATAGATCCTGCCTTATGTTGATTTGCTCGAACTGAGAAATAAACTAAAGGTAGCGAATTATCAATGAGGATTTGGGAAGGTTAAGTTTTAATCTAATGATTAATGCGGTAACAACATTGATCAACTCGAGATAAAATCAGTATGAATAGAATGCTTTACTAAGTTTGAGAGAATTAAGGAGTTCAACATCTAAGTAGGTTGAGAAACACTTAGATTGATTGTCGAAACTGATAATTTGGTGTTTCCCATAAGTCGCTAGAATCCAATACTACAACTATTATTCAATGGAGGATTACTAATCATAGTGATCACAACCCTAGTTCCTCTCTATCATTGATTTGAACCATTGAAATTTTAGTTTTGAGCTCTGAAGCAAATTAAAACTTTCACATTTGTTTGATTATTGAAAACCCCCATTTTATCTTTTTGTATCATTTGTTTGAATTTAACTTGTAGCTTTAGTATCAAATTAGTTTAATCGCCACTCATATTGTTCCCTGTGGATTCAACCCCGACTCTGAAGATGGGTAAATATATTGACAACGACCACCTTGCACTAAATTGACGTGTAAGTTAAGCGTTATCAGTGAGCTATCATAGTGTCCAACATCTAGTTCCCCTGAGGGGAAAAGCTCATGTTGGGGAGAGCTTTCATACTCTTTCCAAGGAGTTGGACCTGAACTAAGTGATCACAATCTGAATCTGCATCCATATAAATAGGGAATAATCTGAACCTACCTTGGCTTGTAGTTCTGGGGCATGTGAACTAGGACATATACCTAACTCAGTGCTAAATACTACTCCCTTAGTAATATGCCTATTCTATAGGAAATCCACCTTAAAATAGCATAAGGGTTTATAACGAAAACCAGTTATGCATCTGTTGATTTTAAATTATAATAAAAACTAAGTGTGTGGATTCCATATCATAGATGAGGATCAAAAGATCAAATCTTTCTTAAAATCTTAATATGTGCTTATCAAATAATACTTAAACATCATCATTCTTAAAATATCAAGACTTAAGCGTAGGGCTTATAACCTATACTTTAAAATCATGTCAAATCACAACAAACTTGATGCTCAACATTAATAATCTTGAAATACATTAACAATTCTAGTCAAGATAATGAAATTCATTTCTCAAGAAGTGAAATAAGGTCACACGCATAAACTCGTGTAAGTAGATATGCAATTAAGCACTTAAATCACTTGTAACTTCATAAACTTCAAATAATAATAATAGGGTATGAACCCTAAAATTAAATTAATGTAAATTCAACTTTAAAACTAGTTTTGTGAACAAGGATGAAAGGAGTATCCTTTTTCATAACCCCATATACCATAATACACTTGATTTATTTGAGAAATATTGACCTTGAAAGCCTCGGATATAAGCTTGAAAACTTTCTTGAACTTCTTGTACTAGGGAAGTTATATTCTTGAAGAGAAAAATTAAATTCTTGGATTCTTGGGAAGAAACCCTAATCTTATTGTTCTTGAGAGTGGGAGAAGAAATAACATGTTAAGTAATTGAACATGATAGAAATAATATCTTATGATGCTTTAAGTCATGGGAGGGGTAGGGTTTGATGGCTTATCAACTTAAGTCATCAATCATTAGATGAACTTGGACCCTTACTATTTAAGGGTGATGACTTGGTTGATAAGTCATCGTTTAGTTGACGGATTATCACCTCAAGTCATCACTTTGTAGCTGAGGTTGATCATAATCTTGTTATGGGTGATAACTTGGCTGATAAGTCGTCACTTAGTTGATAGATTATCACCTTAAGTCGTCACTTTTTAACTGGAGTTGATCACATTATGGTTAAGGATAACAACTTTGTTGACAAGTCATCACTTAGTTGATGTCTTATCACCTCAAGTCGTCACCTTGTTGACAGATGGACATGCTGAGGTAAAATGAGCATAATTTTTCATTCTGATATCGGATTAAGGTGAAACCAAGTGCACTGGAAATAAGACTCAAAGACCGTTCATTTGATATATAGTGGGAAACCTGAATTGAGATATTCTAGGAGATAAACTTGTCTAAAGTTGACCCTAGTTGGAGACCTACATCTCCTCCTATAAAGAGCCTCAAATGGGGCCATATGAATGCTAGAATGGTAACATTTTTGGTAGGCTAACTCTATCAACAACAAGTGGTCATCCCAACTACCTTTGAAGTCAAGGACACATGACCTCAATATATCCTCTAGGGTATGAATGGTCCTCTCTTCTTAACTATCTGTTGGAGGGTGAAAACCTGAACTGAGTTAAACTTGGGTGGCAAGACCCTTTTAAAAGGTTTTCCAAAAGTTAGAGATAAAATGATTACCCCTATTTGAAATGATGGACAAAGGAACTCAGTGAAATCTAACCAACTCTTTAATAGATAGCTTAGCATAATCTTTGGCTTCGTAGGACATGAGAACTGGCAAGAAATGGGCTGATTTTTTCAATCTATCTGCAATAACCCAGTTTGAATCATGTTAACGACGCGAATGAGGTAACCTTGTCACAAAGTTCATTTTCATCTCTTTCCACTTCCAAGTGGTAATACCAAACTTTTACAAAGTTCCACCACATCTTTTGTTCTCTACCTTAACCTGTTGACAATTAACAACTTGGACAGAAATTCAGCAATATCTTTCTTCATATCACTCCACCAAAAGACCTCCTACAAATTGCGGTACATCTTAGTGGCTCCTGGGTGAATAGAGTAATGCACACCCAACATTTGTGCAATAATCCGCTGCCTCAAATCATCAAAAAATAACACAAAAAGACTTTTCTTATATCTAAACACACTATCTCCCCATTGGGAGGAAACCTCTACCTACTGATATCTAACTAATTCATTCATCTTAACCAAATTGGAGTTATTATCTTGCTTCTCTTTCACTTCAGAACCTAAAGAAGACTCTAAACTGCTCTTGACCTAAATATTCCCCTCAGCTGAGTCAACCAACCGCACTCCTAATCCAGTCAACCAGTGAACTTCCCAAACTAATTATTTCTTATCACTCTCCACATGGGCAACACTACCCATAACAGTCTCCTAAGGGCGCCTTCCATGACATTAGCCCTGCCCAAATGATACAGAACACTCATGTCATAATCTTTAAGAAATTCTAACCACCTTCACTGATGGTAATCTAAATCTCTTTGCGAAAACACATATTGCAAGCTTTTGTGGTTTGTGAACACATGAATATGCACCCCATAAAGAGAGTGCCAATCGATTTTAAAGGCAAACACAATAACACCTAACTAAAGATCATGGGTAGGATAGTTCCTTTCATGAGGCTTAAGTTATCTAGAGGAATAGGCTATGAACTTACGTCTCTGCTTAATAACAAAACTCAGACCAACTCTAGAAGCATCACAATAGACAACAAATCCATAAGTACCATTAGGTCATCCCAAAACTGGGGCTAAAGTGAGTCGAGCCTTCAACTCCTGAAAACTCTTCTCCCAGGAATCTGACCGCTGAGACATAACTTTATTTAGAGTCAATCTAGACACGGGGGACACAATATATGTAAACCCATCAACAAACCATCGGTAATATCTAGCTAAACCCAAGAAACTCCTAATGTTTGAAGAGCTTGGTCTAGGCCAATTTCTCACTGCTCCAGTCTTTTGAAGATCAACTCTAATGCCATCATCAGAAATAATATGACTGAGGGAATCTACTGATCTTATCCAAAACTCACACTTGGTTAATTTGGTGAAAAACTAGTGATCTCTTCAAGTTTGAAATGAGATTTTAAGATTGTCTGCATGGTCATCCTCACTATGGGAATAGACAAGAATATCATCAACAAAGTCTATGATAAACATGTCTAAATACTGTTTGAATGCTCTATTTATTAAGTCCATGAAGGCTGCTGGGGCATTTGTTAGCCTAAAAGAAATGACTAGACATTCAAAGTGACTGTAACTGGTTCTGAACACTGTCTTTGGAATATTACATTCCCTTACTCTAAGCTGGTGATAGCCGAATCTAAGTCTATCTTAGAGAAGTAACTTGCACCTGGAAGTTGGTCAAATAAGTCATCAATCCTAGGAAGAGGATATTTTTTTGTTGTGATTTTATTCAGTTGGTGGTAGTTAATGCACATTCAAAGAGAGCCATTTTTCTTACGCATGAATAGGATGAGAGCGCCCCATGGTGAGACATTGAGCCTTATGAAAGCTTTATCTAAGCGGTCTTTAAACTACTCTTTCAACTCTTTAAGATCGGCCAAAGCCATACGATATGGAGGAGTAAAGATGGGCTGAGTGTCAGGAAGAAGGTCAATGCCGAATTCTATTTCTCTATCGAGAGGTACCCTTGGCAAATCTTCAGGAAAAACTTTAGGAATTCATTGACTACTCAGACTAACTGAATTATAGAAGTCTCAGACTTAGTTTCCTTGACTCGAACTAAATGATAAATGCATCCTTTTAAAATCAACTTTTTGGCCATAAGAAAGGATATGAAATGACTCTTGGGAGACACTAAATTAACTTCCCACTCAAAGACTGGCTCATCAGGAAACTAAAACTTCACTACTAAAGTGCAACAATTTATATATACATAGTTGGAATGGGGCAATTTCATGCCCAGAATGATGTCAAAATTCACCATCTCTAACTCCATTAAGTCTGCTAATATAATCTTATAAAGGACAGTGATAGGACACTTGCTATATACTTTTTTTGGCAACAACTGACTCACCCACAGGGTGGAAACTAAGAAGGGCTTAGAGAGGTTTTTAGGACCTACCCTAAAATTTACCGCAACCAAAGTAGTCACATAAGAGAGATTTGACACGAGATCTAACAATACATAAACATCAAGATGAAAGACACGAAGCATTCCAGTAATAACATCTGGTGAACTCTCCTTCTTTTGATAGGATTTTAGAGTAAAAAATCAGTTCTGCCACTTTGTGCTACTAGTACTGGATGATGCACCATAAGGAGTGACCGGGCGACCTAATTGAGCTGGTGTGCTAGTAGCCTACGTTTGGGGATAAACATCCTAATTTCTCTATATAGTATATGGGCACTCTTTGATTCCATGACACAACTTACCGCATCCATAACAACCTTTCTGTCCCAACAAATTCTCACCAAGATAATTCTAACCATACTTATCACATGTTGGGTAATTGGTCCTTCCACCCACACTATTCTGAGACTTGGACATAAAAGTTCTACCCTGCTTCTCTAGCCTAGTTCTGGATGTGGGATCACTAGCACATGATGGAGTTGGAATAGATAATTGACCATTAAAATATGAATGATTTCCCCCTCCAAACCTTATTTGGCCATACTCACACTATCCGGTTCTAGCCTTCTTATTTACCTTCTCTCACTCCCTTAACTTCTCTACCTCAATATGTTGAGCAAGAGTCATCATACTAGTAAGACCCAAATTCCTAAAAAGCATGGTATTCCTATAATCTTAGACTACCTAACCACACTCTCCACTAACAAACTTACTCGTACTAGATCTAGGGTCAGCTATCAAGTCAGGAGCATACTTCGACTACTAATTGAACTGAAGGCAGTACCCCTTTCCTTCCTCAGGTTCATAAACTCCTTAATCTTAACCTATATAGTAACACATCCTGAAATGCTTGCCAACTCATGGGAGCTGCATTCTCACCTCTACCATTCTTCTACATAACTACCCAATAATAAGAAATATCCTTTAGCATATAGGATACCAATTCTACACTCTCCTCCTCAGTAACATGCATCACCTGGGTGATCTTCCTCACCTCATCAAGGTAGAGCTATGGGTTCTCTCCGAATTTTAACCTAAAAAATTTAGGTGGATTCATCCTAATGATGTTCTGAATTCTTGCTACATTTAGCTCACCATTTTGCTGAAGTGGAACTGCAGCCTGATTGTTTCCTTGAGCATTACTAGTCATGGATTTGGCTAATGCCTGAAAAGAAGCCTAAAATTCACCATGGGTCACATTCTCATTCAGAGGATCAGCAGGCTGAGGTGGTTGGTTAATATTTTTTCATATATTATCTTGCCAAGGAGGCATATTTTGTCACATAAGACCTCAAGTTAAAGTAGATATAGACAACTATAAGCACGATAGATCTTGAAAGAAAAGATGATTTCCTAAATCATTCCGTAGCGTGTTGCTCATAAATGTGGCGCGCTTCACACCCATGATCAAGACCCTACATAATGCGACTTGTTTGACTCCCAACGACTTATATTACCACTGAGGCTTTGATACAAAGTTTGTAACACCTCAAGAAAGTACCCTAAACATCACACAGTTCTAAGGACTACAAGTACTCCCAAGATAGCCCTTTAAGCCTTATAATAAATTTGAACTTATAATAAAGATGATCTAGGCATTCGAAAATACCGAAATACTGAATTTCTATTTTAAACACTACTAGGTCTAACTGATCATAACATCTAAAAGTAAATAACTTAGAAATCTTGTCAACCAACAATTAAAAATTTGAAATGTAACTAACAGTCCGACAAGCCTCTACTACTACTAACTAGAGAACCACTAGGACAAACCCCCCACTTACTCAAACCAAACTGAAAACAGTAAAAAAATTCTTTACAATGATGGAAATCTGAATAACTGGGTCCTCAAACTATGAGAATTCACCAACTGTCGGGATGTAAATAGAGATGCTCTTGGTCAATCACGTTGCTGGAACTGAGAACTATAACCTACATTATTAAAAAAATGTAGCACATAGACATATATATGGATCAATACTTTTGGAATGTACCGAGCATATGGGGGTAATGTATAAGTAAAATGAGTAACTAACTGTGCATTTTACTTGTAAATAATGCATGATAAGTGTAAATGACTTACATTGACTCGAATAACATAAAAGCTATGAAATATAAGTGTACTATAGTAAAGCATAAAGACAATATTTGTGAGCCATCACACTTAGTTCTAAAAGATGCACTTTTACTCTTTCGGTTCATGGAATAAGTAGGACTAAAAATAAGTATATTTCAAATCATGCAGGCTAAGTGTAAAAAGTACTCACCTTTATCATTTGCAAACTGAAAGATGAAATCTCATAGCTAATGTATTATGTAAAAAAATTTCTGAATAAAATTGTGAGCCTTTACTCTTGGTTTCAAAAATTTGTTTTGTTATTCTGTCTTAGGACATAGGGAGGTTCTTATAACCGATATACACCATGTGAGCTATCATGGTGTCCAACATCTAGTTCCCTTGAGGGAAAAAACTCACATTGGGGAGAGCTGTCATACTTTTGCCAAGGAGTAGGACCTGAACTAATTGATCACAATCTGTATCTGCATCTATATAAATAGGGAATAATCTACACTTATGTTGGCTAATAGTTCTAGGTCATGTAAACTAGGATGCATACCCAACTCGGTGAAAAATACTAATCCCTTACTAATATGCTCATTCTGTAGGAAATCCACCTTAAAATAACATAAGGGTTTATAATGAAAAGTAGTTAGGAATTTGTTTGTTTTAAACTGTAATCAAAACTAAGTTCTTGGGTTCCATATCTTAGAAGAGGATCAAAAGATCCAATCTTTCTTAAAATCTTAATACATTCTTCTCAAAGAATTCTTAAACATCATCTTTCTTGAAATATCAAGACTTAAACTTAGGGAAAATAAACCATGTTTGAAAATCATGTCAAATCATAAAAAATTTCATGCTCAACATTAATAATCTTAAAATACTTTCACAATTCTTGTCAAGATAATGAAATTCAATTCTCAATACGTGGAATCAAGTCAAACTCATAAAATTATGAATATATATATATATATATATATATATATGAAATTCAACACTTAAGTCACTTGTAACTTCATAAACTTCGAATAATGATAATTGGGTATGAACCCTAAATTGAAATTCATGTAAATTAATCTTTAAAACTAGTATTTGGCACAAGGATTGAAGTAGTATCCTTGTTAATAACCCAACATACCTTAATAAACTTGATTTAATGGAGAATGATTAACCTTGGAAGCCTCGGATATCAACTTGAAAGCTTTCTTGAACTTCTTGGACTAGGAAACTTAGATTCTTGGTTTTTCTTGAAGAGGAGAATTGAATTCTTAGATTCTAGAGATGATACCCTAATCTTATTTTTCTTGAGAGTGGGAGAAGAAATACATGTTAAGTAATTGAATATGTGGGAAAATAACGCGTTATGATGCTTTAAGTTGTGGAAGGGGTAGGGTTTGAGGTGACAAAAGACCAAAATACCCCTACAAAAACTAAGAATTGCAAAAATTTTTAGTAGATGACTTAGTTGATAACTTGTCAACTATTGATGGATTATTAACTTTATTCGTCAATCATTAGATGAACTTGGACCCTTTCTATTTAGGGTGACGAATTGGTTGATAAGTCGTCACTTAGTTGATGACTTATCACCTTAAGTCATCATATTGTAGCTGAGGTTGATCATAATCTTGTCATGGGTGACGACATGGCTGATAAGTCATAAATTAGTTGATGTATTATCACCTCAAGTCATCACCTTGTTGACAGACAGACATACTAAGGTAAAATGAGCATAATTTTCCATTTAGATAATAGATTAAGGTGAAGCCAAGTGCTTTGGAAAGAAGAATTGAAGCCCTTTCATTGGATATAAAGTAGGACACCTGAATCAATATATTCTAGAAGATACACGCATCTAAAGTGGACCCTAGTTGGAGAATCCGTTAAAATTCTATCGATAGAAGAGTCCTCAACTCATCTTTAAGTCTGTAGATTTTTGTAACCTCGATTTATTTAAAAGTATATTATCAGACTATAGAATTGATAATCATACAAATATAGACATAGAATCATTGGGTTCAGGTATGAAAACATAGGAACAATGGTTTGAATTCTAGCCAAAAAATGTGGGATGTTACAACCGTGCCACAGGTACTAACATATGGCTGTGTGGATCCACTAAACTGGTGTCCCAAAGGAATAAGAGTTTCCATAATCTGGAAGGAGTACTCATGAGATATGTGTTAACCTTAAACCGTCTAGAAGAAATCTTAACCTACATAGGCTAGATTGTTTTAAAACTTAGGGATTGCTACTAAGGGTAAAACCCTAGCCCGATAGGAATGCTCCTATCTATGTGTACGCTCGATGCTAAATCCTAATCCCAACTGAATGATACTGATTACTGGACTAAACTGACCTTAATTGAGCCAACAACTGAACATGATACTAATTGAATGACAAGTTCATGTTTTATGTGAAACCATTCTAAAAATACTAAAAACTAGGTAAATAGCTCAGTAACGGGTGTTCATAACCCTCAAGGACTCAATGGAATCATAATAGGAACACATGAAAGATTTGAGACCATATAAGGGAATCATTGTTCAAAATTCAACACTGTCATTTCATCAAACACATGAGGGTCATGAATTAAAATATGGGAATGGTTTGAAACATGTAATACTAACATTGGTTCAATTCTAAAATGCATGAATCAAGGATTTAATATTAAAATATCACCATTCCAATGTGTAAGGGATAATTCCCTTGAAAAACAATTGCAAACGTAATGTATAAAAAAAATTATAAATTTTCATGCAGATAATTAATTATAAACTTTTTAATTTCATAATTTAAAACATAAAGATGGATTCTTGGACTCCTTGGGTGGAAATGGCCCATGGATGAACATCTCACATACCTTAACCCTTAAGCTTGAAAGGGAAAAACAATGATGAAAGTTTTCTTGAATATTCTTGGATTGGGAAACACAAATTTTTTGTTTTCTTGGGAGGAAGGGGATTGAATTTGATGAACTTGGGGAAGGAAAGGGTTTGTATTTGAGAATAATTTTGAGAATTAAGGCAAATAATGCCCTAACTAAATTTTAATCCCATGTTTTTATGAATTGGGTCGGTTGTAAAAAGAAATGACTACCCCTTAGAGCTAGAGTCCAACTATACATTCCTTCCATATTTAAGCCTAGCACAAAGCTAAAAGACATTAACTTAGTGATGGGACTCTATGCCTTACACACATCAAACAATAATACTCCGGTTCATCACTATAGTCAAACAACATTATGTCCTAAGAAGAGTACTGTCCACTTTACACAATGATTTGTGTATCTATAAATCACAATATCTAATCTTATCCTTACAATACCCACTTTATGAATCTTTCCACCAAAAAACCAACAATCTTAATCACTTTCATATGGATTTTTAACCATATATTGCCCTCTAACTATTTCACATAACCACAATTTCATCTCACTCTTCTAACTTCATCTATAACCTTAGTTAAAATAGCCACACCAAAATTTTTACAGTAAAGATCAACCACTCTCTAATCTAAAACACACTATTCTTCTATATTCAATAACATACTGAACAAGGAAAGTAACTGACGAAAAAGAGTACGAGCTTCGAAAATAGTAGAAACAGTATTCAAATACAACACATATTAATTGAACAACTCAATGTTGGTCTTGTGACATACGATATGATCCGATAAGAACGAAGGGCCTCATATACCAAAACACTTGGATCATAATTAACGGGACGAAACATGGATAAAGATTGTATAGAGAACTAGATACATAGGCATAGACACCATTTGGATATGTAGGATATTGGTAGAATGTCCTCCTAAACAACAATTGGTGGAATTTTTCTAGAGCAAGAATATATTTACCATGAACCATCCCTAAAATTCAACACCATGAGAAAATTCAAGATTTGCATCATCCACTCCTTAGATCAAAGTCACCATCCTAGACTTGTAGACATACCCTCTCATCAAATTCATAACCACAACTCTCACCACAAAGGGGGTATCACTATTAATATTAACGGTAAACTCCCCCAATAAACTACACTTTAAAGGAATTAACTTTTGGGACTGCTACTCTAAACTTTTGCTACCCTCCATAGACATTACCCTACACCTCACAGTCTTATGAGCATACACATCCCCACTCCTCAACACATAACAATCAATTCTCCATTCCTTAATATACTAACATTAAATCTCCGCATACGCAACTTAAAAAAAATTGTAGAACCATACCAAAGGCACCCATTGCCTATCTATATTTCCTCAATTCATCTCTAAAGAACACCATATAAGAAATCCCTAGACTTCTCCATTCTATAAAATTCAAGAATATGAACTAGGTGAACATGACATATCGATTATTGCATCATTGTCCACATCCAGATTAATTAATTACGGGTCTAAAAGGGTATATCAGTCTTTTCCCTCACTTTATCTCAACCATAACATGAGATTAGAGTCTCAAAAGAGCATTATTTCCCTCTTATTTAATATTTTCTCTCAATTGATAACTTTCCCTTTCAAGAATAAAATGCTAGCCCCTTCAAAATCCAAGTTCAAGCCTTAAAAAATCACCAAGAACTCATAAAAATTCAACAATTGAGGTATATTAGATGTTCATCCATGGGCCCTTTCCACCCATGGAGTCCAAGAATCTGCTTTAAATTTTCAAGTCATGAACTTTATATGTTTCATGAACTTTATCCATGAACTTTCTCGAATTTCAATTTTTATAGCATGCTTATATGTGTTCTTGTTGGAATTAGCCTTTGATCCATTTGAAGGATGATATTTGCATGTTAAATCCTTAACACATGAATTTTTTTTATTCAAATTATGTTATTATGCCATGATTTAACTACTCCCATGATTTAACTTTATGACTCCTATGTGTTTGATGAAATACCTAAGAGATGGATTTTGAACAATAACTACTTATCATGCTTTTGAAGCTTTAGTATGTTTCAACTGGTAATGTTATTGAGTCCTGGGGGTTATGAATACGCAAAAACTTAGCTGTTTTTTGTAAGGCCCCAAAAATGGGTGACGAGACATCACACAGTACTTAAGACTATGAGTAGTCTCAAGCTAAACCTGTGAGCCTTTTACTAGATTTGGAACCTATATTAAGGTAAAATAATCAATTAATAAAACTTAATCAAATCAAAACTGAACTAAGTTTAACTGAATATACTATCTAAACAACTAATATTGAAGGTTTGAGTAATAGCAAGAAGTCTAACAAGCCTCTACTACTAAGAACTAGAGAGTTGTTGGGACAAGCCCCCAACTGAATCGTACTGAACTTAAGATAACAAATAAAATACAACGAAAGTAGGAAATCTGTATAAATGGGCCCTCAAACCATGAGGACTCACTAACAGTCACGATGTAGATAGAGATGCCTAAAATCACTCACATTTCTGATGTATATATGAATCAGTACTTTTAGGATGTACTGAGCATATGTGGGTGAATACATAAATAAATTATACCTCAATGATATCAAAATTCATAAAATATGCATGTTGTATGTAATGACTTACATGGATTGACTAACTAAAAACTAAAAATCAAAAATTATGATAAACAAAACAAATTGTGTAAATCTTATGAGCTATCACATTTTAAGTCTAAAAGCTGAACTATTATATGTTATTCTTTTCTGTTAGGCTATAGGAAGTTCTATTAAAACTTTTTGATTAGGGAATTCTTGTAAATGCTATTCTATAAGGTTTTTAAGCTATAGGGAGGTTCATCTAACTGACATACACTATGTGAGCTATCATAGTGTCAAATGTCTAGTTCCCTTAAGTTGAAAACCTTACTTTGGGGAGTGATTTCATACTCTTGCCAAGGAGTATAACTTAAGCTAAGTGATCGCATCTTTAACTGACATCCATATCAAAATAGAAATGCTAAATCTATACCTACATTGGCTCGTGGATCTAGAAAAGTAGGATGTACTAAACCGATACTTCCCACTTGGTGCTAAATAACCCTTTAATCTGTATGCACATACAGTAGGAAATCCACTTTAAAACTAGTATAAGTGTCCATGATGAAACCAATTGTATATTTGTTTGTTTAAAACTGCAACTGAAACTATAAAGTGGATTCCATATTCAAGCTAAGACCAAAAGGCCAGATCTTGATCAAAATCTAAGAATGAACTAATCATAGGATGCCCAAAGCGTAGTCATTCTTGAACTATCAATGTTCAAACTAGGGCTTAATTACCTATGCATCACTTCATAAAGTTTATTCTTGACCACAAAAGCATTGATAATTCAATTCTAAATCTGCAAAATAATGCCATACACATAAAAATACGAAAATAGACAAGCAAATCAACATCTAATTCTCTTGAAACACCATAATCTTCAAATAACAATATTTGGGTATGAACCTTAATTTAAAATTCATGTATACTCATGTAAGATCATAATTAAAAAATGTTTTGGGCTCAAGGGTGAAAGGATTACCCTTGTTCATAAATCTCACATACCTTAATTGATGCACAAGATGAAGGAACTTGATTTTAGATTCCTATTTCTGCTCTTAAAGATTGATTCTTGGAATTCTTGAATTGGGAACCTTGAATTTTGGTTTACTTTGGAAAAAGAATGGTGGAATTTGGATTTCTTGAGGATTAACTTTTGAAGATCTAGGGTTTCTTGGAGAGTAATTTGATGAAAAGTATGCATAAAGTGCTTCGAATAGGTTTAATTCATTTTTTTTCACCATTTTGGGGATTGAGAAATTACTAGGTTGCCCTTTATAAAAATTAACTCTGAACTGGAATCTTGATTTTGAAATGTAGCGCAAGGTGATGGTAATCGTAGTGCCATTCTGGATAAGGTACATTCGCAATTTTAGCCCTTGGTACGATGCTGTGAAATCTCATTGAGCTCATTGGATAAAGGATGAGTGCCACTTTGCACATCACTGCGATGCGGTACCTGTCTCATTGAGATTTCTGGTGCAATACTAGCTTATCCTAGTGAGCTACTGGAAAAGGGATTAATGAGAATATGGGCCTCACCGTGATGCAATCTAATCGTGGTGCCTCACTGGAAATTGGACAATTGTGATTCTGCACCTTACCGAGATGCAATACTATCGCGGTTCTCTACTATTTTTTACTAAATATGCTATAACATCTCAACCGAGTATCGAATTAATGCAAAATTGGTATTTTTTTTGAAAGGTGATGCCATTATCTACAATTTGGTGGGTCTAGAACTGAAAATTCTACATGTATCAAGAGTTATACATTTTTCAAGTTGACCCTTGACACACTAGGAGCTAATCGGGACTAAGGAAATTATGGGGTATTACAATATCTTTCCCTTAAAAACATTCGCCCTCAAATGAGCCTAGTTAAACTGAGGATACTGAGGAACAAAGACTATATGCTAGAATGCACAACTAAAAGAACTGAGGAACAGAGACTATATGCTACATGAATTTACATGAAGATAATCACATAGCTAAATTTGAGACTGGAAAAGAACTGTATCAAGGAAGACTGTTACCTTTAGTTGAATCTGAGTTTATGGCAAAAAGATGAGGGTACTTGGTCTGCATATCTATTTTTTCTTCCTAAGTGGCTCCCTCAATGAATTGATTCCGCCAAAGAACTTTGACCTAGGTAATTTCTTTTTTCCCCCTACGAATTTGGCGATCAAGGATCTCAACTGTAATCTCTTCATAAGAGAGTCTATCATGAATATCTGTGCTTTCTAATGGAACTAGAACCGCTAGATCACCAATACACTTTTTTAACAAGGACACATGGAACATAGGGTGAACGGATAACAAGTCTACAGGCAACTCAAGATCGCATGCCATATTCCCAATATGGTTCAATATCCTAAGGGGCCAATATAGCGAGGACTAAGCTTCCTCTTTTTGCCAAATCTCTTCATCCCTTCCATGGGTGAAACCTTCAAATAAACTAAGTCATCAACTTTAAACTCAAGATATATTCTCCTCACACCTGCATAAGATTTCTGATGAGTCTGAGCTATTTTTAACTTCTCTTGAATCAACTGTAATTTATCCATGGCTTCAAACACCACATCTGTCCCTATAAAGATGACCTCACCAATTTCAAACCAACTGATAGGTGACCTATATATCCTCCTATAAAGAGACTTAAATAGGGCTATCTAAATACTGGAGTGGTAACCATTATTGTAGGCGAACTCAATCAGCAGCAAGAGATCATCCCAACTACCCTTGAAGTCAAGAACTCAGGCCCTCAACATATCCTCTAGGGTCTGAATGGTCCCCTATGCCAGACCATCTATCTGAGGGTGAAAAAGCTTAACTGAGATGAACTTAGGTACCGAGACCCTTCTAAAAGGATTTCTAAATTTGAGAGGTAAACTGAGTACCTATATTTGAGTAGGAATTCTGTGGAATCTGAC
This sequence comes from Capsicum chinense, assembly GCA_026120095.1. Lineage (NCBI taxonomy): Eukaryota > Viridiplantae > Streptophyta > Magnoliopsida > Solanales > Solanaceae > Capsicum > Capsicum chinense. Next base: position 222,467,483 of record JAPEIP010000006.1, on the reverse strand, counting down.
AAAATCTCTAATATACATCTTATCATAATCATCAGCTGAGTAGGATGTATGAACTTGTAGGAAATAGGATGATTTGAATAGCCTGTATACAATCACCCAAATCAAATCATGGTAACAATGCTAATGAGGTAACCCTATTGCAAAATCCATGTTCACCTTTTCCCACTTCCATGTGGGAATATTGAACTCTTGCAAAGTGCCACCAGGCCTTTGGTTCTCTACCTTAACCGATTGACAAATTGAACACTTGGCTATGAACACCGCAATATCTTTATTCATATCAATCCACCAATAGATTTCCTGCAAGTCTCGATAAATCTTTGTAGAACCAGGGTGAATAGAGTAATGTGCACTATGCACTTCATCCATAATTTGTAGTCTCAAATCATCAACACATGACACATACAACCTACTCTGGTATCTCAAAACACCATCTTCTCCTTGGGTGAAAACCTCTACCTGCTGATCCTTAACTGACTCCTTTAACTTAGCTAGGATGGGATCCTGATCTTGTTTCTCCTTCTCTTCAGAAACTAAGAATGATTCTGCACTACTCCGAACCCAAACATTACCCTCAGCCAAATCAACTAAATGATCATCCAATCAAGCCAATTGATGAACTTTCCAAACTAATTTCTTCTTATCACTCTCCATATGAGCAACACTACCCATAGAGAGTCTACTAAGGGCATCTTCCACAACATTGGCTTTTCATGGATAATACAAAACACTCATGTCATAATCATTCAATAATTCTAACCACCTTCTTTGATGAATATTTAAATCTCTTAGCATAAACACATACTGCAAACTTTTATGGTCTATAAATACATTAACATACACCCCATAAAGATTGTGCCTCTGTATTTTCAAAGAAAACACAACATTAGCTAATTAAAGATCATGAGTAGGATAGTTCTTTTTGTGAGTCTTAAACTGTCTAGAGGCATAGACTATGACCTTATCTTTTTCAATTAAAACACAACCCAAAAAAATCCAGAAGCATCAAAATACACAATGAACCCATCTATAAAATTAGGTAATGCTATGACTGGGGCGGAAGTTTGTAGAGCCTTCAACTCATGAAAACTCTTCTCACAAGGATCTGCCACTGAAACTTAACTTTCTTTTGAGTTAATTTTGTCATGGGAGATGTAAAGGATGAAAAACCCACAGCAAATCATGTATAATAACCAGCTAGACCAAAGAAACTTCTAATGTCTGATGGAGAAATGGTTCTAGGGTAGTTTTTCACAGCTTCGGTCTCTTGGGGATCAACTCTAATGCCATCACTGGAAACAATATGATTGAGAAAACTACTGACCTTATAAAAACTTCACACTTGTTGAATTTGATGAATAATTTGGGATCTCTAAGAGTTTGCAACACAATTCTTAGATAGTCTGGATGGTCATCCTCAATAAGGGAATAGAAAAGGATATCATCGATAAAGACTATGACTAACATATTTAGGTATTCTTTGAATACTCAGTTCATCAAGCCCGTGAAAGCTGTTGGAGCATTTGTTAGCCCGAAACAAATGACTAGAAATTCAAAGTGACCATAATGGGTTCTAAAAGTTTTCATCGGGATATCACATTCCCTTACTTTAAGATGATGATTGATGGATCTATGGTCTATCTTGGAGAAATAACTTGCACCATGGAGTTGATCAAATAAGTCATCAATTCTAGGAAGATATATCTATTTTTAACTGTAACTCTATTCAACTGATGATAGTCAATGCACACTCACAGAGAACCATCTTTCCTATACACGAATAGGATAGGAGTGCCCCATGGATAAAAACTAGGCCTTATAAGACCCTTATCTAAGAGGTCTTTAAGTTTCTCTTTTAAATATTTAAGCTCGGAGAGAGACATATGATATGGAGGAATAGATATAGGATGAGTTCAGGAAGAAGATTAATTTAAAATTCTATTTCCCTTTTGGGAGATACCCCTTGGAACTTTTCAAGAATGACTTTTGGAAACTCATTTACTACCCTGACTGACTGAATGGTTGGAGTCTCAGACTTAACATCTTTGACTCGAACCAAGTGATAGATACACACTTATGATATCAACTTCTTTCTAGGTTTAAGATAGGTTATGAAAAGACGCTTGGGAGACACTAAAGTACCTTCCTACTAAAATACTGGCTCATTATGAAATTGAAACTTTACCATTCGAGTGCGACAATCTATAGATGCATAACAGGAATGGAGTCAATCCATACCAAGAATAAGATCAAAGTCAACCATGTCTAATTCAATAAAATATGCTTACATGATCTTATGAAAAATAGCGATAGGACTTTTTCTATGGATCTGTTAGGCAACAACTAACTAACCTACTAGAGTTGAAATGGAGAACGGCTTAAAAAGCTTTTCAGGATCTATTCCAAAATTTACCGCAACAAATGGAGTCACATAAGAGAAATTTGACCCATGGTCTAACAACACATGAACATCAAAATAAAAGACATGAAGCATAATAGTAACAACATCTTGTGAACTCTCATTTTCCTGGTGGGATGGTAAAGCATAGAATTGATTCTGGTGCTGACCACCACCAATAATGGATATTGCACCCTAAGGAAGGGCTGGGCGACCTATGGGAGCTAGTTTACTAGTAGCCTGAATCTGGGCATAAATATCCCTGCTTCCTTGCTTAGCATATGGGCACTCTTTGATTCCATGACCCAACTTACCATATCTAAAACAACTTTTTTAACCTATCACACACTCACTCAGATGATTCTTACCATATCTAGCACACGATAACTAGGTCTTCCACCTATACTATTTTGAGACCTAGATATAGAACTCCTACCTCACTACTATGGATTGGTTCTAGATATAGGAGCACTGGCTAAAGATGGCATCGACAAAGGTGGGTAACTCTGTAACTACAAATGATTCCCCCTTATAAACCTTGATTGACCATACTCAAATTGAACAATTCTAGCCTTCTTATTTCTCCTATCTCTTCCTTTCAACCTTTTTGCCTCAATTTATTAGGCATGAGTCATCAATTTAGCAAGATTCATGTCTCTAATAAGCATAGTAGTCCTAGACTCCTAGTCTACAAATCCAGACACTTTAGTAACAAACATACTCTTACTAGATCTAGTGTCGACTATCAACTCAGGAGCATACTTGGACAACTAGTTGAACTTAAGGCAGTACTCCTTCATTGTAATTGAGTCCTGCCTCAGGTTGATGAACTCCTTAATCTTTGTTTTCCGTAACTCACACGAAAAGAACCTATCTAGAAACGCATCCAAAAATACTTGCCAACACATAGGAGCTATATTCTCACACTTACCTTTCTTCCACATAACAATCCAATCATAAGCAATATCTTTCAACCTATAAGAAGCCAATTCTACACTCTCCTCTTAAGAAACATGCATAACTTGGGTGATCTTTTTCACCTCATCAAAATACAACTGTGGGTCCTTACCTACCTTTGACCCAAAGAATTCTGGCAAATACATCCCCATTAAGTCACGAAGTCTGGATATAACTAAATCACCCTCTAGCTGACATGGAATTGCAACTTGATAATTGGCCAGAATGTTAGCTATCACAGCTTGGGCCAGTGCCTGAAACGTAGCCCCAAATTCAGCATGAGACACATTCTCATTTAGAGGATCAATAGGTTGGGGAGGTTGGTTATCATATTTGTTAGCATTAGCTCAAAGAGGAGGCATATTCTATCATGAAAGAGAATAAGTTAAAAGCAGTGAGAGATCGCTATAATCTCAATGGATTATGAAAGAAAAGAGATGATTTCCTAAAATATCCCATAGCTTCTTTCTCATCAATGTGGCGTACTTCACACTCATGATCAAGAATCTACGTACAATAACTTATCTAACTCCATAGGACTATCTAAACCTTAGGCTCTAATACCAAGTTTGTAATGCCTCAAAAATGAGTCCTGAGATGTCACACCGTGCTCAAAACTATGAGTAGTCTCAAGCTAACCTAATTAGCCTTCTTCTTGATATGGAACTCATATTAAGGTAAGCTAATCAAGCAAAAAAACTAAATTATATTAAAATTTGATTGAAATTAACTGAACATACTATCTGAACAACTAATACTGATGGTCTGAATAATAGATAATAATCCAACAAGCCTTTACTACTAAGAACTAAAGAGCTATTGGGACAAGCCTCCAACTGACTCAAATTGCACTGCAGATAACAAATCAAATACTATAAAAGCAGGAAATCAAGATTAATGGTCCCTTGAACCATGAGGACTCACCAATAGTCGAGATGTAGATAGAGATGCTCGAAATCACTCATGTTGTGTGACTGAGCGCTTGAACCTACATTATTAAATAATATAACAGATAGACATATATATGGATCAGTACTTTGAGGATGTACTAAGCATGTGGGCGTGAATGCATAAGTAAATTAATATCTCAATGTTATCAAAAATTCATTAAAAATGCATGTTGTATGTAATGTCTCACATGGATTGAATAACTGAAACTTGAAAATCACAAATCATGATCAACAAAACATACTATGTAAATCTAGTGAGCCATTATATTTAAAGTCTAAAAGTTAAAATGTTATCTATTATTCTTTTCTATTAGGGAATTCTTTTAAAAGATGTTCTATAAGGTTTTTAAGCTGTGGGGAGGTTCCTCTAACCGACATACACTATGTAAGCTATCATAGTGTCCAATGTCTAGTTCCCCCTAAGGATAAAAACCTCATGTTGGGAAGAGGCGTCATACTCTTTCCAAGGAGTATAAACTAAGCTACGTGATCATACCTGTAACTGTCATCCATATAGAAATGGAAATACTAAATTTGTACCTATGTTGTTTCATAGTTCTAGGAATGTAGGATGTGCTAAACCCACACTTCCCGCTTAGTGCTAAATACTAATCCCTTTAATCTATATTCTCATACTGTAGGAAATTTACTTTAGAACTAGTATAAGGGTTCACGATCAAACCAATTGTATATACATTTGATTAAAACTACAACTAAAACTGTAAAGTGGATTCCATATTTAAGCTAAGACCAATAGGACAAATCATGATAAAAATCTAAGAATGAACTAATCATAGGATACTCAAAGCATAGTCATTCCAGAAATATAAATGTTCAAACCAGGGCTTAGTAACCCATGCATTAAGTTCTTGTCAAAACCTCATAAAGTTTATGCTAGATAATGAAAGCATAGATAATTCTATTCTAAATCAGATAAATAATTCCATATGCATAAAAATATGAAAATAGATATGCAAATCAACATCAAGTTATCTTTAAACAACACAATCTTCACATAAAAATATTTGGGTATGTACCCTAATTTGAAATTCATGTATACTCATGTAAATTCATGTAAAATGATAATTAAAAATTTATTTGGGCAGAAGGGTAAAAGGATTACCCTTGTTCATAAATCCCACAAAGCTTAATTGATGAACTAAATGAAGAAATATTATTTTGGATTCCTATTTGTGCTCTTGAAGATTGATTCTTGGAATTCTTGAATTTGGAACCATGAATTTTGGGTTACTTTGGAAAAAGAATTTTGGAATTTGGATTTCTTGAGGATTAGGTTTAGAAACACTTGGGTTTCTTTGCGAGTAATTTGATTAAAAATATGCATAAAGTTCTTAGAATAGGTTTAATTCCTTGTTTTTCATGATTTTGGGGCTTTGGAAATGACTAGGTTGCCCTTCGTAAAAATTAAGTCAGAACTAGAATCCCAATTTTGGCAGGTGGCGTGACTCGGTGGTAATCATGGTGTTATTCTGTATATGGGAAAATTGCAATTTTGGCCATTAGCGTGATGCTATGAAATCACGTTGGGCTTACTAGATATGGGACGAGTCCCACTTCTTACATCACTGCTACACAGTGCCTGTCTCATTGATATTTCTAGTGCGATACTAGCATATCACGATGAGCTACTAGAATAAGGATGAACAGAAATCTGAGCATCACCGCGATGCGGGCTAATCATGGAGCCTTACTGGAAATAAGACAATTGTGATTCTGCACCTCACCACGACCGATACTATTGCATTGCTCTTCTATTTATCACTAAAAATGCCATAACTTCTCAACTGAGTTTTGAATAAATATGAAATTTATATTTATGGAAGCTGACTCAATTATCAATAATTTAGTGGGTATAGAAATTGAGAACTCTACACGTATCAAGAGTTATACACTTTTGAAGTTGACCCTTGACACATTACGAGCTAAACGGGACTAAGGAAACTATGGGGTATTACATTTACTTAGTTTTATTACTTTCCAAATGGTTTCAGATATATTAGAGTATTATTAGTTTATATTGTTATCATAATGATACCAAAGGGTATCTAAAAGGGCACAAAAACAGTCTGCAAACACACAAACAGTCCACATGCACAAGACACTAAACGGAAACAACAAACTCAAACTTAAACGATAAAGAAGATATGTAACTTGACACAATTAGAACTCATAATGCATCAACTAAAGAGTGTATTAATACTCTAAAATATCCACAAAACAAGTTAACAAGCACCACGTTCTTACGGAACAGAAGAGGAACTCGATTCACTCAAGCACTATCATTTCTAGCCGATACACACAACACAAGAAGAAACCATTTCTTGTGATGTCAAAGTGCTGGTCTACTCTCTTCTTGAGAGGAAAATATTAAAAGTGATTTCAAGAATGTGCTAACTAAGAAAATAAGACTAAGGGGTTCCTACTTATAGTCTATTACACAAGAGATGGGAAATGACATCTTTACCCTTAATGAAGAGGGTGGGTTTGTAGTGTATAAATAGGGCTTCCTTGTAGTGTTTTTAAGACACTCTAGGAATGTCTTCACACTTTAATACATAAACTCACATGGACGAACTTAAGACATGCTCAAACACATCCATCTCCATGAATGTGCCTTAAAGACAATTTAGTTCCTGAGCTTGGCTCCTAGGGAATGGTCTTGAGATCTTGATACCCGTTTTCCACTCCTTTGCAAAGGCCTTCACACTCTTACTTATTGTTGGATATGGTTTGAGTATGGCTTTATGTTCTTGTACCCTCTTTGCACTCGTACCACTTGTAATCCTTGTGCTCTTTAGGCTTGTATCATCCTCTCCATCTTGAAAGGAATTTGTCCTCAAATTTAAACCTTGCAAAACCTAAGAGAGGGAAAACAATCACGCAATCCTGATGGTATGAGGATTCCAATTAGTGTCACAAATTATATAATCACACCAAGGGGGTACACCTTTGGAATACATCCAATAATCCTTTGTTATGATCATGAAACACTTACTACAAGCATCTCAAAAGACTTGGCTAAGATAGACATCAAGGGAAGAGGAATGCAACCCGAGACTATCACATATATCAATAAGCCTAGGTTGATCACATTTGAAATACAACCACGGGTCCTTTGTGTGTGACATGAAAAGTTTAGCATGAATGGCACAAAGTTAGCATGAATGGCACAAAGTTTAGCATGAAAAGCTATAAGAGACATTTGTTTCATTACCTCTACAAAGGACCTCATCAAATATGGTTCCACTTTTTATCCTAAGGTCCACCTTACCCACATATCTTTATCATTCAACCAAATAAACCAGCCACCACCACATTTATTACCACTACACAGTACAATTTTGAAATTAACATGGTTATCATCATAGGTAAAGAAGTAGTATAGAAAGGAATCAAGTGTGAATACATCTTTCCAAGGGAGTACACTTTTAAAATAAAACCAGCAATCCTTTGTTTTTTCCATGAAACACGTATTTTGAACATTACAAAGGAAAGGGATAAGATATCCTCAAGGAAAGATAAGCATAAGTCGAGGCAACCCCTTTTCCAACCCGCTAGTGTTTCAGAATCAAAGGGATGGTGTAACCGAGGGTATAAGCCAAGATTAGCCAATACTTTTACTAGGAAATCATCCAACACTACAGAGTTGTGACCTAATAGTCTCATGTTAAGAGAAATCACACCTTTATTCACAAGTTTTTCAAGCATATGATTACCTTGAGCAAAACTAGTAGCACGGTTTTCATAAAAAAAAGCTCAAAGGGATATGTTTAATATCATGGTCAATATTATAAGAATGAACACTAGCTTGAGGCTTTTGAATCACATCACTCACATGATCAAGTAGTGAACTATTCTTAAGAGTAAATTGACCAACATATGTAATAAGAGAACAATCAAGGAAAGATTAATGCTTTTCTACACTATGTAAACTTGAAGCTACTTCACATTGGCTACTAATAGCCTTATCACAACATTTCAAGCCTAAGGAAGTGTAGAGTATAGTAATGATACCTAGGTGTATGCCACGACAACCAATTTGTTTGGAGCTCTCGACCAAGGGTGTCACTAGATCATTTCCCATGTTCTTGTGTGGAACCCTTTTTTAATCTTTCTTTGATAGAATATGAACTTGAACTTGTAATTAACAAGGATCAATGCTAGGAAAAGTTCTAGCATTTGGGTTAGTGAGTATCCAAGATACTTTGTGGGCAAATCCCACAAGCAAATTTTTCTTTCCCTTTACTACTTCACTACCCACAGTTTCCCTTTCCCTTGTTCTCTTTTCTTCACATTCTTCTTGTATCTCACCAATAATTTTCTCTTCATCTCGAGGCTTAGACTCATTCTCCTTGGAACCTAGTTATCCCTCTTTTTCTACTTGGATGGGGTGTTTTTAGTTTAGTGTAGCTTGGGAAGGAGACATTGGATTTAGTGGAGTGTAGGATCTTGAAAGAGAGGATTTTAGAGTGGAGGGTTTAGGTTTAAGGATGGAATTTGGGTTCCAATTCCTCCTTGTAGAACGTGGTGGAGTGAGGAATGGCTAGGTCCATCTTGTTCTAGGCTTTGGAAGTAAAGATTGACTTGGTTTGTAGCACTTGGTAGATATAATCTTTGGTGCAAGGTCTTGAGGGTAATAGTAGGTGAGGTGTTTTGAGGGATATGAGGTCGAGAAATCCTTTAGATTTCCACCCTCTCAAACCTCTCACTCATTGAAGCCACATTCAAACCCAATTTCTCAATATTTGCCTTCATTCTAACCATGCCTTGAGGCAAAGTTTCAAGACTAGCTAAGAGGACATTCATAACATTATTGTCCACGGTTGGAGCACTGCAATTTTTGGGTCCCATTTGCAATTGTACCTACAAAAAAAGCAAACTTTAGTGTAAAATACGCTCACACATTCTTCACACTCGGCTTTCTCACATGGTTCTTCAAGTGTTGTAAGCCGGCTATCAATCCTTGAGTGCTTAGGAATGAGTATACTCTTGAGTTAGAATGGATTTCGGTTTCGAAGACTCAAGAAAGTTTTGTATTCACTTGAACCAAGAACAACTACAAATTGTAAACAAGAAAAGCACCACAAAGAACGATGACACAAAGACGTACACGAAAATTGGTTCACAACTTAGTAGGTTGTTTCTTAGTTTCCAACTAGTGTAGGAGTCAATAGAAAGAAAACTAGTAGAGACAAGGAAAGAAACTTGGCAGGTCCTATGACTTGATTTTGTTGTTGATGTGGCCCACAATTTTTTATTTTGGCCGTTTGATGTTGTTTTTGTTTAAGTTTGATGTTGTCCCACTTGAATGACTCAATCTTGATTAGGTTTTTCGAGTGAAAAAAGGTAAGAATTGGAACTCTTTTTCCAAATGTCAAGGTGTCAATAAGCTTTTCACCAACTTGCGCCAAAATGGAAAAACACCTTTTTGGCTTTGGTTTGTCCCTTTCCCCTTTTGGTTCTTTTTGGAAAAGGTTTGACACCCTTTTGGTAAGTAAGATTTTTGGGAGGCCCTTTGTCTATTTGCCTCTTTGGTGTTGTCTTGAAACTAATCCTAAGACAAACACAAGAACTTTCCTCTCTCTTCCTTTTTTTCAAATCAAACAAGCCTTCTGCCCAACATTCATCTCAAGAACAATATAAACGACAACAAAAACACTTATGAACAACAAGAATATACCAAACCGTCCAACCCTTAAAAAACACTAAACAAAGCTCAAATATTGGACCTTAGACTCAAGTGTTCTAGGGAAACAACAATCAAACACACGAAACTACTAAGACAAGCAAAATAACACCTAAATCTAGACACATTCGGCCAAACAATAACAACACTTCGGCCAAGACACCAAACCCATAGAATAACTTCTTTTTATGAGATTTTCGACCTTGGAAACCTCTTCTAATGTTAGGAAATAAATATATAACACTAGAACACAGAAAACAAAAAAAAATCACAATAAAACTAGGCTTCAAATTTCGTCCTAGACACAAAAACGTGGACAGATTACTATATTTTTACAGTTTTTCAGCTTTTCAACACTTTTTTTTTAATTTTTGAGAGAACAATCCCAAGATTGATCTCGTGGGGATGAAATAAATGATGGATTTGATACCAAATGATACCAAACGATATTTAAAAGAGCACGAAAAGAGTCTGCAAACACACAAACAGTCCATACACACAACACACAAAACAGAAACAACAAACTCAAACTTAAACGATAAAGAAGATATGTAACTTGACACAATGAGAAATCATAATTCAGCAACTAAAGAGTGTATTAATACTCTAAAACCTCTACAAAACAAGTTAACAAGTACCACGTTCTTACGGAACACAAGAGGAACTCGGTTCACTCAAGCACTCTGGTTTCTAGCCGATACACACCACACAAGAAGAAACCATATCTTGTGATGTCAAAGTGGTGGCCTACTCTCTTCTAGAGAGGAAAGTGATGTTCAATATTACAAGTTATTACACGAATGAGCTAACTAAGCAAATAAGACTAAGGGGTTCCTACTTATAGTCTATTACAAAAGAGATGGGAAATGACACCTTTACCCTTAATGAAGGGGGTGGGTTTGAAGTGTATAAATGGGGCTACCTTATAGTGTTTTTAAGACACTCAAGGCATGTCTTTACACTTTAATAAATGCACTCCCTTGGATGAACTTAAGACATGCTCAAACACATCCATCTTCATAAATGGGCCTTGAAGACATTGTAAATCCCAAGCGTGGCTCCTAGGGAATGGTCTTGAGCTCTTGATACCCATTTGCCACTCTATTACAAAGGCCTTCACACTTTTCCCTCTTGTTGTATATGGTTCGAGTATGGATTCTTGTGCTTGTACCCTTTTTGCACTCGTATCACTTGTAATCCTTGTGATCTTTACGCTTGTATCACATAATAACTTAAACTTAGATCAGTTCAGTAATTCAAGTCAGTTCAGTTAGGAGTAAGAATTAGCACCAACAAATCCTAGGGATGAGGGCTAACCTACTGATTGAGGGTGTGACCTTTAGTAGCATTCCCTATGTTCCAAAACTACGTAGCCATCATAGGTTGAGATGTTAACCTTCCAGTTGAGGGTTGAAATATATCTCACTATAGCACCTACCAATATAGGGTGACTCTTTAGTCCTTCTGGACTTCGCTTCAATGGATCCACATAGCTAGTATTAGTACCCGAGGCACAGTATTGATACCCTTAAAATTGGGTCATAGGTTAGACCCTAATTAGCTTATATAGGGACATGTTGGATAAATGATAGCTCCTATATTCTACGTTTAGTATTCACTATAGAGTTCAATTTCATATTTGTTTGACCATATCATAAAGTTATTAGTTATTCAGTATGTATTTAAGTACTTTAGTTTAAAAGATTTTTTAGTATCATGTTATATGCTTGGTCATGCATCCTCAGATTTTATAGATTTTATGCATACCAAGTATTAGTTATCTTATGCTATACATTCAGTCAGTTATTATTCATGTACATAAGCCCATGCATATTTACCTAACCCCATATAGCATACTACTATATTCAAAGTACTAACTGTATACTCATTTTTTGCTCAATGATGTCTCATATAATATGTTCGGATGCTCAGGTTCCCAACTGCACCTAGACATCCCAGTGCACTAACAGTAGCAGTAGTGGTGAGTCCTCATATTCCAAGGACCATTTATGTTTATTTTAGTATGTCAGTTTAGTAGTTAGTTGGAGATAGTTGGGGACTTGCCCGATCAACTCCATAGACAATTAGTTTAGAGGCTTTCAGGTACTTTTAGATAGTTAGCGAGTTATCAGTTGTTAATGATAGTCTTTACAGTATTTTTTCCTGATAGTTCTTTTAAAGTCATATTAAGTCAGAGATATTTTTAAATTTTTTAAACCTTATATAATATCAAGTTTTGTATTTACCCATGTGTATACTTTATTATGATTTTGTTCTGTGCTCACAGTAGGTACAAGCTCATGGGTTAGCTTGTGGTCACTAGTGACTGCAAGCACCATGTGGCGCCCAAGGTGTACGGCTGAGGCGTTACAAACTTGGCATCAAATCCTAGTATATCAAAGTGTCCTAGGGGGTATAAAATCCACATTGACTAGAGCCTTGAGCGTATGTGTGAATAAGCCACACTTATGGACAACGTGCTATAAGACATTTTGGAAAAAGGTTCATTTCTTTTAGTATTCATGTTATGTGAATGAGAATGAGCTCAATTTAAACTCTCTTTCTAATTCAATCTTCTTTCCATTTACAAGGCATGACTCATAGAAAGACTAATGGAAGAAGAAATGAAAATCTGCCTGCACCTCTACCCATTTAGGAAGAACTCCTAAATGAGCATTTCTCTCATACTGTATAAAAAGATACATTAACTACTTTATATTACTCAGTATTAGCTTACAATAATTAGTAAGTTTCTGTTACAACCATTATAGTGGCTAATACATCCACATCTAGGATTTGGGACTTCATTCGAATGAACCTGTTTTAAAGATTTAAGTCTATGAGGTTCCATTGAATTTCTTGAAAATGATTCAGAAGGTAATAGACATTATGATTAGGAATTCTAGTCAGAGTGCAGAGTTTGGTGCTTACCAATTGTAGGATGTTGGTCACACCTAGTATAAGTAGTGGAAGGGAGATAGAGAGGTGGATACAGGACGTGTTTAATGGGAGGAGTTTTTTTATAACCTCTTTAGATAGGTTCTTTTGGAGTTAAGGAAAACTAAGGTTTAGGAGTTTATTAATTTGAGATAGGGAAAAATGAGTATGAAAGAGTATTCTTTTAAGTTTATTGGACTAGCCAGGTATGGTCCTAATGTGGTATATGTTAATAGGTCTAGGAGGAGTAAGTTTGTCTCTGGTGTAGTTGATGGCATTGTTAAAGAGTGTAGGATAGTGATGTTGATTAAGAGGATAGAATTGTCAAGGTTGATGGTCCATACTCAATAGATTGAGGACCAAAAGTTTTTGGAAAGAGAGAGGGAGAACAAGAGTTTCAGAATAGGTAGCTTTAGTTTTTGCTCAATTGAAGTTAGAGAGTTGTAACTATTCTTAATCCCATTAGAAATCTCTATCCCCATCTACGTATTTAGCTAGCATTCCAGTGTCAAAGTTTAGAAATCATAATTGGGATAAGGTGCCAGGCTCTAAGTCCCAGGGCAGTGTAAACAGTGGTCCTACAAATTCCCTTTGCCAAAATTAAGGTATAAACCATCAGGGTGTGTGTAAAGCTATAAGTGATTTATGCTTTAGGTATGGCAAGACAAGACACAGAGTCAGGGATTTCCAAAATAGTGGTCAGCAGGGTCAATCCAGTCATCCCCCTATTTCATCTGGTAGCCCAACTCAGTAAGGTGTCAATTCCAGCGCAACCAGTTGTCAGCACCCAAATAGATTGTATACACTTCAGTCCTAATAGGATCAGGAAAGTTTTCCTGATGTAGTTACTAGTACATTACATGTTTATTCTTTATTAGATCTTAGATCTTCTGTTTCTTTTGTAACCTCCAATATAGCTATGAATTTTGGTGTCAGTTTGAGACCTTAGTTGAACCCTTCTTAGTGTCTACTCTAGTAGGTGTCTCTATTATAGCCAGGCAACTATACAGGAACTGTGCGGTTATGGTATCTCAGAAAGTAACTTTAGTTGATCTTGTGGCATTAGGGATGACTGATTTTGATGTCATTCTTGGCATGTATTGGCTTAACTCATGCTATGCTTCACTTGATTGTAGAAATAGAGTTGTCCATTTTCAGTTTTTGAATGAATCAGTCCTTAAGTTGAGGGGTAGTACTTCAGTACTTAGGTTTCATCTTATTTTGTACCTTAGAGCAAGAAAATTAATATCCAAGCAGTGTGTTTACCATCTTGTTAGAGTTAAAGACTCTAGTTTTGGGACTCCTAGTCTCGATTAATTTCAATAGTAAATAAATTTCTAGATATGTTCCTTGAAGATCTTCTTGGACTTCCTCTCGAAATGAAAATTGACTTTGAAATAGACCTTGTTCCAAATACCTAACCTATCTCTATTTTTCCATACAAAATGGCTCCATCTAAACTCAAGGAGTTAAAAGAATAGTTGAAAGACCTTTTAGATAAGGGATTAATCATTCCCAGTATTTCTCCATGGGCCGCTCCAGTCATTTTCATACGAAAGAAAGATGATTCTCTTAGATTATGAATCAACTATCGTCAGTTGAACAAAGTCACAATCAAGAATAAGTATCCACTACCCAGGATTGATGACTTGTTCCATTAACTTCAGAGTGCCAATTAGTTCTCAAAGATAGACCTTAGATCAGACAATCATCAGCTTAGAGTCAGAGAATGTGAAATTCCGAAAATATCTTTCAGAGCTCAATATGGTCACTTTGAATTTGTATTCATGTCTATTTGTATAACCAAGTACCTTAGAAACTTTCATGGACTTGATAAACAGAGTGTTCAAGCATTCCTTTGTCATATTTGTCATAGTCTTCATAGATGACATCCTTGTCTATTCCTATAATAAAAATATTCTTGTCGACCACCTCAAAATAGTATGGCAGACTCTTAGAACCCATTAGCTATTCGCTAAATTTAGTAAGTGAAAATTTTGGCTAAGATCAGTAGATTTTCTTGGCTATATTATTTTTGATGATGACAGTGAGAAACTAGCCCAAACTCATTTTTCCGTTAGATATCATGAGTTTCTTAGGTTTTGCTGGTTATTATTGATTGTTTGTTGAAGGGTTTTTGTCTATTGCATCCCCCCATGTCTAGGTTAACTCAGAAGAAAGTCAATTTTTACTGGTCAGATTCTTGCAAGAAGTGTTTTTAGGAGTTGAAGACTCAACTTACCTCAATCCCAGTTTTGACCTTGTCAGATAGTTTGGATGGGTTTGTTGTTTACTTTGATGCTTCCAGAGTTTGTTTGGCTTGTGTTCTGATGTAGAGTGGTAAGGTAATAGCCTATTCCAATAGAAAGCTTAAGCCCCATGAAAATAATTATCCTACAAATGATCTTGAGTTAGCAGTTGTTGTGTTTTCCTTAACAATTTGGAGGCATTATCTGTATGGGGTGATGTTAATGTGTTCACAGACCATAAAAGTTTAAAGTATGTGTTTTCTCAAAGAACGTTAAATGTACATTATAGAAGGTGGTTAGAATTGATCAAAGACTATGATATGAGCGTGTTGTATCATCCGGTCAAGGTCAATTAAGTAGAAGATGCCCTTAGTAGATTGTCTATGGGTAGTGTTGCTCGTGTAATGTATGGTAAGAAGAAGTTGCTTCAGGAGGTTCATTATTTAGCTATATTAGGCATTCGTTTGGTTAACTCAGTTGAGGGTAGTGTATAGGTTTAAAATAGTTCAGAACCTTCTTTAGTTTCCAAAGTTAAAAAAAGCAAGATAGGGACCCCAGTCCAATTTAGTTGAAGGAGTTAGTAAAAGATCAGAAATTAGAGGTTTTCTACCACGGGGGAGATAGTGTGTTACATTGCTAGGGTAGACTGTGTGTGCCATGTGTAAATGGTTTGCATCAGCAAATTCTAGTAGAAGTGCAGGTGTACGTTACCCTATTCACCCATGAGCCACTAAAATGTACTGTGATTTGTGAGAAATCTATTGGTAGAGTGGCATGTAAAGGGATATTGCAAAGTTTGTAGTAAAGTGTGTTAATTGTTAGTAAGTTAAGGTTGAGCACCAAAGACCTAGTGGCACTATGCAGGAGTTCATCATCCCCACTTGGTAGTGGGAAGAGGTAAACATGGTGATAACACTCAACTTACACGTCAATTTAGTGCAAGACAGTCGTCGTCAATATATTTACCCAACTTTAGAGTTAGGGTCGAATCCACGAGGAACAATGTGAGTGGCGATTAAACTAATTTTAAACTATAGCTACAAGTTAAATTTATACTAATGTTGGGAAAAGATAAAATAGGGGGTTTTATCAATCAAACAATAATTAAAGTTTCGACTTGCTTCAGAATTCAAACCTAAAATTTTAATATTTAAAATCAATGATAAAGAGAAACTAGGGTTGGGATCACTATGATTATTAATCCCCATTAAATAAAAACTGTAGTGTTAGATTATCATGACTTGTGGGAAACAATAAATTATCAGTTTCAACAGTCCATCTAAGTGTTTCTCAACCTGCCTAGATGTTGAACTACCTAATTCTCTCGAACTTAGGAAATCATTCTATTCATACTGATTTTATCTCAAGTCAATTAATCTTGTTACAACATTAATCATTAGATGGGAGCTTAACCTTCCCAAATCCTTGATGATAATTCGCTACCTTTAGTTTATTTCTCAGTTCGAGCAAATCAACATCAGGCGGGATTTATTGTTTGCAACCAATAAATAGAAATCATAACAAAGGAATTATCAAGATGTCCCCACAATTACTCAAACCCTAACCAACTATTAAGTCCATAGGGGAATAATCATAGATCCCACAATCCTAGTTGTGGGTTGTAGTTCCACATGAGAAAGAAAGAGATAGCAATAATTATAGTCATCATTCAAAGGAATTAAACTTATAAAAGATGAAGTATAAAGTTGATTCTCTTCTAAGTTCAAGAGAAAATTCCCACAACCAAAATCAAAGAGTTGAAAATTGAATTCTAAGTTAAGAGCCCCCAAAGAGAGGTGAACTCCTTTGGAATAAGTTCCAGCCGTTTTTAGATGATCAAGATGTTTCTCCCTTTCCTTTTATTTATAGAAAAGCCTAACATTAGCTTTAAATACTTCAGCCTAATTATGGAAATAAAATCATAGATCACAATATTTTCTCGGACATACGATGATGTGTGTGACGGCTTATCAGGAGTCTAACGACTTATCAGGAATGTCGTCAGCTCCTCTTCAGTTTTGAATAAGTTCTGTCTTCAGCTGATGAAGAAGCCTGATGGCTTATCAGACATGTGACGACTTATCAGAATTGTTGTCGCTTCTTCACTTCAAATCCTATTCATTGCCTAAGACTAACGACGAGCCTGACTGCTTATCACACTTTAGAAGGCCTGTCACAGATGTCGTCACTAATTCCAGCTGAATCTCATTCACTGTCTAAGGCTGATGGCAACTCTGATAGCTTATCACAAGGCTGATGGCTTATCAGACAAGTCGTCAGTCGTACTTCCATCTCTACTTACTCAGAAATCAACTCTTTTACCTCCGTTGTTGATGGTTCTCTTGCATCGTAACTGTTACTGTAATATCAAAGAGAAAGCAATCAAAAACAACAAAAGTTGCATAAGACTTTACAATTATTTCTAGTTAAAATCCTCAAATGTGTTAGCATCAATTCACACATCAACACCCTCAACTAAAAAAAATTGCTTGTCCTCAAGAAACTAAAACATAACTAAGAGGATACAAAGAACATTCGACAGTCAATCATCCGTTTTAGCTCAAAACATCTTCACCATATGCAAGGTCAATTAATTTTTTTTTTAAAAATAACTATGCATATTATTGAAGAACAACAAGGCAACAAACAAGAATCAAGATATGGCATCAATTCCGAAACAACAACCATGCATGTACCAAGATTACACTATCTAAACAAGTTAGCAACTAGCAACGTAACTAGTGTGCCCTTACAATAAATAGGTCCCACTTCACTTATATCAGTCATCATATATGTAGCCATAGGGGAAATCAAAAGACGCTCACTCTCAGAATAAAGTTTCTATAAATGTATGCCAAATACCATAGGCTTGCCCTTATTTTCATTACGAAGATTTTCAGACAGGTCAGTTAGGATCACTATAGGTCTTCTCTTTGGCTTGTAATGTAGGCTAGGGACTGGTATAATACTCGATGATATTTAAAGTGACTAAGCCTCTTTGACATTACACTAGATTCTGGGGTCTCACTTATTAACCTTTATCTATTCTTCTCTTTTCTTGCTCACACATATATAGGATGGGTGTGTTCTTTTCTACAATCACTGTTTTTTTTCATAACTTTCCTTTTTTTGTTCTATTCCACCGCACCCAGCTTTTTATTCTTTTCTTTTATTCTACCTTTCTTCAGTCATTTTAAATCATGCACCCCTATGATAGCCACCCTTAACTTAGGCTATTTGCCTAAGTCAAGGTGCACAGTGTTCAAGGAGGACCAGGCTAAAACAGGTTCATTATGACATAAATGAGATTGTGATAGGTATCATAAAAGAAATAGGCTATTCAGGCTCAAAATAGGGATCAAGGGATATTATGCGTATAGGGAATTTGGGCTAAAAGTGGTCTAATATCAAAATGGCCTATGATCCTTTCCTAACCCTTATCCTTCAACCTAGGTAAGACTGTCCAGGCAAGTTCTGGATTCAACATACAAAGGGAACAAAGTGAGATCTCATATGCACATAGTATACAAGTATATCACAAGTTACTACTTATCCAGTTCATGCAATTGTTTAGCAATGATTATCAAGTAACTAATACCAATGCCATAAAAAGATTCACAGTTGTCGCACATAGATGTACATCACACAGTTACAAATGAGACAATTGGAGAGGTATTTATCATTCCAAAAAAAATCAACAAAAATATGTCAACTATCATAGATACTTATTTTTCTCCCAGTTAATCAACACATCACAAAATAAAACACAATACGCCTAAACATGCTAGCTCTACTAGGAACAAGACTCTAGGGAAAAAAGACACGGCAACAAAAACCTCAAGAGGACATCAACACACATAAGTAACCCCACCCTCAACTTAAAATCATGCAATGTCCCCAATTCGTCAAACCAGAGAGTTAGAAATATAACTGTGGCACCATGGGTGTGATGATCTGTTGTCAATCATATAATATGAATTCAAAAAACAAAATACCTTGGGTTGCCTCCTAGGAAGCCTCTGATTTAATGTTGCAGCACAACTAGGTTATCTTGACTATTAAGAATTCATCAAGATACCTTAAAAGTGCTTCATCCTTTATCCCTACACTTAGATGATTTGAATCATCAGCCCCATCTTTTGATCTTTACATTATTTAGGTGTGTTGGGCAAATGTGAGGGCATGATAAGGAAAGTTCTATCATGCCACTTTGAAGACTTGAACCACTTTCCTAATTTTGCATATAACTTTCATGTGGGTCATTTGGAAATGGTGAGAATCTTAAAAATACACTAAATAGACATCGATCTTTAAGTTTATTGGCCTTCAAGATTGGGGTTGTATTGTACCCTTTCGGCATGACAAACTCCAAAATGTAGGAATTTTCCTCCTCATTTCCAAAATTCATCATTTGCTTGGGTGATTCGACTTTCATCACATCCACCAAGCGTAATGTTGAAAAGTGATTTGAGCGAGGTCTTCTCCCTAATTTTAGAGTTGCATCATTCTTGACCTCCTCACCCCGAATTGGTCTAGAGTCTTTATAAAAGATTGACTTGGTTTCTTTTTTTGTTTATAACACCATTTTCTCAATCTTGGCATCATCTCTCATGCTTGTTAAGGTTGGTAGGGAAATCACTGAGGGTTGCTCAACATCAATATAGGGTTCTTCCTCCTAATATTTACATTCTTCCATTATTTTAAATGATTCCATAGATAAGATATCATCTAAACATAATATAGAAGAATACTTTGAATGATTGGCCTCTATATCCATCTTCTCATGAATAATTGGATTCATGTCATGACACATATCAAATATAATATCATACATTTCTTTTTGGAGATCCAACATTCATTGAAATATAGCTTCAATGCCACTCTTCCCAGTGCTTCATTCTTCCTTTTCTGGACCATAAGACCTTTCAAACTCATAAAAAGAACTATAATTTGGGTTACCGCAACAGGGGGAGAGGGAATTTAGGCAATCACTCCAATGTCCATCTTGACCTCCATATAAAGAACAATTATACTCCTGGTAGGATGGAGATGGAGTACACATCTCTCTCTGACGAGAATATCTACAATCTTTCCAAAAGAAAGATCCATCACAATATGGATGTGGATCATCAAGATAAGATTTCCAACCACGAAGATCATGTTCATTCCACGGTGCCGTAGAAATAAGTAAACTAAAATAAAAATCTACCTAACACAAGAAATAAAAGAAAACTAAAAACAAATATTTACAAGTTTGAATTCAAGCAAGTAGGCTAAAA